>OZ020482.1:52550745-52878745 GCA_963971345.1 Andrena flavipes
GTTTGTAGAAAATAACACCGTATATTTCTAGATTATTATTACTAAATTTTACATAGTTTTATACGAAAAACGGGACTTTCAGCCTCACCCTACCCTATTGACAGTTAGTATTTATGTACATCCTTGTATCTCTGATTTACGATGTTTGAGATTGGTCTTTTAGAGAGGGAGCAGACCAAGTTTAGTCATAATGCCTGGTGAAAGATTAACTGGTATTTAATTTCCATATATCTGTGCACAGTATCTTTGGTACTAATTACAGTTTTAATTCCCATGCATCCCCGCGCTGCTAATACATGGCACAATGAACATTCAGAAATTTAAAGTACTTGGTATTCTTTTGATAATTAAGATGCTACCATGGTTCGTCTCGCTCTCCACTAATTAGACGCCGTTTTACTGCTTCCGGAAGGAAGGTCAGTGCTCCCACGATCTCCGATGCCACGCTTTAACGCGACTACTTATTGATTTCCACTTGGACGTCGTCACCTTTTCATATTCACCTACATTCGTGTCCAACTCTTCAACTTCCTTTCGCTAACACATTGCTAAAAAATATTAACCCAACAACTCACTCCATGTTTCACTCTGTGGTACATTCGATATCTTAAAAGCACCATGCTGTTCACCGTCTTCGTTAACAGTAGGTTTACGGACATTTCTTATATGTATACCTATCTCTACGAGCTCCCGACAAATTGAGGGGTAAACGAAAATACAAATTTTCTTTCAAAAATCGATTTATTCAATTTAAATAACACTGAAGTATGTGTAATATTAAGCTGCACGTCTAAATAAGTTTGTAATAAGTAAAAACTATTTTCCCCAGAAAATATCACAGAAGTGGTAACAATAATATTAACGTTATACGATATTTATTCGGTGCATTTCTTGCAAACACACTCATTTCTTTCAGTGCTAGCCCCAGAACAATCCTCGCTGATGTGGATATTTTTTTTCAATAGTTCGTTATTTCTTCTGGCCTTACTTGTGATTGCTAAAGAGGGGTGATTGGTCAAAATAACACAAATACAGTGCCCACATTCTACTATATCATTGCAGATACTTACAATAAGTGGACACTTTCTTCGCTAATGTATCTATTCACAATAACTGAAACTTTTTTACACCGTCTCTTTACAAAACGCCCTGACACTGCGGGTGCAACTTAGCTATTGAAGATCGTTCTTTATTTTCGTGCCTATCGATAAAGCAGCAATAAATACCGAGGTCATGCGATACATCATTTGAGATATCGGATCTGGAGCAGCAAATATATCTCCGACACATTATGATATCTACTTCGTAGGGACTTTTGTATTATAATATATTCGTAGTATCAATTTTCTAGATATAAATATCGATTCGTATAAAATTATATATTCTATTATAATAAGAATTTCACGAATGAGGTAAATATATTAGAATTATTTATGCAATTTGACGGGTTCCGTAGAAATAGGTGTACCTACTACATATAGATCTTACAAGTAAGAAGGCCTAGGAGTAAATTTACGCGTGTATAAGTTCATTGAATAGAATTATTAATTCACAGTAAAAATTGGTTATGATTGATGCTATGGTTTTCTCGCTATTCCTTTTAGAAATTTGAAATCTGTCAAATGGAAGGGTGCCATAAACCTATACTCGAGCTGATTTAAGAAGGAACTGAATTCGCGCATGTAGAATGCGATCATTGGCTCCGAGGGAGCGTTTGTTTGTGGTATAGCCAATAGTAACTTGTTTCGTCGCCAACATGTGCAGAACCGATCTAAACTCGTCGGTCGGCAAGTTCCTTGTTAAATGGGCTCGAGTATAGTGTTAAATTAAACATCAACTAAGAATATCTATCATCTATCTTTGCCCATAAAATTCTCACACTCTCTCAGTTCCACAAAAAGTAGAAATTCAATTGGATCCTCCAGAATCGTGATCCCCGTTTCCTCTACGCGGAGAACGTTGGACCACCCGGTCATTAAGAGCATTTTCTTAATGGTAATTCTATTTACATTCAGCCGGCGGCTGAATCGAACTAATTGGACCGTTCACCTTAATCCACGACCCCAAGCAGAATATAAGCAACCGTGAAAGCCGTCGATTCACTTTTCCTTATCTCGACAGTTGCTCCACTTTGGGCGCACGATGCACGTTTGAAAACGACAGTCCCAGTGCATTTCCATATTCGTCGTCCTTTCCCCCGTCCAATTAAACTACAAAAGCGGTGTCGCGTTCCTCGGCAAGGAATTACCAGTCTTTCGTCGAATCAGCTCCACTCCTCGAATTAACAACTTCATTCCTCGGTGAACCCTCGCCGATCGAAAACCAGGACATTCTCGATAAGACGTACAGCATCGAGATTCCAGCGCCAGACGTTTTAATCAAACAGAAATGAAACGTACGTTCTTCGTACGGTTGGCGACATTTCGTTAATACAGACTTATCAATTTACGTGCTCTTTTTGTTGTAAATACGTGGAGACCTTGAGCGGAAATTATCGAAATCGCGTCGAGGGAATTCTTCGCAATTGATCGAGAGTCGTGGAATTTCAGATAATATACGTATGCATTGCTCCGAGGCTGTGTTTCCAGTTTAATTCGATGGATTCTGCTTCGTGGCCTGTATAGACAGTGATAATACTTCAAAACACAAGTTGTTGTGGTCTGGCCAGACGAAGATTTTGCACCGTGATAAGTGTACTCGTTAATGTATATGGAGGTAGTGAGAGGTATTCGGAGCTATTTTGCTAATTAATGCAGTGTATAAGACAAGGTAGGATGTTATCGGTGGTACGGTAGCGAAAGAGGTGATCCTTTATAAAGGAACAAGAAATTATGGAATGATAATTTTGGAAACCAGCCTCAGTTTTTATTAACCGATTTTATTCAGCTTCGTTTGTTTGTTTGTATGATTCAAATCTGGCAACTCTTTAACCCACTTCCAACTATCCAATTGTCTTGAACCTTTGCAGACGTGCGTAGTTTGGATGACAATACAATATTTTAAAAAAAAAATTAACCCCAGGCGGGTGAAAAACTTACCCAGTCATCAATATATATATAATCCATAACTACAAATCCAAACTACTTGAAATCAGTCAATCCCGTTCTCTACGAAAACGATAAAAACCCGCTGTTCGGGTCGCTAGTCGCATCGCGATTTGAAATTAAATAGAAGATACTTCTACAGAAGTCTGAGCTGCGAAATGTAAATTCATAAACACTAAAAACTAGAAAATAAAAATATATATAAATTAATTTATGTTAAACGATTTTATTAAAAATGCACTAAAACTGGAAAATAATTATATTCTTGTACTGCAATTTCGATGGTGTTTTTTCACTTTAAATAAAATCCTGGAGCAGGGTATCTCACAACAAATTCATTTCAACGCTTGATGCTGTATTAAATTGATTCATATTCTGTTATGAAAAGTCCCGTTCCACTATTTTATTTAAAGTGAAAAAACACCTTCGAAATTGCAGTACAAGAAAAGAATTATTTTTTAGTTTTTAGTGCATTTTTAATAAAATCTTTTAACATAAATTTATTTATTGTATATATTTTTTTTTTAGAAAATACTTGGCAACGCTTCTAACAATTTTTGTATTTGTAAATCTTTTAGCTTAATATAATAACAATAATATGATTTCTTAAAATAAAGGGGAGGTAGATAACAAATAACTATATAGGTAGCCGTGTGTAAGGGTATTTCGTAGATTTTTAGAGTCGTTTCTCATAAAAATGAGTTTTCACTTGGCAAGCTTCATTCGGCACTGAAAATTGTATTTCTTCGCAAAGCATTACGCCTGTGCCACTTGTAGCACAGGCAGCACTGACCCTGTATAGTATACAAATAGGTTGTTCGTATCATTGGTTATCCCTAGATAACCTTCTGTGACACAAACATTCAGCATAATCCACAGACGTTTGTACGGAACCATACAGAACCACCACAATTAATACTAGCCATCATTTTATCCTTCCCAAGAGTACAGTGTTATTTCAACAAAAATGCGCATTGTAATTAACAGAAGATGGAGGTCAAGATAAAATGACCCTGTATAGAGCACGTGGTCAGCCGGATGATAAATATTACTTCGAAGAAAGTAGAAATCACGTTCGTGTACTTATGCGGAATATTACGAGCAATGAATAGGAACGAAAGTATGTGACGTGTCCCCGTGTTATCAGTTTCGCCACCGGCGGATGGCAGAAATTTAAGTAGAAATTTAATTGGAGGTACGCAGGATATATAGGCTACAAAACCGTGTCCCGAGTTGGCATACTTTCCTACCACATCGCTAAACATAGATTTTCACTCGCATGTATTTCGACAAACAGCTTTCCACGTGTATTCGCGCGCGCTAAACATACAGAAGCCAATGTTTTACCATTAACCGTGCCGTCGGAAGTGCTCGTAAATAGAGATTCGAGGGAAAGACTCTGGGGAAGTTTATTTACGAAATTCTTCGAGCGAGAAAGATTCCGCAAAGGAAACGATGAGTGGATGTTACCACGGCAACTTTATAATTTACCATACACTATTCCAAATATTGTGTGATTTTTTGTAATTCTATGCCAGAGCAATCCGTCGTTTAATAGATTTTTAAACAACTAGTAAAATCAAGTGGAATATATAACAGTTTCTTTAACCTTAGGCCATCTTGGAGACTTAAAATATGTAAGTTTCAGAATTTTTTGGGGCGAGATTAGAAAATAAATGAAAAAACTTTTTTAAGGGTTTCATTATACATGCCTTATGTATTATAAACATATTCATTAATACATTACACAAACATAAGAAGTATAGAAATAATATTCAACCTCATTGTACCATAAAAAAGAAAATTGTCTAATTCGGTGCTGTGTTGAGCGTCTCAGGGTTGCATAACCCTCTAAGAGAACACGAAGATATCGTTCTCAATTCGAACTCCCTTATAATCCCTCGATTCTAATTCGATCCATAATACTTTTACGAAAGAAGCATCGAACCCATCCCTCTTCAAAATTTTTTCCCTAAACACTTATAACACACCACTAGAAAACCCATCATTTATCATTTCGCGAAGAGCAAAATTCAATGATAGAAAGATTTTCCTCTTAAATATAAGTAGAACCCTAACAAACTTCATCGGATCACTTAAATTTCGAACAATTAATCCCAATCTCCATAAAATGATCAACCATCAGCAGCTACGTCTTCAAGTACATCTAATATTCAACTTGAGGCGTCGAATCCAAATCCATCCGAAATGGGCGATCGTCCAGATCGCGAGCCACCCCTTACTTGAATGAAATCTCTGGTGGGACATCTATCACGCGAACCTGGTCTTCATACGGTTCGATGGGTTTCTTGCCAGTCCAGGAAGGGGGCACGGAAACCTGCTCGACGTGCTCCCCGCGTCTCTAAATATATTAGTCGCATTATACCTTGTCGATGAGCCATACCACACCTTTAATCCGCGGATGAGACAGCCGTTGCACCGGACGTACGTATAAGGCAACGATAAAACCTATAAAATCTAAGCGGATCCCCGTCGCCTCGATAAAATTAGATGCCGCGAGTGTCATCGATCATACGATTTATCGTGCGTGTTACCAAGCCAGGCTCCTAGAGATCGTCACTTTTTCCCAATGAAATGAGACTTATTCGGCTTTCACTTGTTGCTCCAAAACGTTCTTTTCGCCGATCCCTCGGTCTCATTTCGATTCGTGGAAATTCTCAGTACCGCGATGCTGAGTACGTATGGTGGTTTATGTTATTGGGATCGTATACCTCGAGGCACCTTTTCTCGATGCAATTTCATCTATCCAGCAAGGTTTACTGTGAACATAGACCGTGCTTGATTCTCGCGGATGATTCGTGCTTTCCTGTATCGTCCTTTTACGCTGCGATCGAGTTTGCTTGGTTTCACCTCGTTTCTCCGGCTTTCTTTTCTCCCTTGCTTTTTCTTTTGCTGGATTTAGATGGCGCGTGCTAAGTAATTCTATTTATGGTGTAGAGCGTCAGTCGCGATTGAAATCACTTTCAGCACTCGGAAAGTATTGCTTTCGATAAGAATTCTTTGAGACGAAGTTTAGAATATCTAATGGTTTTATGGAGACTACTATTCAAAAACAATATATATATATATATACACACACACACATATATATATATATTGTTTCTGGCACGTGTATATAGGGTAGATGTGCAGTTTGTGGCCATTGCACATCTTAATTTTAAATTGCTTTCAGATCATTATTATGTGGAGAATTTTGTTTAGTAAGTATACCGCTAGAAATATAAGGAAATAAGTGCATGCACCCTATCGAGGTTTTAAACGCACCTACTGTCTTTTCAACTCCTTGAGGCAAAGATTAGAATACTTAATAATATACCTAATTATACCATTATCTTAAGTTTAATGAAAATGAATTTCCTTCTGTAATGAAGGTTGTTTGACGCATATTTACAACCTTATCAAAGGTGTACCAGTTGCATTCTTTACTCTCTTATAAATTTGCATGAATTTACAAGTTATACAGATATGTACTTCTTCATGATTAAATCCTTATTTATTTCATACTGTTATACTTCCGTAAAGGTTAATTTTATGTAGCTAGGCATCAAAGATTGGACAGTGAATAATAAACGTCTCGATATATTATATTTATTCCCGTTCCCTGTCATTATTCAAACGCGATTTATGTCGAAGTTTACGAGAAGTCTCTTACCGGCTTTAATACTATACTTCATCCCAGCCAACATCTTCACCGCGTGAAGACCACTCGAAAAAAGCCTCTTATATCATGTGAATAACGTTAATTATATTCACGTGAGCGTGAAGTCTCAGTTCCCTTTTCTCTGTCGCTTAGCCAAGGATTTTATACCTCTCCTTAATTTGTCATTCTGCGTGGAAGCTTCGTTTCAAACGACTCGACTCTAGCATCCTCAACGGAAGCACTTATTTCCTCATATTTTAACACGTTCACTGCCATGATGCATTTAGAAAACCATCTACCACAGGCCACGCTATGGTTTTAGTAATCTCATTGAACATATTGCATATTTTTAATTAGGCACGCAGACAGTGTAACGAACACATTAACTTGGTATTTAAATATTCCCTTGGGCAACCTGATTTTACATTTTCGAAAATCTGGACGTGGTTTTCTTTTATGGATGCAGAATGTCAAAGTACCAGTGGCGTTTGTATGTGACGTTGGTTGGATATGAGAAATCAGGATGTTGCAGATGGTAGTGAACGTGGCAAACAATGTTACGTGTCGTAAATCACTCTGGGTCAACGAAAAGTTTAAATTGTCGATTGATGAAATGGACCGTTTATTTTGAAAGTGGTACAAGCCCATTTTCTCTTGTTTCGAGAAAATTAAAGGTTAACATATCTTACATTAAATTAAGCATGAATGACGTGATATCTCATATTTTTTCAAAAATGGACTTACACCACTTTCAAAATAAACGGTCCAAATCATCTTTTGTTCTTTAATGTTTTTCCTCGCTTTGTACGCACAGGTACTTATTTTTATTGAGTTTCTATGGTAACCATGAAAGAATGACCCCAAAAAATGAGGCCTTTTCGCCTCTTTTTGGTCCCACGATTTCGGAACTGAATTTATGACAAACGATACCTTATGGTGAGACATCAATCACACGAAATTTTCAATTTGAGGTGACAATTAGTTTCTGACAATGAGATATGGTCAAAGAAGTGAAAATTTGTTAACGCGTCAGCTTATTAGGCTTCGATGTACGGACTGTTACGTCAGTCCGATAATTTAAATAATTATTCCCAGGGGTTTTACTGACTGCTAATAATGAATTTGAATTTAGATTTTCAAAATTCACAATGACTGATTTATATAATATGGCAGACCGTATGTCTAAAAATATTCTAATTTTTATAAAACTTTGGTCTATTACTCGTTGTAAACAGTTATACAATGAATTTCCAAAAACAAAATAATATTTATGGTTTTAATAATAATTATTTTCAGTTTTGTGGAAGCTGTGTATTCTGATTGATAAATATATATGTTTACTTACGCCCGTCTCCGCTGAGTGGCTTAGATTAAAAATCTAAGTTCAAATTCGTTGTTAGCAGTCAGCAAACCCCCTGGGAATAATTGATTAAATTATCGGACTGACATAGAAGTCCGTACATCGAAGCGTATGGGCTGACGCGTTAACGAATTTACACTTCTTTGACCTCCCATATCTCAGAAACTGAAACTTCAACTGGAAAATTTCGAGTGATCGATGTCGCATCATAAGATATCGTTTGGATACCAAAAAAAGGCGATTTTTTGGGTCACTCTTTCGTGGAGTTCCAGTAGTACTGATAGTTGACAAGCAACCTCCTTGTCAAGTTGAGATCTAACCCCTCTAATAGAGTTGAGAAGCAAACCTCGTAAAGTTAAGAAGGAATTGTGAAGTTGAGATGAACATTCAGGAAGTTGGGACGCACCCCGTTCAGGAAATTGAGGACTAACCCTCCAGGAAGTTGGGTACCTCTCCCCCTCAGGAAGTTCTGATCAACTCCTTCACAAGTTTCAGATCAACTCCCTCACAAAGTTCAGATCAACCCCTTCACGAGGTTCAGATCAACTCCCTCGCGTAGTTCAGATTAACCCCTTCACAAAGTTACCGTGAACCCCTTCACAAAGCTGAGAAGCAACCCTCTCGCGACGTCAAGATACGTTTCGCGGCGAAACTAGATCTGGCGCGGCTGGTCGATGATAATTCATCGGCGTGCGTACACGTATGTCTCCATTTGCGGAGCAGTGGTCAGTTCTTGCGTGGTCGGTGTCGATGAACTATCCTCGATCCTCTCGCGGACGCGTGCGTCGCGGATCGCCACGAAACTATTAATAAACGCAAACATCGAAGAAACTGGGGAGGAAAAAGGAGAGAGCCCCATCTAGTCGGCCGATTGGCCGTGTCTGCTAAATGAACGCTAATGAATTTCGTGCGCGTCATTACATCCTGCGTTAGTCGCAATTATAGCGCAATTAAACTACGACCCCCACAGCTAACAATGCAGGCATTGTGTTAATAATTACGCCTTGGAATGCGTTTCGTGAACGGTTTTACGTAACGCGAACGCCGCCGGTACCGACGATCGAATACTAATCGCGGCGTTCCGGCGAACCCGCTAAGGAATGAATCCACTCGCTTAGCTAATTCGCCAAGACACACCTGTAAGTGGATACCGAACGCTGGTTCTCGGCAAGTCGCTGCGATCAGCGGTTTCTGGAATTCTCTGCTACCCGATTGGCTCGCTTTACAGGCTGTTCTGAAGCTTCTACAATCTAGATTGAGGAAATGAAGTAAGGGGATTCTATGTGGTTTTCTCGGTGGCAAAGGTAGCATTACGTCAACGACACTACTTCAGGGAAGGTAAATCTTCGCTGTTCGAAACGGAAGCAGCTTATAATTGTGGCTATACCCTATCTCATTCCGTAGGGGAGAGCGGGGACAAAACTAACATTCTTTACATTTGGCCTAGCCTACAATTACCTTTTGTAGATATAAAAAGGATAATTGTGCCTTAAGATAGTATGTTTCTTGGTCTATGATTTGAGCCCAGATTCAATTTTACGTGATAAGTAGTCAAAGAGTTATGGCAGCTTTCCGCAGTGACTATCATTGTTACTTTTGTCCTGCAGGGGTAGGACGAAAGTAACACTAATTATTTTCAGGAGAATTAAGCAAAAATAGGATTTTTTTATTATAAAAAATGATAGTAAGAAACATTTAAATATACATATTTTAAGTAATGATAAAAACGAAAGGTAGAAACTTCGAACATTTCTTTGGTATTGTGTATTTAGCTGAATGATAGGTGTTAAATTTTACCTACTCTGAATTAAAATTATGGTACGTAGTGAAGATCATCCATGGTGCAGTCTTCATGGGACTAACCCTTAAAAGACATTGGATCCACTTCTCTCTCGAACAGCTTTCACTGAAAAGGTGATAACAAACAAGACATAGACAATCATTATTATCTGTAGAATTCCTATCCTATATGCTATTTTGCTCCCCCAAGTAACATGGTACTTTCGTCCCCATAGTGACGTGTTACTTTTGTCCCCAGCTATGTTTTTCAAAATAGAACTGTTATAACATACAAACTATAGGAGATTTGTTGAAATCAAATACAGTAATTTATAAAGACATTATTTAAGAACGCTCTAGTAAATGATTGGCGTAATATCTATAATTTAACTATGAATATTAACCAAAAAAAAAAACAGAATAGTTTTATCACTTACCTACCTGAATGATCTAAATAACAATAATAGCTTGCCCACAGTATACGATTTGTGTTACTGCTCAGCGTCACTCAGTACAATAAAACAAACACTATACACATGTAATTGTGTAAAGCAAACGTTTTAGAATTGTTTGTGGAATGGGGGAGAAGGCGTGTTACTTTCATGACGCCGTTACGTTTGTCCCCGCTCTCCCCTACACTGGACAATTAGTCATAATAATGATAAATTTCGAACTACACTTTAAACAAATCAACTGAATGCTCATCCACTTGCTATCTCCGAATACTCGCACTAACAGCTCAGTTAATATACTTACATCCCACTCCGAAGCTGATCTGAAACGTAGCCGAGTGCACTTTTGCCCTCGTTGATTCCTCTTAATTACCCTCTTCGAACGATCGCAGATACCATCGATGGCCTGCGATCGAGAGGCCGCATACGGCCCGTCGTTCCTAAAACCGAGGGCAAAAAAGTGTCTCGTTAGGGACGGAGGAATGTCTCCCAGTAGTGTTTCGCGAGTGGACGGCAGACGAGCTGGAGCGAAGCACGAAAAGAAATTAAAAAGTGGAAACAGAAACGCAGTGGTGTTCCTATCGTAAATCACCGGCGAAAATACAATAATGCAAGAGAAGAGCGAGGTCTCTCGCTCGTGCCATAAACCAAATCGCATCGGTTGACCCGGCTTGACCCCCTTTGGGGGCTTTTGTGCGACACATTCTCGTCGTTTTGCGCCTTTTTCGAGCTGGCCGTCGGTGTGCTCGGTCCTTTAAAAACGGTCCTCCTCTTCGGGAATTCCTCAAGGTTCCTGGTCCACGAGACGACGACGGGTTAGACGCGTGGAGATGCTGTCACCTCGCCATAGGGTGGCCCCGCCGTGGCCCCACCAAAATAATCATATAACGTGCCTGACTGCATAGCTGCATACCATAATGCGTCTGCCCCGTCTTTTGGAACACGCTCCCTCTCTCTCCTACCATTGTCCCGATCGATGTGGCCGAAAATCAACGATTACGACCCCGATCCCTACCATCGTCTTTCTGTGTCCCCTTTTACGACACTTCGGGATGAATTCTCTTCACCGAACTGTGATCACTCTTTTTACCTTTTATCGATGACATGGACACTGGGGCTCGATGATGGAGGAAGCGTGGGCTCTTTTTTCGTAGAACAGAGTATCGGGCTGTTTTAGAAACGAGCACTGCTCCAATCGTGTTCGATTAGATAACAATTCGTCTACGTCGATAGATCTTTCTGTAGTATCAAAGACACCATTTATTTGAATCTGAACTGTGAGTTCATAATGAAACGTAAGTAGTGCTTCCGTTGCGAGACCGTAGCTGAGTTTCCAGTTGTCCATTTACGTTTGTTTTCAATTAATATTAATTTAGTGGATACTTGATATCGCAGCATTCCTGTGTTAGGATAAATTGAGTGTATGTATTATTCTTCTCCTTATCGCTTTAGGGTAATTTATCAAGTTTGCAGTTTGCATTCCAAAGTTGCAGCAGCAGTGCCACGAAATTACAGTGGTGACGAAGATTTTTTTTCGCATCGTAATTATCGAGACCAAAGAAGACTGCGGCTGGATTCTTTGATTTTTCCATAGTTGCGTTATGTGAAATCTTCTCGCGTTTCCATCCTGTGACATATTATAGGTTTGTTCGCGGCATCGCCGTGGTCGGCGAATTATCGAGCGAAAATATTATAAACGCTGGAGATAAATACTTAACCTGGAACGAGTCTTGTTCCACATGATGAATCGCGGTTCGATCCTACCCTAAAGGCAAACGTTTCTACGAAAGTTGCGGTTCAGCTTCTTAAAAAATTATTAGCACAAATTCAGCAGCGTAAAAAATGTATTCGATGCCCGCTAGTTTAAACCCTCGCCAAGCAATCATACGAGTAATTATAATAGCAAATCCTAGGAGGGATTGATAAATTATTCATCAATTCCACACAGAAGCTGAAACTGTAGTTTGTAATTCGATGCACGTAGCAGATTTTTTACGCTTGTCTTCCTAGCAGATATCTGGAAGATTCATGTTTTACAATAATGTGTGGTACATGTTCGATAATAAAACATTTCATGTATTTTCCAAATCTTATCTATTAATTATAATATCGTGGGATTGATGTCGAACATTTTTGTATGGGATTAGTACTCAGGAATTGTGAACTGTACTAGAATGTACATGTTTATGTACCATATTTAATATAATATAAACCTTCTATTAACACTTCGTAGTCACATGGGGTGTATCGCACCCCAGAAGATGTGTTTGCCAATATTTCTGTGAATTTTAGAGCTCAACAATAAAATCTAAAAATTTGAAAAATTTAAATAAAACATTGCTTTGATCCACAACTATTATCACAATAGTTCAACTACAAATTTCAACATATCACAATTTACATTTCTAGAATGAGACTATTAGAGCACGATGTATCACCAATTATCACTCCAAAGTTAAAAGCTTAAAAAATACGAAAGTGGTAACTCAAAAATGACGTTGGTGTGCAATGAATCTCATGTGAGCAACTTGTAATTATAAGAAGGTGTGACCATGGAGGGTTAACAAATAATGCGTTTCCTCAGAGCTCAGTTTTCTGAATTAAATTCTATCGCAATCAACAAACTTCTCGTGGCTTACACTATTCAATAACGACTTAAGTAGTACACGTATCGATTAATTAATTCACCATTTCATCATTTCCCCGGAATGCAATTGATATTATTAATACGAGTCATATTACAAATTGTTTTCAAAGTGTCGTTTAAAAAACACCTCGTCTGAGTAGCAGGTAGTCGCTGCTGAAGAAGCCTCAGCACACAATAAAATGCTCCCCTAAAAATATTAACTCTTCGTGGTCGTTGTGGGTTCGATAGTCCCGCCTTTTAACTTTAGAGTTTGATACCGGTAAGTTCCTGGCTTTGCAATGGCATTGACCTATATATTTTACGGAAATTTTAAGTTTCCTCTTCCGGTGGAGACCGTCAGTTTTTGAATCAAAAAGTCCATATTGGTAAATGGCAGCCGTTACAAAAAACATTCAGATTTCAAAATAAATACCTTTTTTGAAACGCATACTAAGAAACTATATATTTTGGAAAAATAATAAATCTTATCAGTATCAGTCACAATCGATACGAAAATAAATTGAAGAATAAGAAAGTTATGATGGTTTTAGTAAAAATACTAATTTTTTTCAGAACTTTACACCTTTCTGATTTTTTTTACATGTTGTCACTTCATTTCTTATTAAAACGTGACTCTTTCATATTCTACAATGTCTATAGTGTGCACTATAATTCTTAGGACTCGATTGGATTGATAGAATTCGCACGGTAATTGTTTAAAAATCGGCCGGTCTATTGGACCCAGTGTGACCACCACGGAACTTGACAGTAGTCAGTAGTGTAACCGCGAAGTGTTAAAACAGTCCACTTCCCCCACCTCTTCAGAACTTCGTAACAAACCTTCGCAGCATCTAACACAACATAAAACTCCCGCATAAGAGTACACTAAAACCCAACACCTGTTTCGACACCATAAAGGCCTGATGGACCATCGAACCTCTAAACACAGAAAGTGATTAGGCGTTCATAAACGATTGCACATTAGCGAATCCATGTTCGCGCAATAAAAGCGCACGGAACGGTATATCCCGCGGTTATCGCTTAAAGCTCGCCTAATAATAGTTAGCGCGGCGGGTATCTCGCCGTGAGAATTCGCGGAATTAATAGATACGTTTGGCTAATTCCGCGCGAAGGTTCGCAGTCTGGTAGCTCGCATCAAAACACAAATCAATGTCCCTTCCTCTCCCTCTCTCCCTCGCTCACTCTCTGTCCAAGCACCATGTACTAATGGCCTCTCGCGTATAACGGAGCCCTCTGCGATCTATCCATCCCGCGTGTGTATCCGCGACTTCTGCGACAAGTTATCTTTATGCACGTGACTGGAGATGTAAATTGGCTCTATAGAAGGCGACACCGGCTACGCCAATAAATATCTCTATTGCGTTTATCCGCGTGCATATCGTTTCATCCCTCTTTTCAGCCGCCTCCGCTTCCTCCCCGACCGCGTACCGCGGCTCCTCGCGGTCTTGTATAATCGCCATTGTGCCGTGCTCGCGCGACGTCTAGCAAAGATACGGTATGATTCAGTAGCGTCGATGCTTGCTTTCGAGTGCCACTTCGATACCCGCCGGTCTTCCCCCGTGGGAGTATTTAGCCCTTTTGTGCGCATCGATCGGCAAAGCTGGGTGCATACCTACCTTCTGTTCCGGTGTAGCACGATTAACAGTGATTTCTGGTCTCAACATTCCGGGACTTGGTGTTTTCCTTTTGTAGAGATTCAGGGGGTACTTGCAATACGAACTTTTATATCCCCCGGCGCTTGTTTCACGGGCGATTATTCGGCATGAAGCAGGCCCTCAAGACGGGAACTGGCGATCCCGGGGTACCTGAGCTGACTGGGTGCTGAGACCGTGCGAGAGGCTCCACTGGGAGCATTCTGTGACCGACAACTTCACATTGGCTGAATGGGGAGCGAGAGCGCTGGAAATCGGGGTTGGATCAAGGGAAATTCTCTGTCTGCTTTCTTCAGGTGTGTAAGAGTTGAGATTTCCTCTTTGTTTTCCTCGTTAGGCTGAAGCTTGGTGCATGTGGGTGGTATCCAACGAATTTTATCGTCTCGATAATTGGATTTAGTTAGATTCTCGAAGCCAGTGATTATGGTATACTCCAAAATGCGGGGGTTGCAGGTATTTAGGTCTGTTGAAAGCTTGGATTTATCTTCTTCTTCCTTTTCTCCTTCTCTGTTTAACGAACATTTTGCTCGAGTCATCTATGAGGCATTAGGAACGAAAATGGACAACCTACAGTTTTTGCGAAATTGCGTTGATTAAAGAGAGGTTGATTGAATAATTTTTTTTAAATTTGAAACCATATGGTGTAACAATATCGCGTTTTGCAATGAAATTTTGTGGTGATAACTATGCGCAACACTTATTAAAATTAAATGGAAAATTAATTATGTATTTATTATGAAGCATTTCGAGTAGGTAGTATTAGAAGATAAAAATTATGACTGCACTGGCAACTAGGTACGTCTGCAAAATAAAATGCTGTTGAAATCCTACTTCTTCCATTGTCTATTTCTATGTTTATCTATTAGGGTTAGTCCGTTGTTGCTCTCAATGTCTCATATGATGTTGTAAATAATTCCACATTTAGTGAATTAGCGCAGAGATTTTGGCAGACTTTTGTGCAGGTGGCAGGAGGTGAACGTACCTACCAGTGAATTTTGGGAAACTAAATTCTTCCAGTATACAAATGGACTTTTGTCCCCATTCATAAGTTAGCGAAGTAGTATCTTTAAATTCAGGAATTCGCGTTTGCATCTGGCACGAGTTCATGTGGCTACTGTCCATCGCGATCATATTCTCAAAAAAATCCGACAAAGCATCACGACAGGGAAATATTTCACCGAGCATGATATTCCACATCGAAATCTACCGCAAGGCAACTGGCTTTACTGAATCATGATCGTCCAGCTTTGCTTGTTCCACGATGACGGAATGCCACATGTGGCAGTGCAGACTTGTAAAAAACTGCAGTAATCGGGCCACAAAGTTCTTCCTTCCCCTTACACGCCGAAATTGTGTTCACAGAATAAGTACTATCTAATTAAAATACCACACAAATTCCTCTAATAAAAATGAAGCTAGTTGGTTAATTCAGAAAACGTAAAAAACACATGGAATTATTATATCGAATCCAGAATTAGATTTGCATCTTCGAATCTTTCTTCTCTTCCCCGCTTTTATCCTCGAGCCCTTTCCTGCGTTCGCCGGAAAGTTTCTTCTGAAATTCGTGGGCATTAAGATTCGAGAATACAGTAAGGTAGGAAACGGTAGACGGTGGAGTAACTTCTTCCCGATGTTTTGGTATTCACGTAAGATTTACCGCGCGTTTCCTACGGTGCATAGTTAGAAAGTCGACGCATGTTTCCGTTGATGCATCCGCTGACGTTTCCGTTCCGAGCTACCCGACTCACGTCCTCGCGGATTCCAGATGCACCTGTGCATCCTGCAGCCTCGATCCAGACTGATCACTTGTAAAACGTCGGACACTCGAGCGAGAAACACGTCTTTGGCGCTGTGATTTACATCCACGTCGATACAGACTTGTCTCGCGCGTTACATTGACTCTCAATGTGTCGTAGGAAAGTTTTCTTTTCATGGACGAGTCGCTGCTTTCGTGTTCCCACAGAGTTTGGAGATGAGAGACGTGGACGAAGGAGTCGAAAATTGTATAAGTACCTATGTATGTAATTGTAATCGTATATGAGGGTTCATCTGTAATATATTAACGCAGTATTGATCGTAGAATTAGGAGTAAACGTTCATTAGTCCTTTCAGGGCTGAATTGCTTCTGCAAGTCCGAAAACGCGGGTTCTGGGATAAACTAGCAGTATTGATGTTAAATGGGACAAACTTAAAAAGAGATTATAGCAATGCGAATCTTATAACAATTTAAATATAAATTCTACATATCTCTCTTTGGAGATTTTATAACGTTCCTTCAGATATACGATAGATGTTCAATTATTTCATCTATTTCCTTCTAGACCTATTATATTTCCTTTAGAAAAGTCTGTGTGCGTCTTCCCGCTTCTTCTTAATCATCCCTTTTACTGTAGAATTTCAAACCTCGTTTATTAAAGTGAGCAAAGCATCCCAAGGAAAGGCTCAATTTACGAATGAAAATAGATCTCAAGCAACATCCAGAAACTACCTTCTTCTCAACCACCAAATTCAGTTAAATTCCCAAGGATCGACCAGGACTTGGACTAATACACTTCGGTTTACCAGCGACCTCTTCTGATACTCCTAACTTACATTTACAGACCTCGTCGTCAGTTCGTCAAACATAAACGAGCTACTCGAGTGTTAATTGCCCCGCGTAATCACTCGAGCCATGTGCGTGCACGTGGCTCGATTTTACGTTCGTTTGACGAGGCGACTGAATCGCTGGCGGCTACCTACGCCGATCTCGATGCTAAACTGGAATACCGTCATCGATCTACGGGCTCGATTCCATCGGCGGATCGATCCACGCTAGTCGAACAGTTTGTCGTTCGTTGCCCCCGTGGCTGAGCATTTCCCTGCGACCTGCTCCTGGTCTCGTCTCTTTTCTCGTCACCATTTCCCCGCGGTGTCGCGGAAACCTCGCTGTAGCTCATCCTCGGAAGCCTCGGCTGGATTTTTAATGGCCCCCCGTAGCCGGTCAGAAAGAATTCTGCGACATGTAGCCGAGAGTGTTAACTGCCTGTTCGAACGAGCTGTCCAAGCTCGTTTACATTTCACGGCTGCTCTGTAACGAGCCTGAAAACCAACCAGTAGGGTATCTTCAATGAATTTACAATGCGTTATTAGTAACTATCATTATCGATCTTTTACGACCCCGTGCACGGGACGCTGATGTACTTAAGCTTGTATCTTAACGATCGATAGCGATACGCACTATTTTACGAGGACTATTCTCGAGGAATATTCTTCTGTGTCCTTATAGAGGGGTAGAAATGATCTTCGCGGGGTGGAAAAAAGGAGCTGAATAGTTGAATAGTGAATTGTAGCCTTCTGTGAAGTATTGTTTGTATCATGAAGTATTAATTATCCCACGAGATTAAAATCTCGAGCGAGGCACGATATTTGTGTCTCCTCTTCGGGTATCGTAGCAGCCCCTTTTAGTTTCAGCACGCTGTCTTCGCTCAGAAATATTATCCATCCTTTCTTTATAAAATACCCAACTCTGAGAATCCAGGAATACTACTTTGCAGCAAAAGCAACTCCCATCTTCCACCAAATAGAAATCAACCACAAGCCCTCCACACTCATCTTACCGTCTCCCACCAACGTGAGAATACCACGTGAATATTCGCAGAGCGCAGTGCCAACTCCGACCAATTAATTACAGGTTAATTTGAAACATCAGCCCCGTTGACTGCCACGTCCACCGATTCCTCTCTGCAGGCGACAACAGCGTCCGCGTAGCGTTCTAGCGGGTCGTGTTGCTCGACTAACTTTCATTTCGTCGCGAATCTAACGGAGTTTCTCGTGTCACTTGGACTAGTTGCAGGCTGCTGGCGCGATAGCCGCTTCCATCGTGGAGCGTGCGCTGATTTTTTTTGTCCCCTCTCGTTTTTTGCCGGAGTGCACTCGTTGCTGGCTGGCAGCGGACGAGCGTGCGCGCGAGCGGCCGCTAGCAGAGGCAAACTAGTTGTTCCAACGACACTACGGCATTCCACCAGCCAGTGGCATTAAAGTCCAGCGAGATATTCACGTTGTCGTTCTGGCAATAATTTTCGTTCTTGCTGACAAGAGCATCGATGCGCGATATCGCCCTTGGATGTGTTACGATCGACGCTTAGCCGTGTCCAGGCTCGTTTCAAAGACCGGAAGCGCGTTCCAGCCGCGCCACTTTTCCATCACTTTTTCAATCGACCCTGGCCGGAGAAAGAAAATAGCTGACTGCTCGTAAATCGACAGCGTAACATCGACAATTCCATTCGACTCCGTGTAATTGGAACGTATTCGAGCTTCGCGAATCGTCCGCGCGGCTCGGCCGCGACCGTTCAACTAATAGTTAGTGCGGTCGTAGAATTTTCGATGATGGGGATGGGCGGAGTAGCAGACTTTATCGGCGTAAGATGCTTGTCGATCGTATGCTCGGATCGTCGGAGAACGATACGAGGCGATCGTTGATCTTCGTGGACACATCTGATTGTGAGTTCTTTGGAGGTGTTCTTCTGGTTACAGCACCTCGTTAACGGTGTTGAAATTAGCGGTTTTAATGGGGGATACTTTCTGGGGATTTAGACTCTTTGTGTGGATCGTTGTCGACCGCTTTTTTTCTGGGTAGTTAGTGCAGCAGCTTGTGTCACAGATTGCTCTGGAAATCTCGGGAAGATTAAAAGCCGTACTATCAAAAGTAGTATATTAATTCTGTGGTTTACAGTTTCTGTGATCTTCTTTCATCTCCAAAGAGTTCGTGAAAGACTGGGGAGACACTTGTCATAGGAAAAGCGTAATAAAAATCCTATACATTATCAGATTAGTTTGTTAAGTGTTTAACACGGTTGAACACATAGAAACTTAATAGGGTAAACAGTACAGTGGTTGGCCACCTGACAGTGATCACCATTATTTTGAGAAATAAACGAATATAAAGAAATACCAATGTTATGTCTTTTTTATTGAACGTACTCATATTTCTTGTACTTTCTTGCTTCGGATGTAATCAGTATTTCTCCACTCATCATATGTATACTGTGATTATATATAAAAGCAAATAGGATGACTCGGCTTTGAAGCTTGGAAATTACAGCGATTTAATCAACAAACCATAAGAGTACAGTTGAAAGTTTGCAAATAGTTTAATGTGTTTATGATATGTATATTTCCCATATTCGCTTGACGCGATTTTATATACACCTATATCGAGAAATAAAAGTTGTATAATGTTGTATGATACTAATTGGACGGCCAGTGACCGTTTTTTAACCATATTAATAGTGAAATAGTAATTAGCCCTCTGTTAAAAACAGAAACAAGCACGACAAATACATACGAAATAAAATATATCCATTTTTATTGAATAATTTTAATCTTATTTCTATCCATGGACCTAAGAATTAAATGGACGGAGCACAAAATCTCAACATAGACGAGGGGGTCGAGTCAGTCGATCGGGAGAAAAAAAGTCGTGGTGGACGGCTTGTGATTGGCGGAGTGGTACGCATGCGTCGCGCTTTATTCGAAACGGTATGCTTATATAGGGTGTATTAAAATATGCTTATGTATATAAAACTATACGTATGCCATACATATATATGTATACTTATATATTACTTATATTTCAATATTCTCAGAATTCCAATTTGATCGTGAACATTTTTGAGTAGGTACACCTAACCTAGACAGTTCGTTATGGATTAGGATCAGGGACCACAATTTCGCTTCTGTGAATCGTGGCTCTTTCTCTCCCGCGGGATCGTGACATTTGATTCGATCGTTAAGCTACCGGATGCTCGTATCTCGGATTCTTCGGTTGCTACTCGTCTTCGCGTATTTACGTTGATTCCTAGCCGCGTGGCCGTTGCTTTGCGAGTAGTCCGGCCAGTCGAGAAACAACTTATTCGAGTGCACTTAGATTTTTGTTCCTGCTCCGCGTGCGTGTATCATTTAAATGCGATATACTTTGTTCCGCAAACTTGATGCATTACCGAAGACCAGTTTCTTTCTCAGCCTCGTGATAGCTTGCATCGTTAAAACTTCACGCCCTTTTAGAAACCAGGAAGACTTCTTAAAAGTGGTGCATTCCAATGCAACTATGCAGTTTCTAAGGATTCCACGACGTTCGTATCCACGTTTTCAAATTCAATTCGACGACTATTTGGCGAGATAATATTTGCAGCAATATTTTCATGACACGATGCTTTCTATGCCTCCGCATTGACTATTTTTCCTCATAATCCATGCTATCTAATACCAAGAGTTATCGTGTTAGCGTTCTACAAGTAATTCCTTTATTAACATAAGAATTCTCTTTATCGAACCCATTGCATCTATATTTCTACTTCGTTGCATAACGCGTTTTTACGAATGCAGGAAGCTACTTCGTTCCTTTTCAATTTCTTAATAAAGCGTGACCGCGCATCCCTCCCTGTTACAATCATTGAGCATGTAATGTCGAATAAAAAGTCGCAGAGTATGCCTGCAATGCCACACGACCGTTAATTACCGTATTCAGTGTTTTTTTCACGGATCGCTAGCAATTTTAATTATTCCCGCAATTAATGCTTTCCAGGCCCGTTACATATTTCACCTTTGCCTTTTCGCAATAACAATCCTGTCGGATAGAAAGTACGATGCGCGCAGACGAATTATATAACCCGAGGAGCGTATTAAAATAATTCGAGCCCAAGCGAGTGAATCCTTTTATTCGCCACAGGACGGAGCTTCCACTCGAAATTGCGCAGTAAAGACTTAAAAATACTTTTTCTTCTCTCAGTCGCATAAACACGCGGCTGAAATTTTGCTCTCCGCAGGATGGAAACAGGTTTAAAGGTGGCAAAAGTCAGGGGCACTTTTTCGACACCAGTTTACACGGCTGGGACGACGAAAGGAGCACCAAGAAATTTACCCCGCCTTCGAATTACAAGCAATTGTGCGCTTCAGACTTAACAAAAAAAAGACGGGGTGGGGGGTGGGGGGGGGGGGGGGAGGAAGGGAAGAACAACGCGTGGCTAGGAGAAAGGATAAAGTTCGGTCTACGAAATGTTCACTTATGCCCGTTCCTTCGCGGGGCAGTTGCCGCATGAAAAAGTCGTTGAATATTTACCACTGGCAATCGTATATTTCCATGGATATATCCAGACCCGACGAACAGGTCGCAATCAAAAACAGAAGCTCACGAACGTTTCATACGGGCCCGTCTTATTGCCCCGCGCGCATCGCCCCGGCTCTGAGAAAAGTCGTCATTGGCTCCGAGCGATACGATCAGAATTTCCTACAGCGTTAGAACATTACGGCTTAATGAGATCCCCCGGCTCTAATTAAGTGCCCCGTCGAATGGTGTCCATTTCGTCGTGACCGAAGAGGCCGCCAAACCGCGTCCAACCGAACGAAACTCGGCTGGCTGCTGGAGTGCTCGGTATCCATCAGCGGCGCAGCGGCTCTCGGGGCTCGCCAGATCGAATCGGCCAGCTGCGGCTTATTTTCATTCGCAAAAATTGAAAAACACCTCCTTTCGAGGGCGTGGCTGAGATTGGCGAACATGTTTTACCAGGAAGGGTGCGCGAGGAACCGAAAAATCCATTCGCGAGTACCGCCCACCTCTAATTGCTATCGGTGAATCGGGCGCGGGCGCGCGCGCGCGCACGTACGCGCGCACTCGAAGAAATAATAAAACGTCGGTGCAACGGAATCTGGATTACCGTTGATTTTATTTCGTATTATAATTTTATGCCTCGCTCCTGCCCTTCTGCTCTCTTTTCCGTTGGCGAACCAGCCAGAGGGGGGAGGGGAGAGGGGGAGATCGTTGGCATCGTTGGGTAATCAAGGGATGGGTAGGCGAGTCGATTCGATATCTCTACGAGCACGATTATTAACGCTCTATTAAGACGCATAGAACCGCTTTGGGGATGGCTGGCAGACTCGGGAGACGCGGAAGAACGAGCCTGGAACGAGAAGGGGGCCTGATTGGGTCCGATCAGGTGGACCGATATCGTAACTGGCTGATAAGGAGGCAGAAACGTCGCTGTACGCGCCGCGATAAAACAAAGTCGCAAATAAACGTGCGAGAGGAGCGATAGGGGGACGTTCGGTGGGATTAAAGCGGTGATGTCAGCGTCGAGAACGCGACTGAAAAGAGGTGAATGCTAGAGACGAGTAGGTAGTGGGAAAGTGTAGAAGGAAGGAGGGTACTTGTGTCCATTAGCGGGCTTATAAAACTTTTGTCCTTTTATTGGAGTCTGAACGACTGGCTTAAGGCGTGTAAACTTTATAAGGTAAGCAAAGGGCATCGCTGACGAGACGCCTGATTTTAATCCAATCATTTGTTAACTATCTTCCAAAGTTACGCATTAAATAGTAACACTTGAACGAACGGTCCTATGGATTTCTTCGTTCAAGGATCGGTTAAACAGTCTGTCGATTACTTTCCTCCGTCTTCTTGCCGAGTGTTCAAAGTTAGCTGCTCTTAGAGTTAGAGAACCAGTAGTTATAACCAGAACGAGCTACCCAAGAAGTAGCAAAAGGAGCAAGTTTTAATACAGACCCGAAGGAAAAACGAGAATGCGGGAGCAGAAGATGTTTCGCGATATCCAGAAAACTGAGCCGTGGAAAGGGCCCGTAGAATTGATGAGAGGGTAATCATGCAAATGAAGCGATGAGCAAGCAAAGATAACAGGGAAAACGTATGCATGCAAGAAGGAACACAAAAGCTCGCGGAGGAACAAGAGCGAGCGGGTCCCGAACCGTTAAGAATAGAACTGTAAAGCTAAAAGAAAAGGAATCGAGAAGAAGGATGAAAGAAACGGCGAAGAGGCTGCAGGGGGAATAGAGAGAGAAAAAAAAAAGGAAGAAATGGGACAGAGATCCTGTCTACAAAAGTTTAACGGAGGCGACTCGGTCCACTGGAGATGCTGGGAGGCACGAAGCGTGTCTGAGACCTATTAAAGCCCATCTACCTGGTCCTAAAACAATACGATCTTGGGGCGCAGGTGCAACACCGCGAACGTCTCCGTCGATCCGTGGCCCCTTCACGATCGTGGATCACCTCTTGATCGCCGTACATCACGAGAAATCGGTCGTGGACCTTTGATCCTCGTAGCTAAAGTTGTGCCTGACCCCGGTCCAATTATGCATGTCGGCCGTAATTATGGGTTTAATTAGACGGCCAGATGCATTCGGTGAGAACGTCGAAACCCGTGCCTTCGACCCGAGCCGTCGTGATATTTTCGTTTCAGTGATTGATTATCTTCGACCCCGCTCGTGAACTTTGCCCACGTTTCGGTACCGATAGCCGGAGAATAATCAGGCGTAATTTTGTTTTAGTAGTACCCGGTACTGGGTGGTATTTAGTGTCAGAAGCGACACCATTTTATAATGGATTCTCAGGGTAAAAGTTTTACGCCGGGGAATTTCTACTGTTTGGAGCAAAACTTTATAATAAATGATACGTTTTGTACTCGGAGTAGTTATAAAATTCTACAACATGTCTTAAGTTTTAAGGTATAATAGTAATGTAAAGATTAGCCTCGATTAGCTTTTACTTAAAATAGAACTCACAGTTGGACATGGAAATAGTAAATTAGAATTCACTACCCGAGTTGCCATACTCTACTTCCACAAATTAATTTCAATTTCTACTCTACTAAACTTCCCTGTTTTCTTAATCACGAAAATGGCCTCGCGTGTTCAAAACAAGATGCAGAAAATCTCCACTATTCGAAGCCCATAAGTCGGCCACGTTCTAGCTTCGGATCGTCAGATATCCCTTGGCCACAAGTCAACTCGCGCGACCGCCTAGTAAAATGCGATTTATTGGATTTCTTCGACTATCATTCTTATCAATACGCGGGATTGTTGGCCCCGTACGTGTGCTATGAGCCTATAACAATTTTATGAGACCACGTATGGGGGTATCAATTTTGTTTTCTCGTAAAGTGACTGCGTCGCGGCGAATTTGCATTCCGCGTGCTGCACTTCCGCAAGAGGATCGTGGAAGGCTCGTATAGTGGCACCCTGGGGGTATTTCCGGTGCCTGTACGGTACGCACGCCGATGGTTTTTCATGCGGGCGGACAGATCGCGCCAGAGGGGATTCGAGTCATCCTTTCTCGTCCAAGCGGAAAGAAGCGGATACGCGGCGAAGGTGATTCTGCATGGACCGCAGGATGCGCGTCATTGCTTCTGGCATATCCTCGATCGCGGCTGTCCCGCTTTTTATCGAAATTATATAAATTGATTCTTCATTGCGATCGACATCACCCGGGGGATATTAATGGCGTACCTGGAACACGAACGGAAAGTTAGCATTTCGATGCAGTTTCTGTTTTTGCCAGCTTCGCGTGCACTCTGACACTCCGACATCGAAGGTGCACCGGATGGTGCAAGGGAAATCTAACGCAAGCAGTCGGGAGCACGACGAATATGAAAAGGGATGTTCGAGTGGAATGCATAGTTGGGAAAAGGAAGGTGGACGTTTGGATTTTTGTGATTGATGGTGTGCGGAGGAAAGCAGTTTTAGTGGACTAGGATTTTGGTAAATCGAGCTATACTGATTTTCCAGGAGTTCTTTCGTCTTTCGTGTATTTGAAATTAAGTCTGCATCACTGTTTTGCAGTGGTAATACTAAAATGGTTATAGGAGACGAAGGGTGCAAGTTTAATAATCTTTGGAAACTATATAAAAGCTATCGGACACCACACATTCTAATTATTAAATTTCATCAAATTTTAATTCCATATCACTTCGCCATAATAGTCACTTTAGTCTACCTCTCCACGCGAAAATCAAGAGAGCTTAACTAATCAGAAATGTCTCCTACTCCATACCTACTTAAGTAATACTCTAAAACCATTATCCTGGAGGAGGCGAACATTTTTATATGCGCGTTCCAAAAGTTTATAAATAATATTTACCAAATTGCTGACGTGCCGGGCAGTTTTTAATAGGGGAAAAATTAGTAGGAAATTAATCATTGCAGAATTTTAACGAGACAAGTTTAAAAATTCACAGATTTTCATAAGAATTACCAGAGTTGGGCATTATTTAATTAAAAAATCATTTAAATCACGGATCAAATATAAGTTACTTCAACTTTAGATTCTTTGACGTATACAGTTAATCTCTTTATTCCCGTCATACAATTTCTTTATTCGACGTATACAGTTAATCCGGGGCAATTTTATTCGACACATAACTCGTAACTTGACATATATACACATTGCCGTACAGTAAAAGCTGGCCCAAAAATTTTCATAGGTGTATCTAACCATATAATAATTATTTTAGATTAATATACAGATATTAATGATAGCATCTGTCAATCATTGACGCGTGCCATAGGTTCGCCACCCCTGCATTATACCGTGATGCACCTGTAATTACAAAATCCCATTTCATCAGTGAAATATTCCAAACTACACCCCACTTATATCACGCGTCGTATCAGCAACGGTTGAAAGCAAAGTGCACGTATTTACAATGACACGAGCCTGTTCCCCGGGTCCCCGGTATATCTCTTTTACGTGGATCCTCGGATGGGACGTCAATTACACGTTATTAACACGAAACATCGATACGGAATATCCGCCATCGCACGGTCCACGGCGTATCTACTGTGCGTAGGCTGTAGAACAAGCGTGTTCTCATTCCTCTGCATCCGTTTCGAAGTCGCAAGCACGATTGCGCGTAACCATAGGTCGTAGCAGGGCTAGAGACTCTTCCATCGATAACGCCGGTCCGGCCGAGAGGATGTTTTATTCAAGGGAAATTGATCTTCCGCGGCCTGCATCGTACGTGTACATCCACCGTACGTCCACGATCCACGCACACAGTGGCGATCAACCGATACGCGGATCCTCGCGTGTTCCCCGCGACGTGCTGTCGAGGATGTCTCGTGGAATTAAACTGAAAGTGTGTGACACGCGACCTTTTTATTCTCGTGCCGATGCACGCCGATCTATGCTGGGAAATTGTGGCTGGATTGCGAGATGACCGTCGGGGTTTATCGATGGTTCCATCCGTGGCAGATGCGCAACAACTTATGGTCGTCAAAGCAGCTGCAATAGATTCTTTGTATTCTCATTGGCAGTTAATCTCATTGGCAGTATCCTTGCTTTATCTTTCCTGCTGTTTGGCGATTTTCAAGAATGATGGTGTTGGATTTAGTCTCTTTTCAGCGGAAACCAAATGAAATTCTGTATATCGCTGTTGGGTATTCGGATTCCGAGTTTCACGTCTACTCCGGTGAACATGGTTAATTTGCATTCCTGTTGCTATTCAGAGATGTAGATATGACAATGAAAAATTACAAGGACTTTCCGAAATAATCAGAAATTCATCCAATCAAACTATACCTTCCACCTTTTCGAATTGCTTCCCACGGTTAAAAGAACTGTCTATTATCTTTTCATCTCACTACCATGGAAACTGCAACTCATTTTTCAACAACTATCAAACGTCTTCGTCTTATTACCAAAATACCTCAAAATTAATTTCAGAAAGTCACAACTTCCTCGTCAATTCTCCAATTTGCCTGCTTTACAAAACTCCAGGTTCGCTAATCTACCGACGACCACAATTTCTTCGCGACACAAATAGGAATCCAGGGTCAGACCTAGAAAATCAGTTTCTCCAGCGTTCCCAGAAAATTCGTCGTCGAAGACCAAGTTTCAGCCACGGTTCGCCCTCGCTCCATGTTGATGGCCACTGTACGTGCAACCATGTAGAGAACACGTGAGTGGTCGGTCATCGGACCGTTTTATTTTCGCCGGTTATATCACAGGTGTTATCTTACGGTGCTCGCGTATAGACGCAGCGTGAAGCGGAGGAGGAAGGCGAGGGTATCGGATGTTACGCGGCATAAGGGCAACGGTTAGACAGGACCGAATTACACGGGAAACATTGGTCCTTTTTGCCCCGATTGTCCTCGTGCTGCTCGTTTTTTTCTGGCGGCCGCCTCCTCGAGGACGCTGTTTAGATGATTCCGGGTCCGTACGAGCGCCGTATGGCCCCGAACGGGGTATATTTCGGCGCGATTAAATTGCTCACGTGCTCTGGCTTCACGGTGGACGAAGCGCTGAGGAAACGGGAGAAAAAGTAATTAGATCGGATATCGATTGGCTGTGGGTAGTTGTACTTTTATCTGTGAATGTATTGTTGATCACAGTGCAATATTGTTTTTTTTTTTTCTGGTTAAGATTTAGAAGTTGCGAAGGGAACGAGGTGGATTGGATAGTTCTGACGTTGTTAATGCTGTGAGTTACGTATACCAGTTTCCAAGAGAGGTTCCCAGGTGTCCGCCTCCGATTGCTTTGAATTTTGGATATGTTTCAGAGCACTGAAAAATAAGAAATACGTGGCTTTTTATAGCGGCTCGTTTTCATATTTATGTAGGTGGGGAAAGTGTCCACTAAAGTTCGTACGTGGTACAAAATTGTGAGTAAAACTTGATATAAATTTAATTTGCGTCATAACTTGCAGTATGGGCGATGTTCTTGTCGTCAGTCACTGTTATTAGGGGGTAACTATGAGTGGTGGTTTCACCCTTTGAACATGCGAACGCGCCGCTATAAAAAGACACGTATTTCTTATTTTTGGGTCCTCTAAAACGTATCCTATATTCTATGCAATCGGAGGCGGACACTTGGGAACCTCTCCTTGTTAGTTTTTGTGTCTTAAGGTGTCTTTCCACTGTGACGCCCTGATAAAGTACCACGATTTGGAACTTTTTTGTCACAACAAGAATGTGTTTACAAAATTGGAGTTTTTTTTTCTATTTATTAATGTGTGATTTGAGAATACAATTTTTTCATATTTTCTTAATGCTTGCTTGCCCCAAAATAAGACTGTGTGGTCGATTTTCGAGGTAATCAGTATCACTGTCGCTATAATTCAAACTAGAATCACACATTTTCGTTGTTTTTTCTCATCTTTTGCGTCGAAGAATGATTAAAGAATATAGCTAATTTCATAGTTCAACTTTGGACGTCCGCTATTTTGTTAATTCCTCATGAATCTAATTAATCTTAGTCCCTGCCGTAGCGACAGTCATACTGATTACAAATCTTTTTGGTTTTTTTGTTTCAAACACACGGTTCCATCAAAATTGACCACGCAGTCGAGGCATCTTTTATTTTACAGCGCATATTACACCCAGGTATTTTGACGTAAGCAAGAATTAAAAAAAATATGTTTGTATTCTCCTTTGTGGAAGGAATACGAGGGTAGGTGTACAGGTGCACTTGATTTTCTACTAATTTCCTCCAACATCGATTTCTACAAACTCTGTACATATCTTAAAACGTTGGTATAGAATCTAATAGGACTTAGGATCTATACACCTTCTTAGTACATGTGTTACACTTTACAAGCTTCTAACAATCCGCCACAAAATGAAACCTCTCGCCATTTAGTTTCAGTCTGAATTGGGTGCCTTACTTTAAAATCTCACACCACACACCACAAACTTCCACTTAAGTTCTCAATTATCAATTAGACAGTTTCAAACAACTTTTTACCTCGCAGTTACGGAAAATTGAAAAATTCAGCTATCACTCCATAACCAGCACCAACATTTTTGGAGCCTAATCGCCTCTAAAGTGACAGTAACTCCAGCCTCCAAACGCCTCATTATCATCTCGAACGCGAGTATCAACATTACCCGTTGATACTAATTCCCGTATTGATAGGAACGCAACATCGCATCAAGTATCCCTCGCCTCCTTAAAGTCCTCCGCCGCAAAACCTATCCATTATCGTCGATAACTTTTGCATCACAAAGGGGAGCCGGCCTTCGAGGATGTTAACGTTGCATTATCCCATACATTGTCGCGTAATGACAGATACAATGCGAGCCGCCATTATATGCAGCTCGCGCGAGCGGCGTAGCGCCGCGTCGCCGGTCAACAAGGTGTTAATTAGGAGCATTACCGTTCATTTTCGTTCATAAATAACGTCCGCGCGGCGAAAACGTTTATTAGCGATAATCAAGGCTCGCCGTACTCCCGGCGCGCTTAGAATCGTACACGTAGCCATTTAGGACCGTAGGATACCGTTAAACACAATCGTTTCGGAGCGCTCCGCGATGTTTCGCGGCGACATAAACCAGGTATCGCACGCAACGGCATACGTAACGTGCTCGCGGATCTGGCGCGAGGGGCGCGTTACTTTATAATAGATATTAGGCGGAACAGTTACGCTCGGGGATGCCAGTGGTGTACGGCTTCAGTGCGCGCTGTTACCCCTCTAACGACGACCGTGATTCCTCGTTCTCTTTATGCGTTTCTACGGTGCAACCGAGAGCGCCCCGATCACGTAGGCTAGCCCGTGTAACGGTGTAACGTACGTTCGTGCCTGGTGTAATTTTCGGAACGATTAAAGTCTCTGCCTCCCTTGGACGTTCACGGTCCCTTAACAGCGCGCTTGCCCGCTCCGGAGAAGATCCCCGTGGCTCTAAATAAGGCGCGGAAAAAGTTCGGTGAGATAGCATTAACGATCGGCCGCGCGAGTGCTGCGATAAATTTTCTGGGGGGATTCGGAAAAATCGGAGGCCCTATCGGGCGACGATAGGCATAGAGAACGGGGGCTACCGTAGGGAGACTGATAACGCACGAGGAAGCGCTCGGAGCCGAGCGTAGATATATTCGGCGGTGGTTATCGGCCCGGATGAAGATGTTTTTATAAGTATGTCCTTTGTGGGAAACTGTGTAGCCTCGGTGAATGCGGAGTCTCTTTTCGTTGAATAAGGATTGAAAAGGTCGTTAGCGTTTGGAGATCTATGATGAAAGACTCGAGTACGATGGGGAGCACAAAGGTCTTCGGTAACATCAAATATTTTCATTCACAGTGTTGATGCACGCGTATGAGTTAAAAGAAGAACGTACATTCGAGTCATTCGATTATGGCCACTATTTAATATACTGCATATAGAGGGGGGTAATGGTCCACTTCGCGTGAAATTCGTTTGGCGAACATTTCCACGATACTTCGTGAGTATGTTGTCGATAGACAGAATTAGACAGCTGCCTAGGACGTAAAGTAGACAAGAAGTGCAAAATAGTATTTTCATTGTTGGCAGTTTTAAGATGAAGTTTTAAATAAAATGTTACAAGCTGTACTATAAATGTTTTAAGCTACTAATGTAAATTCATAGTAAGGTCATCAAGAAGGCTCGAGCCGGACGAGTATGGTGTTTAGCAAAGCCACGCCATAGCCTTCTACCTCGACCATATTCATAAATTGTAGAAATGGACACCAAACAAATGCCAAGCATGCGAAGTGGGTCACGGGTCACCGTGCATGCGTGTTAAAGCGGTCAGCATCGATTGAGCCGAGTGTATATCGTTTTATGAAAAAAAAAGAGGGACAGCTCCAAGCGTTACCTCGCTTCATTCATGAACCCCAAGCCCCATATAAACGCGCGCAGATGGTCCATGCGGAAGAAAGCTCCGAGACAAAGCATGAGAATGGCGCGACCTTCTTTAATTTCAATCGCTAACCACGAATTACCGACACGTCCGCGTTTTATATCTTACTCCGCGTACGAGGATTGATACAAAGCCCAGCTGAGGATCATAGGAGCCGTGGATCGGACAGCCCTCCTCACCTTGCGCTCCGGCGAACAGCATTATCTTCCTGAACACGGGGCTCAGTCACATTGCATTACTTCGCTCCGAGCACTATATTAAGGCTACGAAATTCCACGAACAGGCCTGGCGAAGTGTGCGTCCGACGTGCGCGAAGCAAAACGCCTCGGAGCGCTTAGGAAATCCAGACGTCGTCCTATCGTCTTAGGAGGAGCAGCCTCGAAATGTTTACGATGGAAAGTGGAGGCGTACACCACGTCGTTATCGCCGTCTGCCAACAGCCTTTCTCTCTCCTCTCTCGCTCTCTCTCTCTCTCTCTCTCTCTCTCCTCCGCGCACTCTTCTTCAGCTTCTTTTCCTCTGTGTTCGCTGCCCTCGCGATGGTCTCTTCATCCTCGGCGTTCTTTTCCTTCTCACCCTTCTTTTTCTCTTCGCCGTTTCTCGTTCCGCGGATTTCCTCCTCTGCTGCAAAGCCGTGGCAGGCTTTGATCTTTCTCTCTCTGTTCCCCCGGTCGATCCTCCTCTTCTCGCCCCGAACGCTCTTCCTCTTGCCCTCTCTGTCGCGGCTACGCGGCGACCCGTGCGCCGGAGCTCCATTTGGTCTTCCATCCCTGCTCGCATTTGGATTCGCGTGGCGCGCGTTATTCGCCGCGAGAAATGATCGTATAAGGCGGAGGGGAACTGGCCGTAGATGGTTTGAAAGGCCGGTGGCAGGCTGCTCTCCGGTCCAGCTTTCCTCCCCTCGGCGCGGCTAGGCAAAAACTAGGATAGGCCTAGATGGCCGGTCCCGTGACGCAGGGCAGGACGAGGGGGAGGAAAAACTGGAGGACGGGCAGAGTGTGAGGTGGAGGGAGCGAGGCAACGCACAGGACGTACTAGCTTCGTACTTGCACGGGTGCGGATGCGCGAACAAGGGACGAAGAGGAGGCTGTCGGATTGATCGCGCGAAAGCAGGATGGAGAGAAAGGATCCGCGGTGTCGAGAGAAAGAGAGGAAGAGAGAGAGAGAGAGAAAGAGAGAGAGAGAGAGAACGGGGAAATGGAGAGACAGAGGCGGCGGATAGTGCCTGGGTAGGTATATTCAGCCTAGCCAGCCGGACAGTGCACTGAACTTGGCAAGAAATTCAAGGTTGCATGGCTTAATGATCTAGTTTCTTCGGCAGTGATATGATTCACCATTATGCATCCACTCATCCGGCTCTTTCCGCGGCGAGCCACGTTGCGACCGAGTTCGAGGAGTTCAAGCAAGATACCCGCTGCTGAAAAAGTCTGAGTGGATTTGGAGAAGTCTGGCCCACGTTTGGGAGATGTCGCGATAGTGGAAATGAATTTCTGAGAGCTTTGCTGCTCGTGCAGATGTAGGTATACCTATGGAGTTCATGGGGCGGGGTGATAGATAAAGATGGTACAGCAGGTAGGCTGAATTTTCGTGTAGAAATTAGTCAAAATTGGAGAAAATTTATTGGAGAAAAGAAGCGGTACCATAGCTTTATAGATGAAGAAAGATATCTGATTCTACAGGGATGCTAATTTACGAGGAAGTGACTGGTTAGTTTTTAATTGAATGCACGTGTATCCGAAGGACTTTCTTAGAGAAGGCCCATTCGAAGAAGGATATTCTACAATCTCCATTTGTTTTTCCACGAACAGTCGTTCAATATTTAGATTCTCCTCCTATTACCACTGCACCCATTGTTTTTTGTTCAATAACATTATTTCAATGCATTGTATTCCAAAGGATTTTAAATCCCAGTGAAACTAGGAAATTCAATAATTGAAGCCATTTCCACAAACTAGCGGACTAATCTCTGATACTTCTCGGTGCTCCAACATTTTATTCCTCCATCTGGGTTTCATCCCAAAATTGCTCTCGTTCAGGCCGCGGCCTCAACTTATAACTTTTAAACCTTACCCGACTTGTTCGCCTGATTCGAATTAAACCACGAAAAGGGGAGCGTTCCTTCGTGCAAAGCACCATTAAATCACCGCAACGAACCGCCGAGCATCCAGTTTAAAATTTCCCCGTAATCTTGGAAGCTTTACGTCTCATTAATTGAATTAGCCGACACGCGTAATTAGCCGCGGGGAGAAGTGATTCAGAAACGAAAGACGTTAATTCGCAGGCTGTTGCTTCTGCGCCGTCGATCCAAGGTCGCGCGGCTAAATGATCCAATTTCTTTGCTCGAGATATGATTCATCATTGTGCATTCACTCGCCCGGTCCACTCCATATGCCCCCAAATCTTTCGCGAAGGTTCCACCGCGTTGCTCGCAGAAAATCGATCTTTATAAACATTCGGGCAGATCAACTGGCATGAAATACATCTGTGCCGTTGCACGTGAAAATCGGATCGCGCAGAAACAGATGCATCCCGTCTAGTGGATGGAAAAAAAAGGAAGGAAATGAAGAAAAACGGGCCTGTTATTAGCGCAAGGTGCTTATTAAAGATTGCACTCTATTTGGTCGCAGTTGCAAATCCAACGAGCCTTGGAAGGGAGAGGTATAAATCAGGTCGCACAGCAATCATCCGGTGTTTATCCCCTTTTTTTCTAATACCACGACCATTAGAGCCTACCCTGCGCTACGTAGATGAGTAATTATTCTGAAACTAACAGGAATGCAGGCTCGATTGCTGTTAACGGTACACACTTGAAACCACATCGTCAACCAAGTATGCATTATTGTGAATTACGGGACAAATAAAGCGTGCCCCTTCGGACGTGCTTATAGAGCTATTATTTTTATAAGGATGGTCGATCTCTGTTAGCGCTTTATCTGATAATTTTTATTCAGCAAGATCTTGCAGGGAAGATCGCACGGCGTTCGGTACTTGTTCGCTATAAAATCCACGAGTGGTTTGTTTTTCAGCGCACGACGATCGCGTTGACACGGCTTTTATCGTGACTTGTAACGACTGGTTCCAGTAAATTAGATTTCACGATCACTTGGCTGCGTCAACAAGTGGAAAATGCTCATCCGTCAAAGTTTCTCCGATCACTTTCCGTGTTTGATTTAGCGCACGAAGGTAATCGACCTTTATCGGTTGCTGGGTACTTTTCTCTTTGGAATGCGAGCTTCAATTCCAGCCGCTGGAAAAATATACTTCCTAGAAGTCAAGCTCTATATTTTCGCATTCCCTTTTTCCTTATGAAATATTATGTTCGTAATATTAACTTTATCGAATATTGTATTCTTAATATTAGTTTTTATCGAATATTGTATTCATAATATTAATTTTTATCGAATATCATATTCGTAATATTAAACTTTATCGAATATTATATTCATAATTTTACTTTTTATCGAATATTAAATATTCGTAATATTAATTTTTACCGAATATTATATTCGTAATATTAATTTTTACCGAATATTATATCCGTAATATTAATTTCCATACTGGTTATCGCAAGATATTACTTCCAACAGCATCAGTTTATTCCCCCCGGAGCAATCAGACGTTCTTTCCTTCCTGAACGAGTATTCTAACGAAAGGTGTCAGTTTAACGCAAAGTTGTCCTCCAGGAAGAAATCGTACCGTGTCTCCTGATACTTTTTGGAGTACCTCGATCCACTATCTGACTTCCAGCATCAGGAAAAAGGCAATCCGTTACTGGCAGCCCGGACTTAGGGTGTCACTAGTTCACACTGGCCGAACTTTTTGCTCCTGGCCTTGGTGTCTTCATTTTGCGAGCGTGTCCTCGTTACTCAAGTGTCCCAGGGTACGAATCCAGTGGTTGAGAAACCCGAGCAGATTTCTGCTGGGTTTAGACTTTGTCTGGTAACACGATCGTCGATCGACCACGCTCGCTACGCTGCTTCTTCATCAAGTTACCGTATTCCTGGAGTCCGAAATTAGTTTCACCCTGTGGGGCATTTGACTCGCTCCTTTTATAATAACGGAAAATTTTTTCATACTACACGTTTCTGGTAATTAGATCGCGTTTTTTCATCGATCCTAGATATTCTGTTCGTAAACGAAATCTCTTTGGAGCGAGAGATTTTTATAGCTACAAGAAGAAGGTACTGTAACTATAAAAGTGACTGGCATACTACGTTTTATCCACAAATAGGTATCTTATACAATTGCAAATTTGGAAGAAGACCTAAGTGTCGGAATCAATATTCTCAAAGGCAATGTATTAGTAGATATCAACTTTGGAAGACTAGGTAGGACAGAGGTGGGATGAAAGGGACAATTTTGTTTAAAACGTGATAGCAAAATAAATAAAAGAGCATTCTACTTTGAATTTGTAACATTAGAAAGGTTAGTCTATCTTCTCCTCGATTCATACCATACCACTAAGTCAACAGTTTCATAAAACAACAGTTTTTTTTTACGAAAACGTAATTTTCTCTCAAATAAAAGGGGGAAACAGGGAATGTCACAAAACAGCTTTATCGAGAAAATTAAGTTTTAATACTTTAGTCTACCAGTAAAGAAGCAAGGTACAATGAATTTAATATTCTTATATAACTTCCCTCTTAAACAATTTCTAGTTTCACCTTAACGACAGAAGCTTAAAGCTTATGCTTACAATTAGACAAAGAGTGGGGACATTTCGTATTTTCTTCCAGTGCAGAGTGGACATTTCTAACGGTATCTTACGGGGGGGGGGGGGGGGGTTGGAACTTTATAACCCTTTGTGGTTCGACAGTTCTGTAGTCCCAGTTGCCATCAACAAAATATGCTATAAGTCGCAAAATCACGAAAAATGGACATTCCTCGTTTTCCCCATACCCTTCAAATTAAGTTTATGCCACTCGCGGAGAACGTGGCTGAAACAGAAGACAATAAGTCGTATTGTTCGATTTGCCCTGCATGGACTTGGAACTGGAACGCTGTACCGTAAACCCTATTGCAAGAAAGAGTTTCGAGTGATAGTAGATAAGAGCTCGTGATTCATCAGCTCGCTCTATGAATACGTTTATGGGCACAAAATAGCGTAGGGGAGGGCAAGGCTGCCTGGAGGACACACGTGCAGGAAGTGGCACGCCCTTCGGAATGCAGTTGAACATTGTGAACGGCCGCGAGGCAGAAAACAAAAGAAATGCATTCTAATACGTTGGATACGCACGTCGCGGCCCTTCGTGCCTCGACTTTCACGTGATATCCTCTCTCTTCGTGCGCGAGGATTCGATTGAAAGGCATCGAATACGCACGTGTGCATGTTCCGAGGAAAAGTCATTGAACTGGAAACTTTCGATCAATCATTAGAAGATTCAGGCATCAATTCAATTACCGTAACGCGCCTGGTCGCTTGCGTGGAATCCCGTGGATGATTCATTCGAAGAAACACATCTCGTGGAAATTTTATTCTTCTTATGCGACTGTTCAAAGGGTAATCGATCTTTAATGCAGTGCTAAATTATTATCGTGTTCGATGCTTGCAACAAAATTTTTATTATAAAATACACGAAACGAAGATTCTCCGTTCGCTTTAACAGAGTTTAAAGTTCATTCAGAAAGCAAGAGGGAGCAAATGAATTGCACTGTTTAAAATAATTAGTGGACCACTTGCTCGTCAGACGTTCCGCCACTATAAGAATTCCACGGTATCGGAGATATATCTGTGATAATCTGTTTAACAAACATTTCTCTCGCGTGGTACATTCTTCGAGCGCAACAACCCCCTAATTATCTGGAACAGCTTACGATGAAGGAGAGCCCGAATGGTCGTGTAAGCGAAACTTTGTAAGCGTCACGAGCTTGCCGCCCGAAACGGGTGAACATAACGATACAAGGGGGCAGTGTATGATTGATAAATTGAATGATAAACTGACAAGCATGATTGGCCTTCTCATCAACACGATATCTCCACGTCGATCGCGATGCAGAAGCGGGGGGGGGGGAGGGGGGCAGAGGGGTGGGACAAAGGGAGAAAAGAAAAGGAGAAGAGAAGACTGGCGGCAAGGCTGCTTGGAGGACACGCGGACAGGAAACGGCCGGGCCCTTTGGAATGCAATTCGACGACGCGAACGAAATTCATTCTAAACCGACGCATAGACGGCGTACGCACACGCGCGCGCTCCTCGGCCCTTTCGTCCGCACTTTGTCTGCGTGACCTAACGCGACGCGATGACCAGTAGGAAGGGGAGAAGTGAAAGAAGAAGACGAAGAAGAGGGCGAAAAAAGCGAAGAGGAAGAAGTGGATAGAGGCAGGGGAACGAAGAAGACCCCTCGGAGACGTGATGTGCCTCTCGATGCGAATTCTAAGCTTCCAGGCTGACGGCCTCCGGGCCCCGAGGGCTTCTGAAACCTATGAGAGCTGCCATCTTTTCCTCGATAAGCTCGATCCACCTAGTCTCGCGAGCCGACTAAGTGGAATGAACTGCTTCCCTTCCCTCGGATGAATATTCTCGCTCGTCCTGGATTTAATGCACTTTAATTGATGGTGACCGCGAGCATCGATTAAAATTAAAGTGTTTTTAAAGTACATGGTCTAGAGCATCGTTTCCTGATTCTTTGCGTTTGTGATCTAAACGGAGGATTCTGGACGCGGGCAGCGATCGGTGCTGACAGTGCAGGGATTGGACCTGAGAGAAATGGAGCTTTGGTAGCTTTCTTAGAATATTGGAGGACTCTAAAGTTGGAGTTTAGGGGCGGCGCTCCCTCCTCCAGAATAAGAGCTCGTAAGATTTTATATTCCAACCCCTCCCACCTTACGTGATATCTTTCACATTGCATTTTTTTCAGTTATTCAAATTCTTTAAGAGGTTTATCTAATTCATTTAACTCGGTTTTATGTATGAGATCGAGCATCGGGTTAAAAAAATATTACGTAAGACGCTACTGGACTCCCTTATCTCCCTCCCTTGTAAGAAAACGTACGTAATTTGCATCCCCCTACATCCAAAAAGCCTTACGTAATTCAAGGGCGACCCCTCAGCTCTTTTTGGGAACCAAAGTCGAGATGAAATTCTGGTATTTAATAGGTATCGGTATCTTGCATTCTGGATTTATTAGTTTCTTGAGAAGAGTACAATTTCCACCCCACGTTGTCTGCTTAAGTTTCGCGTAAATTACAGATAATTGACTCTCAACTCTTGCTACCAGACACTGAACTATTACATCAAATACTGTACCTCAATGATTATTAATATAATTCAGCGAAACAGACTTAGGTGCTTCTCAAAAAACAAAGGATGAAGAGTAGAAAATCTGACGAACAACCTTTCATTCGAAATGCTGAATTATAAAAACATGTTTCTGTGGGGTAGCAAGAAAGATTAAATGTTTATATGACCGAACCTACGCGCTGATATCACTCTATGGTTTTTTAATGTAGCAAGAAAGAGACTGAAATGCGATTTTCATATTTCGAATGCACATGTGGGTTGTTTCCCATGACGCCGTCAATTTCGTAGCAATATTATTAATCGAAAGACGCTTTGAACGCTCCGCTTTATCACCGGCTATCTCGAAACTTCGTGGAATAATCTTGCAGCCGAAGGGATCCCAGTCGCAGAAGCGCAGAATCAGTTGAATCAAGAGAGTCCAGCTGGAATCCTTTGTGCAACGCCAGGCGAAACGCGCTGCATCATCCATTCGGATGGACGGTAGGGGCTGTCTCTGGAGAAAAACTAGGAAAGACAGATGCGTAGATGGACTTTTATTGCCTCGTTTACCATAATGGAACGGGACGTTCCTCTTCATTGCGCATTACCGCGCGTTTCGAACGAATTTCTCTTCGTCCATGAAGTCTAGGAACCTTTTGTAGCGAAGAATTGTTTCTGTCAATCCTTTCGGATTCAAACCACTGCAGAAGTAGCCTGAAAGCCTCAAAGATCTCGAGGAAACTGTCCCAGCATCCATAGATTGAACAGCATTCTTTTGACGGAGCACCTTTCCTTCTTCCTTTCACTGATTGCTTCTCTTCACTCTAATTATTTACTCATTCCACAGCCATTAGGACAGTTTTATCAAGATCTTTCAAGCTCAGTATCCACCTCTGCAGCAATTAATTTCTCATCTGATCGAACTCCCGGAGGATCCACAAATAAATAACATATTTAAAATTTCGAATTAGTATTCCCCCTCGAGTAACACGTGCCGATGTCGCTCCACACCAAACTGACACCCAGAATAGCATTTCGCGCGTCAGGACCGATGTCTGGGGATAATCGCGGGCTCTCGTCGCGGGTCCATCGCCGAGATGAACGTCAGAGGGAGGTCGGGGATGCTGAATGAAAATCCTCTCTACGTCACTAGCGTCGCTGATGCTGCGTTACTATCGCGCCACGTGGGCGTCTTCCTCCTGCAATCTCTTGCCTCTCCTATCTTTAGTAAGTTCCATTTGGTTTCGCGCGCTTCCACGAACTCGTCCTCGGCGTCGCGAGGTTCCTTGCCCGTCGTCGAATGCCACGCGGAATTTATTCAGCGACGCGTCCGCGGGAAACGACGTTTATGATATTTATTCGACAGTACTACCGCGCTGGATCGGACATGCGGGCGGGTCAAGAATAGAATTTGAAGGGCCCCAGGAGAGGGGGATGCGTTATTCAAATTCCGCGATAAGGGACTGCTGGAGGATTTCGCGAAACCACGGTTCGTTGCCTCCCGTTGTTTATCGTCGATTTCACCCTGGATCCTTGAGTCCAGGCGCGCTATCTTTCACTCCTCGTGATCTTCGGTGCAAAGTTTTCGCTATGCATGTCTGAGATCCGTGATATACATGATGGTATAGAGTTTGAGTAGATAGTACCTAGTATGGTAAATTATTCTTTGTTTTAGAAAGAATATAACGACGCGCGTTACGAAAAGTAGCACATTTCATTTGTCTTACGAAGACTAGCACTCTGCTCATTCTGACCACGAAAAACAGAATGTTTCGATTTTGTTGTCGAAAAGTAGTATGTTTTCATTCATCGCCACGAACAATAGCATTTTATGCTCTTTCGCGACGAAAGGTAGCACATTTCGATACTTTGCTGCGAAAAATATAACGTTTCATAGATGATCAACGTCGACTGTCAACTGTTTGGGAACTGAAATATTCTATTCTTTGGAAAACAGGTAAAATGTACTACTTTTCGCTGTAGCATTTGAAATGTGTTACTGCTCGTGGCGAAATGTGAATCGTGCTTGTTCTCGTGGTATATTCGAAACATGCTTGTTATCGACAGAAATATTGAAACGTGCTTCTTCTCATGATAGATTGAAATGTGCTGTTCTTTGTAAAAGAAATGAAATGTGCTACTTTTCGTAACGCACGTCGATAAGACTATAAGTCGTTAACCGAATATTAAGAACTTGTCTGAATGTCGAGTGAAAACACTTTTTCATCTCTTCATGGTTTTATCACGTTTTTTAGAGTGAATATTTACTTTTTTTTGGAAACAAAATGCAGCGTTTTCTTCAAGGTTGGATAATTACCGATGCTTTAGCGTATCAGGATGTACGGAAGCCTGTAAGATATTTACTGCGTTTTATCGTGTTTTATATCTCGACTTACATGACTTCACGCATGTCTTTAATCACCTTGAATTGCTCGATTTCACGGTCGATTTACTAGCATTCTTCGAAGCGAAGTTCGTACCCGAGGCACGTTGAATTGCAATTCTTGAGTGATCCGCCGAGATCTCTTCGTCATACGTGCTCCATTCTACGCGAGCTTTTAACGCGGACGTGGCTCCCCTCGAAAGTTTGAACCCGTGTTTCGTCAACGGGCTCGTACTTTCGGCCACTGAATGGCTTTTCGGGACACGTACACGCTATTTCGACTTGTACTGTTACTTTCCTCTTGAAACTGGATTTTCCACGTCGTGCAACATGCGATATACAGAACGTTCTTTCGTATAAAATGAGCATTGCCCATTGAGAGAATCTTCTGTAAATTTTTATCTGGCATAGGTGTCAACTATATCCTCTACTAATACTACTAACTTGGTACTCGAATTAATTTTAAAATCTAGTATTTCCAAAACGAGTATATTTATGTGCCTATATATAAAAAATTAAACATCACTTCAAAGTTCTTCGAATCAATTCGTCCACTCGATCCAACCCTTGCGACATTACCACCCAAATCTGCAGATTTGAAATATATACAATTTACCCCAGAGATTTAATCCAATGATACCAAGAATTTCATAATAGCAGCAAACTCTGAAATCCTCCGGGACTCTATCAAACAACGTGCCCGACGAAGGCATTATCCCTTGAACTTTGCAGAGCCCGCTGCATCGCTCGTTTTAGATACCAGCCACTGCGAAGCGCGTCGGTTCTCGAAATTCGTGGATTTGTCGAGGCAGGGTCCACGAGACCGTGTGATCCCCAGTTTGAAGGCATTCCTTTCTATGCAGCCCATTTGAATTCTATTCGCTGCACGTGCCGCGCGCTGGCCCGCGGCTGAACCGCTGCCAGCAGCCACCGGGGAAAACTGGATTTTGCGCTGTCTTATCTGACAGCAGGTAAATTAGAGGGGGCGCATCGTGGCGCAGGCTGCCTCTGTAAAAACGAAAATACCGGCGCGTGCCGTTTGACCCCGCGGGTTATCTCGCCGCGTGTCGGTCAACAGGTGCAACAGGTACTTGACGAAAGATCAGTCGACGACGACGAGGAAATACGCTTGTGATTTATGCGTGCAACGCCTACCGTGTACAAGCGTGGCCACGTTTCGACGGCGTCCTCTTGGCAACCAGTAGCCTTTTGCTTCGAAGCCCACGGTGCTGGATTGCAAATAGGAAACTACATTTGATGGGAAGACAGAGAAATATGTGGAGGTACATGTTAGGGACTGTTTAGGGCTCCATGTTCCCATGGCCGTGTTTCTTTTGATGGATGCATCGATACCTACTGCATAGATGAAACTCCATCGCTTTTGCTAAGAGGTTACATGATACATACCTTTGACAGTTCGGAGAATTTGGTTACATTTATGATTTTTTTTTTCATATAAAGAAACGTTATATGTAAAAATCAGGACACCTTTACCATACACCTTTTTGTGTATAGATTAAGCGGTATTCTTTTCAAAAAGAAATTTGATATCTTAAGTAACGATGCCATAGCAGTCACTTCTCTCAAGACCTCTTCATAGTTACAGTATTTGCGGTAACAAAGATATCTCAGAGAATACTGGCCGGATTTAAATCAAGTTTTGCAAAAATATTTTTGACACTATAATCTAGTACTTGTCGGGGCCGATTTTGGGAAAATCTATTTTTTTAAAAATGGCAGCTGCTCAAATTCAAGCGTATAATTTTCGGGGTAAGATTTCGTCTTCTTTTATTAATGAAAAAGAAAAACAAGGCACAAACCAGAAAATCGACTTTGACTAGTATCGGATTATAGTCTTGTGAATATTCGTGCAAAATTTGATTCACATCGGTTCAGTAATCTGTGATAAATTTTTAGTGCCGCAAATGCTCTAACTATGAAGAGGCCTTGGGGGAAGGAGTTGCGTCATTTCTTAAGATATTAAATTTCTTTTTAACACAAAACCATAATAAATTCTCTTATAGGAAAAGAATTCATTAAAATAACCCATTTTTACGATCTGCCAAAGATATGTAACCCCTCGAGTGGTATTGGATAGGTGTTCTACGTTATTCTAAATATTATTAGTTGGTCGTGTAACAATTGGAATTATTTTATGACGATATTTCCACTGTAATGGATTTTCTAATATATTGCGTTAACTGTAATTCAAGTTTCAAGGAAATTAAAACACGGCGGTTATAAAGACCTTTTAGTGATTCTTCAAATTTTATCGATTGCGTTCTCGTTTCTACCCCTCGAGCTACTCTCATTTCCGCTCTGCCTACTATGGAATCACTTTACCCCTGGACTACCCACTTTGCTAGATTAAGGAAACCAGTCGAGCAGCTCCTGGCAGACATCGAATATCGCGTAACCACATCCCGTGCTCTTTATTTTAATAAACAGGCACGAACTACGATGAATAGTGGCTCGGGATGAATGACGATCGCGCGTTGCACTAATTCATCTGTGACTACGGCCTGCTGCGCATCGTGCGCTCAAGTGTCAGCGTATTTATTCAGGCTAACCACGTCATTAATTCCTGATTGGTGCACTTTGAACTCGAGAAAAGAACGCAGCGTCGGTGGCAGAACGATAGGGAGTTGGTAGTCGCTACCGTGTAGCTTTGTTCCACGGGGGAACTATTTGAATTTCTATCGGATCGCAGGTATTAGAGTAGTTCGATCGAATTAAAGATAACGTGGCGCAAGCTGCAGCGAAACGGAATGCGCTTTATGCATGAGATAGGTGATTAGCGATCAAGTGTGTCGGTGATAATTTTTCTACCTGTCCACTTCAGATAAAAGGTGGCTGAATAATACGGGACAGGTGTACAGTCTTCGATCCTTGGCTGCCTCTAATTGCATGCAAATACGCCCCACTTCTCGCGAAAATCATTTTTCCGGCTCGAAACAGGTAAAGGTTTGAACGTTGGGTAGTAGTGGATTGCACGTACGTAAACATATCCTTGGCATCGTTTCACGTGGCAATTGTAGTAGCGTTTAATGAATGGATTGATTTTGCAACTTCCCGTAATGCTTATTTAGGAAGAATGGATCGAAAGTAAATTCTGATCTTGAAAGACAGTATGTATCATAAATTGTTCGAATGGTAGACAAGAATTTGTCTTATTAAATTTTTTCTCTAACTTGCCTTGTATCTCCAAGTTCACGACTTCTCGAATATTTCAGAGAAAGAGATTGGTATCAGGCGCATAAGCTCCAAAACTTGAACGAATTGGTAATACAATTGAACAAACATAATGAAATTACTACGTATTTATCTCCTGTAAATTACTAAATATTTTTCTCCTGTAAATTGCTAAATATTTATCTCGTGTAAATTATTAAGTATTTATTGCCTGTAAATTGCTAAATATTTATCTCCGGTAAATTGCTACATATGTATCTCGTGTAAATTACTAAATATTTATCTCCGGTAAATTACTAAAATTTCAAGGGTACATAATCAACATTCACGTTTCTCTGGGACCGTACAAGCTACACTTTCAGATCTCCTTCCTGAAACGAAGAAACTGCAAAGCGCCGTGGGCAAATACGCACACTGCACACTATGCAAAATGCAAAAGATTAAGGCTTCGTTGAACTTTCATAGAATTCCAGTTCCACCTAGGCGCGACAGCAAAGTCGTATAACACTCGTGGTCGATGCTGCGCCGTACATTCTCCGCTTAAGCAAAGTAATAAAGTCTAGGGACGGCGACTCGATACCTGGAGGAAGCCGTCGTTCTTATTCTCGCTAGATTACATCGTTTCCGTCTTAAGTACTCCGATACCTAGTGCTGATGCTCTGCCTCTTCCTGCAACCCGTGGTTCGACATTATAATTTTCGAATCTCCCGGCACCATTCGTCGATGCTCATACATACATTCATGGTCTGCGGATAGCCTGAGCTCCACCGATGACTCTACTCGTCTCTTCCTTGCTACCGTTTCTACATCACCTTTTTTCGTCCTCGCAATTGCTCCAAAATGGCGCTTAATCCCTTGCTGGAGAACGTGTACAGGCTGAATTGGAAGTGTAGATACATGTAAATGGATTATTATTAGTACCGAAATTGAGTAATTGGAAATAGGGCGTAATAGTGGATCAGATAGACTCTGTTATTACGGTGATAAGGAAATTGTTATTAGATTTTGCTATGAACAAATTCCTGTAAAATGCATGGGAGCGGCAAGGAAATGATAGCGAAGTACCGTGAGTAGATTTATTGAATGGCCGCAGTAATATAAAGGATTTAGTAGGGAAATGCTTTAAATTAAGATGGAATACATATTTTTCATTTCTAGAATGATTACTGTAATTGAATTATAACTTCCCAGAGAAATATTATTGAAACGTCATTATAACAGAGGGACTTTCGTTATAGGGATGTACGTAATTTAATGTATGAATAAGTATGAATAGTACAAGTCATAACATATAATTGTCTTTTCTATTTATAATACGAGTATATTCCGTTAATGGTGGTGTAGTATATTATGAAGTAAACGGCTACATTGAAGAGTCAATCAGGAATAATTGAGTACAGTAAGAGGTTGAATAGTTAACTCCTCTTGGCTGTTAATTCCAGGATTCTTCTCACAATTTTAATAAATTATAAGTGGCTCTTTAGAAAAGATTTCTGATTAACTTCTAAGCTTCCTAGGTTGCATTCTATTTTGTTTATGTTTCTCTTATTATCATACAAACAATATGCTTACTTAGTTCTCAGTAATATCATCTCCTTGAGACTCGAGAAATTTTAAATAGAATAGCGCTCGGTATTTAGATTGTACTTCCACGTCTACATCACGTTTAATTATCGTCCATCAGTCACCCCATCTTCGTCATCATTAAACTCATCTCAGCGCTTCTGCCTCTCTCATTTATCGTTGTCCTAAATCTCAAACAGTCAAGCCCCTAAAGAATAATCGAATCGATTATATCCTATCGCCACTTTAACACGTTCAACTTGTTGCTATACCACGACACGTACGAAACTTGTTTATCGCAGCCATAACTCCTTGAAATATCTTTACAAGTTTTACAACTCTAAACTCGGATTCCTCCAATAAATCCCCCGGAGTCCCTAATCCTTTGACAGAGATGTGCATTCCACAAACATCACTCTGAATAGTTCTAAAAAATATAAATTCTTTATCTGCAAATGGCAACACTTTAGTAACTGAATTCTGAATTACATTTAATGTAGAATTAAATTGGAACTGAATTATCTAGAAAATTGTATAACGTTTCTGAAAGATTTCAGAGTTGAGCGAAGGCCAATACTCGGATACTTGTATTTCATTAAACGAAGCACGTTTAATAATACAGTAATTACTATAACCTAGCATGCTTGAAAATAAATCTTTCATCCAGCACGAATTAAGTACAATTATATCGCGCTCCTTGTTTCCTCGCAGAGCAATCATTCCACTTTTCTTCGAAACGTTGGTTCCGTTCGTTGCACGGTTGATTTCCAGCATTCTCGAATAAAATCGCGAAACGTGCATCCTCGGGACAATCCGCAGCACAAGAACCGTTCATGATCCGTGAACAGACGGCTTCCTAGCCCGATGAAAGTCTATGCTCTCCTTCGTTGGTGGAGCCAGGCCGTCATGCTCCCTCGACTTTCGATCTCCTCCTCGCGTCCTCCGCGGAATTACACGCGGGGAAATATTCTCTTCCACGGCCCTCCTCTTCCTTCTCCGGGCGCGGGTGTTCACCGTTGGAGCCTCTCGTAGACAGACTTGGTGATTTATCGCGTCGTCGGGACGCATTAACGTTTCCACCCGTGTTACGGCATCGTTGCTGCGTCGTTGTCTAGATGGGGACGCAGCGATGAAGCCCTGGCCGACAGTGGGTCACGAATGCATCGCAATTAAATACGTCGAGGCATGCTAATTAAAATTTTGCTCCGTTTGCTTTCAGTTTATCACCCTTCTAATTACTTTCAAACGCGCTGTTGCTCGAGGATAGGTACTCTTTAGGGCAGTAGCTTTGTGCAGGCGAGAGTTTTTTTTTTGTGTCAGCCAAACGCTGGTAATCTTACAATTAAGAAAGACCTTCCTGTTTTTAAAAAGAATTAGGAAATGGCTACTTTATGGCGAGCTACTCACCTTATCTCGTTAATCCTGGAGAAAATTATGACAACAAATCCTCACCTCGCGAGAGGCATTTATATTTTTAGCAACTACAGCTAAAGCCGTTTTTTCCTTGAACGGTGGACACTCCTGTCACCATCTTTTCGCGTTTTCATTTCGCAATATTTCTTTTTGCCTGTGTACACCAGGCGTGGAATATTTTCGTCGTGTCTGGATTGGTAATCCTGAGAGAATTTATAGTCGCGTGTGCTTTGATCGTGAAGAGGACTTGATTCTAGCACTTCTGCCAAATCCTGCTTCCTTGACATGCTTTAACCATCCCTCGACATACCAACACGTGGACTACATTGCTAATTCGGTGTAGATAAGAGTAACTCATTTATTACCTTTTTGTTTAATTATTCATAAAACATAAACACCAAAGATACGCATGCCAATATCTTCGTCTCCTGTTCTAGTGAAGATCGATCGGCAGGACTCGTAAAATAACTTCAAATTGTTCTTTAAAGTGTATTAAGGGGGAGCCTGGTGTAACTAGCTGAAAATCGAGGCACTTTTGGGAATTTTTTAAAAGAAAGTATTTAATTGATCTTTCTGAAACTTGCAGGATATTGTATTATTAGATTAAGGTAGATAAAAAAAAGTTTTATTAAAAAAGAGCAGCAAATAACAAAGCTACACGGGCTTATGCCCAGTCCGTTCGCGACGCAATTGTTCCACTGTGGATAACGTAGGGTCTGGTGTATTCATCTAAAACCAAAAATCGAACAATTCTTATTTAGTTTATGAGTGCACGCACAAATCGTATAAATTAATAACTTAAAAGATGCAAAATGGAACAAATGGCGGCAACGTGAAAAAAAAATTAACTTTCCAACGAAATTTTGCCTTAAATGTGTAAAAAAGTTATTTATTTAAACAATATCATTGTGCCAATAGCTAAGCTCTGCAAAGAAAATGTTCACAAATATCCGTGCACAAGGCCAAGTCCATAGGTTGAATATTTTTGGAGTAAGACTGTCGTTTCGAGAAAAAGACATTTCAAGTTTTCTGACCCGCATTAATTTTTCAAATTTCGTTTTGCGGCTTTTGAAACATATCATCGTGATATTCAACTATTGATTTATGCAAAAAGAAATCTGATTCTTCGCCCCCATACACTAGGTTCCCCCTCAAGGGGGTATTCTCGTTTAGTGGGACGAGATCCTCTATCCTGTTTGGGTATCACGCACAAAAGAACACACAGTTCTTACCGATGAGAAGTATCCACACGTATTTATTAACTTTTCAGTAAGTCGTAAGAAATTTCAGTCATATGTAATAATATGACAATTATTCGACATCCCTAATAAGTAGTTATACATAGGCACTCACTTGACAAATGAACAGATCCATCGAACTTGGACGACCCAATGTCAAACCAAATTGTTCCTTCAGCTTAATGCACTGGCCATCGAATATGACGCAGCTGAACATCATCGAGGGAGTAGAACTGTACGATTCCAAGAAATAAGCCGAGTATGCGTCCATGTAATAATAACGACAAAACCGCTATCTATCCGCTGGCATCGGCTGTGCGTGGCAGAGGAGATAGAAACGATACGCTGGGACTTTGGTATTATGCTGACACGCACGGCAGTCCCATAAGAAGAGGCTGTCCTATCGGGGTGCGTTTCAAGTGGAAAGGAATGATTTATCGAAACACGTAATACGTCTAATGCCTGATAAAAGGCCGCATAGAAATGTTCATTCAGTGGAAATACGACTTTGGTGCCTCGTGGTTAACTGTATGTACACGTCGGGGCCATTTAAAAAGGTAAATCGATTACTGTCCCCGACTCTCTGGCCCCTTGATTAATTACTGACGGCGCAAACAAATATCGGAATGCGATTTTCTGTATTAAATTCTACCCTCCGCGCCGCTATATTTCACGGTACTGACACATCTGATATAGGAAATACAGAATAATACATGCATCGAGATTCATTGAAGATGGTCGATCCTTAAAAGTTATTCGCTTACCTTATATCAAGGACTATCTTCCATTTGGGCTGCGATTTTATTATTACCAACCAAAGCATCCAGAAAACAGGGAATCGTAGGGATTATCCAATTTCCCTGGTAATCAATTAGAATCCTTCGCAATTCCTCATTTCAATCTACTCTACGACCCTACCAAATAAAACATCGAAATACCCTTCAAATCCCCTGCAAATCTGATTGAAAATTTCCCCTTTGGATCTCGATTAGGCTGCGCGAATAGCCATCAGATATTACTCGGATCCCGGCGTTTCCACCGTGTCCATCGATGAAAATGATTAAAGCGTCTTGTGATTTTCGCCGCAGCTCGAAGCGCTCTCCCGTCTCGGCCGCGATTAACGTAATTCCCCCTCATAATGAACTGCGTACAATCGATCGGAGGAGGGAGTCGTGGGGTCGAAGGGATCCATGGCTATTCGGCAGGAAAAGAAGAACAAAGGCTTCGCCCCTGTTGAGGCTGGACCCTCGTCTGGGTTCCGTGACGACCACGCTAGTTAACGTTTTATGGAATCGAGCGGGGTCCGAGTCGAACAGGTGCACGAATTGGTCCATTCGACGGTCTCTATTCCTCCTCCCCCTAGCTCTCTCCTCCTCTCGCATGCTCCTTTCGGCATCCCTCGGTCCTTTGCATCCCAGCACTCCGCTCTCTCGACCTCTAATTCTCGAGGGAACAAAAACTTAATCGGTCGCTTCCTCTGCTCTCCTCTGCGAATAGAACGGCCTCCGCTGGAGGCTGGCCGAGAAAGCCCGTGGCTGAGAAAGGAGAGGTAGAATGACACGCACAGTGGTATAGAATTAACTTCCAGCCGATCGGGACGATGTTCCTGGCGACCTGGAGGCTGCTCCAGCAGACTGACAATAGATTTGTTTGTATTAGAACACTCGTGCTCTCTCTCTCTCTCTCTCTCTCTCTCTTTCTTCGACTGTTACAAATGTTCCATCAACACCATACAGAACCAACGACCCCTTCGTTCTTACACAGAAAACAAAACTATCCGACCGAAATGTGTAAAGATCCTTCATCATCCAAAGAACCTGCAAGTCACTGCATTGATCGGGCAACTAGATCAAACGCCAACAAGCTTCTTCGTCTGTAAATTACGTTAAGTGGAGGCGATTCTAGTGCCACTGCAAAACAGACATCGAGCTGACTTTCCACCTTGCAATTACATCGTTGATGGTCGGGGCACAATTTCGATGCCGTAAAAAATTGAGGCTATACCACTGCGGCGGCCAGGGAGGAAGAAAAGGAGTAGGCAGAGAGAAGGAGGAATCTAGCCAGAGGAGGGATACTTTGGAGAGGCGTGCGATCAGGATTACCTTGGGGGTGATCTTCGTATCCAGTAGCTATAAGCAACTGCGTTCGTTTAGCCTGGCCGTCTCCAGGCGTGTAGGTTCAGTCAGTCGTCGGACGCAGGCCGGTTTTCGCGTTATTACGGGGCACGGGCCCTCGAAGGTCTTTAAGGAGGAGCTTCTGAAATATGCTGATAATGGCTGGACCCCGCGGAATCCCGTGGGGGCCCCGCGGTCGCGGTAAACACTTATTTGGCCGTGTAAGTGGCCACTTGAATTATTACCGGCCCGCGAACAGTGATGGACGAATGTTAAAATGTAACGCGACTTGAACGATCGCCCGATCAGATTTATCCCTCTTTCGGGTATTCGTGACTCTTGCGCGTTCGTCTTCACGTGAACCGGACACGCTGTAATTTTCGGGCTGCCCCTCAGCGGCTTTTTCGTCCTCTGGTTACGTAAGATGAAAGACTCGGGCGGTTAAGGGGGGTCTTTTGCTTGAAAAGTCGAATCGATCGTTTTATTTATTTTCTATTGTTACGAAGGTTCTCGAGTATTATTTTGAAATTTTGTTGGCAAATTCGAAATATGAACAAAGTTATACAAGATTTGAAGTTAAACGTGTGAGTAGCGAAGTGACTTGACGATTAACTTTAAACGCGATTTTCTTAAAACTACATTTGAGCCATTGTTTTCGAAAGTGGTATATAAGTCTATTGTTTCGTACATTGAGATATTTAAGGCTGTGTGTTTAAATCGATTTAAAAATATTCGCGTACGTTAATCAATTCGGATAATGCTCTTAAAATTATAAATTTTTTCAATTTTATTATCCAGTAATAGATAATAAAAATGTTAAAGACATACTACTTTCAATAATAACGTATTATGAGAAATATAACCAATAGCAATTTTAATGCCTTTTATATACCTCTCTCTATCGTGCTTGCCAAAATTATAAAAGTATCACCAATATTTCCATGTTTTACAACAGATTATAACAGATCAAAGTAAAAAACGGGGTGGGTACATAAAGGAAATTTTCTCCTTCAATGGTTCGCCATTTCTTTTCTCTGTGCGATATTAAGGGGTCTCCCTACCTTGATGGGGGAAAAATGATACGACCTTTGGGAATGTTTTAAGACAAAACATTACATATATTTACTTCCAGCTTTGTGGCTTCATTTGTCAATCTTCAGAGAATATAAAAAAAATTGTATTAAAAAATAGTGGTTATAGGCCGGAGTTATAGTGCTCGGAATAGAGCGCCTTACAAAAATCATACGCGCATGGTTATCATAAAATCAGCCGTTGTAGTTCTCTGAAATAGAAAATTTAAAAATTTATGTAATCTGTACGAGTGTGGCTATCGTCTGAACTAGATTAAATGAGAAATACTGAAAAGTAAAAAAAAAATGGCAGCGTTTAAAACAGACATCGATTTCTGCAAAAAAAATCTCACTTTTTTTTTAAGTCACAAAAGTCTAATTTTGCAAAAACTGACTTAATTTTAGTACCAGCATGAATGTGACGTCTGTTGAACATAAATATACCAATTTTGAAGTAAATCGGGTGATTGATTTTTGAGATATCATGCCAACCAATTCCAAAAACATCGTTTTGAGGAAAACACGTTTAAAGTTTTAGGTACCGCTTTTTTTAATTAATTTTTTCTTAAATATTGCCTAAATGCGCACGAATGTAGGCATAAAGTTTTCCATTAATATAATTTGAGGGTTTCTATTAAAAAAAAATCCCAAATATCACGCTCCGTTTCAGGCCGCCAAAGTAGTTAGACCCCCTTAATGAATGACCGAGGTTGGGGTGATAAAGGCAGGATTACAGGATAGAATAAAAGTAGTCTCTTTTATTTCGGATGAATACAACGGCCTTGTAACAATCATTCCAACCGTGAAGGAGGAATATTTTTATAGTGATCGCACATTAACACTTCTAACACAATAAGTATTTGTCACTATTTAATGTAACGACGTCAAAGTGCTGGTAAAATATTAATAAACAAATGTGGAAAAACAGAACTATATAGAATGTTTATTTTGGAAGAAAACAATTCATAAAAACAGACAGTTTATCACACACTTTCGTGCGAGTACCCCGCTAATGGTGAATAATAGGGCGCGTAACATAGAATCTGTAGAGTTTTGAAAATTATTAGCGGACAAAAAAAGTTGTGTTGTAAGAAATTTGATCATATTTATCTTCTACCTGATTTCCGTTAATCAGTCATGTTTACTTACTTTTAGCTGTTTTTTTTTTATTGCTTTTACTCAAGATCAATGAACTCTTTTATCCACTACAACTTATTAGTTTTCCGACTTACTCGTGTCTCTTCCACCTCCACGCCGCTCCAATCATGTAGTACACGTTCTAAATACACAGCCAATGGAGCAAGTACACCGTCCAGAAGCAGAAAAACGAACCTCGCCACGAATAATGGTCCGCGGTATAATTATCGCCATAAATAATGCCGGTAACCGATTACGCCGAGGCAACGAGGGAACGCGCCGCCATCAAGAAACGGGCATAAATTGAATATTAATACACGCGACGGCGCGGGGGACGCGCGATAAGCCCTACAAAGTAACCAATAATCCTGTCCTAATAAATAACGCTGAAACATAATACACGAAAGATAACTCGTCTAACAGGAATTCGCTTTTTGTCCCCCGTCCGAGGGTAAGAATCAGCGATTGGCCATTTTTCGCGGCCTCCCGGCACATATAGAGGAGGAGAGACGCGCTGGTACACGCTCCCCCTTTACCAGAAATAGGCACTTTGGATCTAGATAGATGCCGGGGTCATTTAACACGGCCCCGCTATCCGGCGTGAATCTAAGATAGTTGACGCGGAGGGGCCCACAGTCGGTCAGGATCCTGAAATCGCGGCTGATTACAACGTATCCTCGCGCGCGGCTAGAGCTTTTTAACGGGGCGGCCGCCGTCGAGATGGTAAAGTGAGAACAGTTACACGTGAAATTTACGGCTCTATTGACGGTGATAAATGGGATAGTTCAGTCTATTTATAATTTGGTGTTAGCCACGAGCGGGGCCCAGGTTCGTGTACGGGCGCCGCTCGAGACCGCGCGGTCACCGCGAGTCACGAGCTTCGTATCCTTCCGCCAGGATTTATGGAATTAACGCGGCGACTTTCGCGGGTTAATTATTTTGTCGCGCACCGCGCACCGTATTTCAGATTTTGATACTTTGTGCCCCGGTAACGTGGGGGACTTTCTCTCTCGTAAAAGTCCCGTCGGAAGGGCCCCGCATAATTAGGGGAGCTGGATTAGCTGCTAACGATGCCGGGCCCGAGGCGTAACTCCGGAACGCTCGTATATTTCGCGGTTAAGCCTCTGTATCGTCAACCTTTGGATTATCGCTGCTCGTTATGGGTGCTTTGGGGCTGGATATACTCGAAATAACAGCATTATAATTAAAAAAATGGGTACTTATGGGAAAGTGGGACTGGCGCTCTTTTCTTTTGAAAAAGATAAAGATTCTTTATTGGGAACAGTAGAATTCGTTTTATATCCAGTAGATAGTTTGATTTTGGGTTTCACGGGAATAATTTCAGGGATACGGACAGGTTCGGATTAAGACCTTTAGGGGCCCTAAACACTTGAAAGATTTTAAGGCCCCCTTATACACGGTGATCTTTTCAACGCAATATACGATTTCTTAGGCATTTCCGTGTAATTTGACTAAAATGTGTTTATAACAAAAGTTAGATTTGAAATTCACAAAATTTCTATGGTGTCCCTTTCTCTTGGTGCCCTAAACACGCGCTTATTTTGCTTATTGGTTAATCTTCTAATCCTTCTCTCTGTCCGTTGCAAAAGTTGCTGTTAGGAGCTGTCATTTAACTCTCGTCATTTAATATTAAATCGTGTGTGAAGAACGTGGATGCCTGCTCAGCTGTCTATTTATCAATGGAAGGCACTGTCGACGCGAATCCGGCGGAAGTCACGCACGGGAAAACTGCTTGCATCGGTCGGCGGGCGATCATCTTTCCTGATCGTCCAACTCGAATGAGAAATTGAAGGAAGGCCTAATGGCGTTCCGACATGTGAACGTAAACAGCGAGAAATACGAGGAGCGCATGGGCGTAAATTATTAAAAATTACGCAGATCGAGGAGATTACTTAAAGCGATCTCTTCCTGGGAAACGAATTAAAGCAACGGGGCTTAGGAATTATCTCGTAACGCGGACGTATCCGTTTTCAATTTGCTGCCCTTCTTCCGCCTTCTTCGCGGTTCCACATTTTGTTTGAAAAATTATTTCCTGCATTTCGTTTAAAGCTACACGAGAGGAACCAAATTCAATGTGTCGTCGGAAGTGTTTTCTTTTCTTCTTTTCATTCGCTTGCAAGTGAACGTAGCGATATCCTTTGGTGTTTATTACAGATAAAGACTTTTCATCTCCTTGAAATCCCTATTTTCTGCATTTTCTAAAGTTAGACGTCGATCCATTTAATTGCCACGTATTTTTTAACGTTTTATCTGCCACTCTTAAGCGTGTAGAAGTTTATAGCTGCAATCTCACAAGATGATGAACGAGACACATCTAATCGAAAGATTTTATGTTTATGAGATGCAAATGTATAAGTCTTCAACAGTTATAATTACATTTACGAAAATTATATTTACTCCAAAAAAAAATTCTGCCAGACACTTATAATTAGATAACTAATTTGTACATGTCTCTATCAATCATTGACTAGATACACCTATTACATTAAGGAATTACCCACTGACTGATCAATCAAGAGTGCACTTCATTTACCTCGTTAATAACACGTCTCGAGCTGCCCAACAAAACACCCGTAACAAAAATACACGATCCCACTTTGACCACAGAAAATCGAACACCGATTCTTCCCCTATAAATCAGCCGACTTAATATTCCCAATCACTCGAGAAACAGCTGCCCAACATTTAAACCGGTCGCGCCGTGTGACGTAAGACGCAAGTCAAACAGGTGAAAACTCCCATGAACCATATTGACAGAAGCATCGGCCAGACGCCCATAGTTCCCATGACGAGCCCCCTCGGGCCCCATGGCATCTCAGCAAACGTGGCGGTGGAATCCATCGCCGACCCGAGGCTTTCCTTTTTCCCTCTGAAAATTCCGTCGCTCGGCGTCCACGGAGTCTGGGCCAAGAGACGTCCGAGGAGCGTCCACGATGCAGCAGACACCCGTGGCAGAAATAAACCCGTACAAAACGACGAGGTTAAAAGCGAGGCGAGGTAGAACGACGCGGTAAGGACGAACGATTAGAATCGAAGGGGCGAGGGGGTGCGAAACGAGGACTTGTATATGGACGAAAATGAAAGAAGCTCGACCAAAGAATATTCCTGTAAATTCGCGAGAGATAAAGAAGTACTCGGCCAGGGGGCAAATGGGTGAAAGATCGTGGGGAGAGAGGGAACGAGAGGAGAGACCCATTTCGCATTCTGCAGAGAGCTAGTCAGCGGCTAACTATAAGAGGAGCTAACTATAACCAGGAGTCCCTACCCCCGGTTGCTATTTGCAGCGTTAGGCTTGTCGCACTGCCAAACCCCTCCTGGTCTCGTCTCCTTTCCTCCCTCTCTGGTTACCCCCTCGGTGCCGTGTGCTCGCATGAACGTTGCGTTCCTCAACATGGCTTGTGCCGAGCAAAGAACACGGCCCCACGGTCCGATGGCCCTCTGTCTGACAGAAAACTTCATCCTTCGATCGCCTGCACCGCTTCCATTCCACGAGGGAGGACTACTTCGTGTCCTTTTTACTAATTTCTTTCGATATGGAGTCGTGGAATTGTTCGTTGAATGGTTACTTCTGTGCTGGAGACTTGGTGGTCTTCGAAGGGACTCTTTTTAGTTCTATAGTTGTAGGTTTGTCATCGATGGCTTTGTAAGTTCACTCGAAGGTTTAGGTTTCTTTGTGCTTTTAGGGTCGTTGGATGTCTTGGTGGATGCAGAATTTTTAGGGCTACAGGTGTCTGTGGTATTCTTCATTGGGATAGATTTCTTCTCTGCTGCATGTTTTCGGTGCTTAAGGGTATACTTTAGTGTAATTGCCCGGTTTTCAGCGCCATCTTTGGGAATTTATTTAACAAAAACTATAAGTTTATAGTATCTGGTGCTTTACCTGAATATTAACGTAGGTTTGACGTAATACTCAGAATTTTGTTGATCTAGTTTGTTGCACATATACATAGGTATAGTCGGTGGCACAAACTTGTTCAAAAAAAATTATTTTCCGACGGGCATTGCTGTGGGAACTGCTCTAGTCATCCAAAATGGAAAAACTAAGATTTACTTTCTTTATTATGTTTGTCGCTATGGTTGGAACCACGGACGTGTCTCTATATTGTATAAAATAATTCTACAGAAGAAAACAGCTTTTATCAGCAAAAGTCGAACATTTTTCTTAAACTGTTGTCATTCCGCAATTTTTTATTGTTAGGTGGCCTCTGTGGTTCCAACCATAGTGACAAGCATAATAAAGAAAATAAACTTTAGTTTTTCCATTTGTGGAGAATTAGAACGAACAGTTCCCACACCGACGTCTGTCGAACAAGATTTTTTTTTTAAGGAGCTTGCGCCACCGATTATATGTATGTAGTTACGATTTCACATCGTAACTATTTTGTTTAGTATACCGCTAGAAATATAAGGTTACATTTATTGCTTACACGGAAAAATATTATATTTTTTAACAAGTGGCCAAAACTGGTATAATATCTTAAAGTGAAAAAAAAATTAATTAAAAATAAATTAAAAAAAAATAAAAAAACTTCTGAGAATTACTTTAAATATAACTACATATATAGGCAAACGTTGCACGTTTCTGCTTCACAATATTCTAACCAACATGCATTTTGTTTCAGACAAACTATCAGCGCAAGCGTATCCGAACATCGACTAATGATGCTATAAACGGTGGGCTGACAGATTTAGTTCAAGACAGAAGTCACATTGTGAGTATTATAGCATCGATAAATAAAAAAAAATTGACACAGTTTGCCATTTTCCGTGGAATACTTGAGTTTTGTAGGATTCTCAGTAGTTCTAGTAATGCAATTATCAGACCAAGAAGTAATTCTAACACAGATGTGTTTTAATTTAGTACATTCAAATTCCGTCTCCAGATATCGATAGTGTTAGTACTATCTATTCATACTATTTATCATTTCCCTGTGTACATTCATCAGTAACATAATAATAGTCAGCGCAAACAGTATTATCTATTTTTAAGGAGTGCCTCACAACGAATATTTGCCACGTTATCGACAAAAAATTCAAACAAAAGCGATTATTGTAAAAATCAATACACCACTCAACCTTAACACCTTTTTTCTAATTGCATTTTATTAACGAATATACGCTTGGTCGCTTCTGCCTGTGGTGCCAATAGTAAGTGTTTGCATTGTGGTTTCACAGAAATCATATCCTTGTTTCCCAAAAGGCTACATTTCAATCTTGAATGATACTCTATCGGATGCAATTTGCAATACGCTTAACTCCTCTTCTCTTTAAAATTCGTTTCCAGCAACACACCTTTGAAAATAAACCTCAATTTTCGTAAAAGCATCCACAAAACATTCACAGAATCTTGTATCCCGAATAATCTGAGAATTCTCTAAATATTTGCTGCTTTTTTGGCCATGTGCTTCCTAAAGCGCTAATTTATTCGACGGCGTAGCAGTTATGTCCACAAATGCGAAAACTGACAACTGGAAAGCGTGTAAACTAGAAACAACGTATACGTAAAAGGATTCCGCAGTTACTGTGCTATGCACAGTTAAAAGAATTATAGTTTATTGCTGCTGTAGAAACTGAGTCGTGTTTTTAAAGTAAATGATCGAAGGAATATTGCCAGAAATAGACGTGAGTTTTTATAAATAACTCGATGAGCATCAGTGCAGTAGGTAGGTATAGTTTAAATATTCATTCTACAAGCGACGTGGGTTACACGAGTACGTCCGTTAATAATTAGATAGCATTACTTGCGAACTGATTTAACATTCATATCACTGGCGGCACGTCTGCCACTGTCCACATTACCGTGATAATTAATTCGAGCCGATGTCTAGATCCGGAACTAATGCGTTAATTATTACAGAACAATGAACGCGTTATGCATCGTGGTAACTCGTAACTATTAGAAGATTACATCGTAATGTTTGTGGGCAGATTTAGAAACAATTAAGTAAGCTACGAGGACTCTGTAAATATTATTATTCGTATGCGTTTTAAAGCTGTCGTTTAGTTGATAATAAAATTCTAGGAGCGTATAGAAATTTTGATTAGGGCACAGTTGCTAAAAATAAATATTTCTGGGTCACTTGTAATACAATAAGAATTTTGAAATGAATTTCTGTTTGAAAATAAGAAAAATTACACAATAAATTCTTTTAATTTTGATTAGATATCTTTAAAAAAAGCGGTTTAAAATACTTTTAACGTATTAATAAATTCGATGTAATACATTAAGTTTAGAGCTATTATCGGAACAATAATTGCCATTAAAAAATAAAGTACTTCAGTAGTGAATATAAATAGATAACCCAAATATAATTTAACTTTATAGCTTCATTCACAATTTCACAACACCTGCGTTCCGTAGGAATACGAATTGATCAAATATGCTCTAAAAAAATATTCTCTGCCCGCGCATCGGTATCGTAAAACGAACGCAGCATACGCAGAGCAGATTTTAAACCCTCATCAATCGCACATTGTTAAGTGCTCCCTGAAATATCGAAACATTCGAGTAAACCAATCTCGTTTCCCCATTCGAAGCATATTTCCCTCATTCACTGCCTCTTGCATGGATACTGCGCTCTGCCAAACTGCGTAAAACGTTTTATTTACGCTCCATAAATATAGCAGAGGCAACATTCGTCGCGCAGAAAGTGTATGAAAACCATGCACCAATTAAAAGTTATCAAATCCACGAGAAAACTAGCGATCTCTCATCAGACCGTTTCAATTTCATCTTCACATTCTGTTTACCCAATTAAAAGCCGTTTTTCGCGCCCAGTATCCCTTCTGCAAATATCCCGTTAACATCGTAACTGAGTTATAAATTACTCACTTAAAAACGCGCATAATCGAATAATCATTGATCACAATACATCTGTATGCGTTTAACACTCTGATGTATCTTTCGTCGATACACCAAATGATAAAACTAGAGCAATATCGTATGACATTCTCATTTATCTTCATTACACCTACGATTGATAGTCCAGTGAAATTAGGATCTGTCTACGGAATACTTCGCAGCAGGCTACGTTTTGGCATGGGCCATTATTTCGTCGTTAAACAATATGTCAAAAGTCATCATTGATCCAACATCTAAAAATTTTACAGAGGGATGAAGGTAAAAAAAGCTGTTTTTCGCGAATATCTCGTTAGCTCTCAGTTAAAATAGTTATTACGAAATTTGTAGCTTAGCAAATTTTCTAGAAAAAAGGGTGTATGATTTTTTTCATAGGAGTAACCATTTTCATATATGACGGGTTGCCATGTTTCAACCCTCATACTTTTGACAAGGGAAGATCCCGAACCTGGAAATTAAAAAATTATGATACTTTGTGGATATGTAGGGGACTTACGTAGTAACAGCGTTACTACAGTGTTTTCACTACAGTGTTTTACACTGGGCCCCTCAAGTCTCAAATTAAAAAAAAAAGGGGGCGGGGAGCTTCCTCCTTAATATAACGCAATTTTGTTTGCTGTCCAAATTCACTCCAAGAGAGTGCAATTGACCCCTGAAAATATTTCGATTTTGTGTTATTACTCGCGAACTGCAAGAGGTAGAAAAAAAGTTACTTCTTTTAATTAAATAAATAAATGACAACTATTGTCAAATTTTTGCTGAAATATTATTTTCTTTGGAAATGCGGTACGAAATTGTAATTTTAGCGGAAAAATTATTTTCATAGGAAATGCGATACGAACTTGTAGTTATGTTAAATGGTACTTGAATTAAATGGCAGCTACTATCAAATTTTAACTGAAAAGGCCGAGTGGCATGGGCCCCCTTTCTAGTAGGCGTTTGTTTCTTCTGAGCGTGAAGAAAATTTAATACGATTGAGCTGGATGAAACGTATATACATGCTATTTATTATATTAGGAGTTAGTGGAATTACACTACATTGCAGGAACGAATTAATGGTACCTACAAAGAAACAAAAATTTATGCATATGTGGTATCAGCCTATTTTCCACTGGGTCGCTCAAGTCTGAAATTAAACTTGTATCAAACATCCTGGAGAATCCACTCTCTAAACAACAATTTCCCGTAACGAAGGTGAGCCATTAGCGTCCACGACTAGAATTTGTTTACGCTCATTGGCACCTACAGCTGGATTTAATTAAAAAAAAATAAAACGCCCGTGCACGTCGTGACCTCTTCTTGTTAGCCTGAAATCGCTTGGTCGCGTCCTCGGGGAAGGTGCACGATTGGAATCTTAATCTAGAGGAGACTTGCCCGCAGAATCGACAAGCAGAATCGCGTCTTCGCGATGTTTTCGCGTTAGTGACATGCGTGCGGCGTCGAATGCAGGCACGCGCATAGATTAAAATTGCACGTGGGCGCGCGAGCACGAGCAAACTGGCGCGTCCAATGCGCACACGTACACAGAGCTTCAATTAAGCGTGGACTCGCGACGGATCGAAGCTCCATGGGGTCAGTGCTCGGACCTATTTCAACGACGTTGAGCCGCTTTCATTGGCTAAATTCTATTATTTATTTACGGCCGTGCTTCTCTATCGGGCTTGAGAAAGCGGAAACATCAGAGGCTTCCATGGCTTCGAAAAGACTCAGATGATCGCATTGATGTCGTTAATAGGCGAACCAATTTAGGTAGATACACTGTGGAATGAGGCTTAATAAAGGCGATAAGTATTGGCTTGTTGCACATGAAATTGTCGATCGCGGATAGTGTTCATTTGTTTATTGTGGAGATGTAATAACAATTGCTAACAAAAATCAAAGAAACTTTAACAAATAAAATAAATAAAATAGTTGAAAAGTAAAACTCATTTTCGTTGAAATTTCCTTACGAGAAATGGCAATTTCATATGCACGACCTTGATAATGAGGATTATTTGTATATAGTTGATGGGTAGTGGTAGGGTGAAAGCACTAGTAGTTGGCCACCCTCTAATAGTCGACCACTTTTTTTATTTAGCTTAAAGAAGCAAGTACTGAAATAAAGCATTTATTAAATGACAATTTTATATTATATTTTGAATTTCTAACTTTAAAATACGACAAAAAGCGCTCTTCATAACTAAAAATAATAAATGCTTTTAAACTGATTTGTAAATCAGTAGGGAGTTATATTGAATTTGAAGTGATTAATTAGTAATTCATTATTCTGTGGTACTTAAATATTTTTAGGAAGATAGTAGCTCTATTTAATTCTTCGTCAATTTAGCTCCGTTTCTTCTTGTTCTATTTTAATATTAAATCGAATTTTTCCTCACATTTCGTTTATTTTCAGCCGACTGTTAGTTCAAGGTAAATTTCTTTGCTCTGGTTACATATTAATCGCTTAATTGCTTAATCTTCTCACTACATAAATTTTAACTACGATTTCACCAACATTTCCTTCGAATTATTTAGACATATTCCACCACAATTTGTACTCCCCGAGGAGTACCTACATTAAAAATGTTCAAACATCCAACGGCATGTTGTCAAAGGAAGTTCTACGCTGGCGTTTAACTTGACGAACTTCCTCGAACAGGACAGACTTCCCTTTCAAAGTGAATCGACTGTGTTTGAAGCCAGAGTGGCAGGAAGTCAGCTTGACCGTCTAATTACGGTCAGTCCTCTAGGAATTAAGTTCGCGTTTGAGTTTTTTTTCAAGCAGCGTTGAATCAGCCCGCTTCTCACGCGTCCGGCTGCACTGTGATTTTCGAGCGATTAAGTGGGCGAACGTGATTAGAGTCGAGCGACGGAATTAGCCCCACCGAGTCATGGAAATCCTGAAAAAGCAAGTTCCTGATCGATTGCCGCACTAAGCTCGAACAAAAGATCGCGTGCAATCCTGTGCTCCACGGGAAAAAAAACCCTCTTCTGCTGTGTCGCTCCCTTCGACCCTTAAGTACTTGGATCGCCAACTTATACTGCTTCCTTACATCGCTGAAAAAGATTCGTATCTGGTTTTGTTACGCATAAATTAGCTATCAAACTGCTGACGAGGAAAATTATTCTTTTTTGGGTTAATTAAGCAAACTTAAACTTGAACATGTAAATTACTGCACGTGAAAGTCTAGAATTTTCAATTTCTTTTTATATCCCGGGATATGACGTTGAATAGAATTATTAGAATATTTTATGCCCGAAAGGGAAACGTTAGTTGCATCACAGCTCAACTAAATGCAACAGAAGTTGCGACAGAAGCACATAGCAGATTTGAGAAAAGCGTATTGTCAATTGCGAGAATCGTATTATCATATTGCAAAATCATTGGCGGCTTTTATTCTTAGATACCACAGACAATAGAATTGGAATCTTAGGATGGAAACAGGAATCTATTGAATACGAAAGTTGCATTTGTGATTGGTTATTGGTAATCGATACTTCATTTTATGCAATCAAACAACGAGTAAAATCATTTCCAATAATTTCATTCACTTTATATGTTAATTCGAAAATAGCTGCTTCCTCCGCCATGAACTCTTGTTTTAAAAATAGACGTTCCTTCTCAGATCCTTAACCAGAAAGTGATCCATTAATAATAGACTCAATATCAGACGGGGTGAACGCTCGCGATGTCCACTTTGTTTCATTCCACGAGGTTTCCTCCACAATACCTATATAATCTGACGCCATCGCGAAGAAGAATGGCACCGCGCTAATCGACCAATGCCACTTATTAGGTTCAATATCTATTCACCAATTCATCATAAAGTCCAACAAAACTAAAACAACACGTCACCTCTCACTTTACTCATCAATCTAATAACTTCTCAATGAAAATTCCACTCACAGTCTTTCCCAAATTAACTTTTAAAATAATTTCCCCCACTCCTTCGCGTGTTTCATTTGAAACTACCACACAGCAGCACGGAACAATCCTGGCTACTGATTCAGTCATTACGAAATCCGAGGTAATTAGTCATGGAGTCGATTAAGTCCACTCGAGATGGAGCGTTTTAGTACGAGAAAGTAAACGCACGTGCCTGCGTGTATGATTCAGAACTTTATGGCCGTGTAACAGGTAAACGAAAAAGATCCTGTAACCTATGGCTCGAACAAGCACTCATCATCGACCATGCTCGTGCCACGAGTTTTCTCGATCCGAAGGTTTAACGCTGGAAGCCGACTTGTAATTCAGGCGAAAGGAAAATCGCCGTGTTGCAACCGCGCGAATTCGATTCACGGTCGAACAGCTTGCTCGCAAAAATGACGAAATTCCAGCAAGATTTTTTTTACCCAAGAGACTGAGCTGGCATGATGAAGCGACGCTCGATGAATGTTCCAAATTGCTCCTGGTGCTCGCTGAAGGAGAAACTTTAGCGTCGACTTGAGTAAGCGAGAAAAGAGTTGGTGATCAGAGATGGGTGCTAAACTTTTAATTTAATCTCAATAGGAGCCTTTAACTGGATTTTCGAGTAGAGTTCGATGTCTCGATGTAGATCTAAATTTCGAGGAAGTAATAGAATAATCAAAGACTCTTTGAAGTAATTTGCAAGAATTTAATCCTTTCAGTGGTAAGATTTGATCTTATGCAGTTGATATTGAAATGCTTTTTAAATTGATCACTCGAGATTACCTCTCAGTGATTAGAGAGACTCGCATATCGTTGATGGTTCATCATCTTTTATCTAGAATGAAAATTCACAGTTACATGTAATTACTCTGGCGCACAGTAGAATTTGGATGATATTTAATAATTCATGTGATGCTGCAATATGCTCCGTGTATTAGCTGAAGAAAGAGTTCAAAATAACTGCCTTCGTTTCTCTTATGGAGTACGCAAATTTGATCATATTTCCCCGTTTTTACAACTGTCCGGCTGGCTAAACGCGAGGCAACGGTGGATACTCCACATTTGTTGCGCAGCGCACCAGATGGCAATTCTGGGTACCTCAAGGAACTTTTAGCCACTAATCATCAAATGCATCAGACCCAATCAAGTGTGCATTTACGTTCGCGGCCACGCAGTTTTATAATGCGCTGCCTGAGAATATTAGGGTAATTAGATCAAAAAGAAACTTTAGACAAGTAGCTTCATTGTATATCAAGAATGCGAATCTGTAAGGTACTTGTAAATTGTAGGTTACTTATTTATTAGAATTTTAAAATAGCATTTTGCTGAATCCCGCACATTGCGCCACAAAAGGAAAAAAAAACAAATGTGTACTAATCTAACGTAATTTGTAGGGGCAATAAAGACGTATTTTATATTATTATATGGGTCATCGGCTTGGCGAATAGAAAACGTTAATTATACATGCAAAATTGGAATAAAGGAGGAGGGCTTTTTCTTTGCGGAATCGACAGACCTCTGGTGTATCTCGGCGTGCTTAAGGAGGCGGTAATAAGATTTCAGGATTAGAAGCGAGACTAGAGGCCCGGTGAAAGGTGAAATGCTTCTCAAATTGGACGGCTTCTCCAGCCAGTTTCCCTTTTTTTCCTTCACCATGACGAGATTATTGCTCCTTTCTAAATCGTTTTTGGTAGCAGCAGCACAGCGCTGCCTGTGACGTTGTGGGTGTCCGCGTACAGGTGGATGGATAGATCGTTCTACAGGCGAAGGGAAGATATTATGTAAATAGTGGCTCAGACGGGTACATCTGTAGTACGAACTGCACGCCGTGTAATATCTAAAATTATAGATGTATCAGGCTTTGACGAGGGTCGGGGAAAGCTGAAGAAACTCCGTAGTACGTTATGTCATGTTCAATAGGGGAAACAGGCGAACAGTTGAAGGGGCCTGGTGTTCTAGAATGCGGAGCCCCGACTATTTTTTCGTACGAAATAATGAAGGCGTAACTGAAGAGGAATAGTAATGCGAACGAAAGCGTGGTTGGCAATTCGCTTTGTAATCGTTCTGTGTGCTGGAAGTGGAATGGCGAGTCGTTTTACTTTGCCACTTAGCGAAGTACGATATGAAAAGACTTTCTTCGGGGATGAAAGTGGTTGAAAGAAGTTTCAATGGAATGATGAATTGGCCAATTTGTCACATTTTATAGCAGTATCTGGGAGAAATGCTTATTCTTCTTCGTCGGTTAGCGTCAACTGTTATTACAAGTTTTCTATTAGTCATGGATAAAAATTTACGGTGCTTCATTTTTCTCAAGAATTTATTATCATATCTGTAGACATTGGGTGCTAAAAGTCGCAACAAATAAATAAGTATTGCTCTAGAATAATTTACAGAACTATCGTGGGGATAAATAGAGCTCGAATCAATCAATTTTATTATATTCTCTTTAATGCGCATGTTCTTTCGCCTCGATCGCGGAATTCTCTATTCAGAATTTAATTTATCGTGCACGTACGCGAATTGACCAATAATTTGTACTTGAACCAACGGAAGGGAGACACGGATTAGTCATGCAGTTCTGTTTCACGTCATCCATAGATCCTTTTATTTCATTTTTTTATCATTGCATTATTCACCGATTTACGTCGCTAGATACCATAGACTTGCGCCAATAAATAGCCCATTTATCTCTTTTCCTTTTGCACCAGCCACCGGCCACAGTCTATTCTCAGCCCCTGCAGATTGTTTTACTTTCAATACTTGGACACGATTATCTCGGGACTTTAACATTTACACGTTCCACAGAGGCCATTAACACGATCTATAAGTAATTCATTCTTGTTATCTGTCGTTACACGATTTTAGTGCTTGCACCTTAAATTATTCTGCATGAGTCACAACTAAGTTCACTATAAAACGTGACACATCTTTTCTGTAATCATTTTTGTTATTAATTAATGGCCAATATTCCCCTGTAAAGACTTTTTTCACACCAACAAATATGCAACTTCCTAAATCCTTATATAATCGAATATACAGCGAATGCAGGGTATCATTTTGACTCGCAATGGTACAAATTCATCCGTCCAATTCTCCTCATAAACTTTCCTATTAGATTTTCATTTTATTATAATCTGAATATCTCACTTTCCCGGTGTAATACAGCAATTATTTCACGAATACCATAAATACCTTAGTATGCATTCAAATGGGCCCTCCATTCAGCAAGTGACCCTCGATCATTCATTAAACCGAGCATCCCGAAATTCTACAAAAAAAAAAAAACGATGAGGCAACAACATAAGTCCACTTGAAATTAATGGAAAGCAGGAGGTCAGAGCTTGAGGCGAGCAAATGAAGACGCGTCGCCGTTTAGATTCCCTTTACCCGACAATTTCTAAATTACCCAACGAATTGCATTGGCGTTAATGGAGACGATAGGATCGGCGATGGCCGGGCGTGCACGCACGCGCTATTCGTGCTCCCATTGATCGTGCAGCGAACCGTAATTTTTGCAGTATTAATTTCACGTTAATTTCGCCAGGGGAGCCGGCCACCAGCTTCAAGGTATGCAACAAATGTTTCTCCTTCTCCCCATCTAGCGTGGCGCACCGTATATATCGCGACACCTCCTCTACACGAGCGTGGAGTGAAAGTACTCGGAATTCTTGCGGCCAGTTTGAACGGAGGGTTCGCCTCCGAAGAGGCTTACGCAACGACGCGTATGGTAACAGGTGTATTACCTGTGTAATAACGTGTCCAGCGGGCCCGGGGCCCGTTCGCACATGCGTGCCGGCCACAATGTAGCAGCACGCGTGCAAAAATATCGCGGACACGAAGGTCTCGTGTTACTTGGCACGCGGGTCGGGTCCCGCGAATCGAACCAAATTCGTTTACCTCCATGGCTGTCGGAATGTTAGGTATGTAGGATCGAAGGTATTCAATTCTGTGGTCAACTTGGACTCACAATTAGTCGAGTGTTTCTCCAGTAACTAATAAGGAAACGATTCCAACCCCGAATGTTCTGATTTTAATGAAATTTAGTGGGAATGTAAAGCATATTGGAGTACCTATGCAAGGAACAATATTTTTCAGATGGGGTGAAATCAACCCTTAAAATTATCCCTTCATAATAAACCCTTAATTTTAACTAATTTCGTCAGAAGAACTTTGCGTATTTTTGGTTGACTTGTATTTTTAATGTACACTGTATACAAAGATGCATAAACGATAGGAACTACTTACGTTTAGAATATAGTAATGTCGTGTTGGTGTATGGAAACACAATTTCCAAGTTCGATGGATAGGAAGTGAGATTAACAAGACTTTCATGGATTTCAATTAATTTCAATAACAGTTTGATAATAGAATATAACGTGAAAGGAACGAGTAAACTAAAGATGAAAGGATAAGCTTCGGTTGTTGCTCATTGGCCGAAACTTGAAACAAATAAATGTCTCTCGCGTTCTATCAATCGTTCGCCACTTAAATTACCGGTTGTTCGAGGAATGCGATTGAATCTCAGCCCACAATGCACATACCTGCTTCGACGTTTCTATTGAACGCTCACGTGCAAATCGGATCGCCCGCGTTGTTTTCTCAAGGAAACTCTAGCCGTAGGTAAAAGGTAGAAACTCTGAAGGATGTAGGAGCACCAACATTTTATTAAGATTTGTTATATCGCGGAATTGCTCGAGAGCCACGTACCATTAATCTATGTTTTGACATAGAAAATTCCAGCACTGTGATTGTAACTGTGTGTATATATGGCGTCTTGTTTAAAGAACTTTAAGTTGGGATACAATGCAGGCTAAGTCCTTTAAACTATTTTTCTTATCGATCAGTACTGTTGGAAATGAAAATTCAATGTACTAAGTGAAGAGTAGACGAGCCTGTGATAATTAATACTAATGCATTCCCTATGAAAACATTTAAATACCCTCAGGGAAGTGCATTTCTTAAACTTGTGTTAATTAGGGAGTTAATGGAACTGTTAAATACAGTTCCTATCGGTAATTAGAACGCACGTAGACAATTCGATGCAAAAGAGCGGATAAAAGTTGCTTTTTTATTTAATATCACAATTATTAAATCATCCAAGGTTGATTTTGGCATTGGCCGTGTTAATATCAATAAAATTATTCAATATACAGCATCGAGTCACTAAAGACACTCAGAGGGTATAATAATTTTGTTACAGTTAAAATTCAAAAACAAGGTGTGCATATAATAGTCTTTGAAAACTGCACTGGCATAAGTTAATCTTATCTGATATTGAGAAATTAATGCTGAATATGTTAACACGCAACGTGCACACAGTATTATAAAAGTAACAGAATTTTCCAACCTTCTATCTTACCCCATACCCATTTTCATTTTTTTCTTTTTTTTAAATTCCCATGTTTTTATGAACCCGTTCTAATATTCATTCTTAGAGTTAATTTACTCACAATGAATTCACTGAGTTGTAACATCTGTCCTGTTGAACAGATGTTTAATACAGTAGTATCTTCGAGATCAATTATGGGTGCATTGTTTAATCGACGAAGTTACCTTTATATGTGTGTTCCACAATTGCGATTGTTATATGTACGTATTTGGTAGAACATCAATTAGATCGATACGAAGGAATTTTCCTTTGAGCGGGAGAAGTAGCAAATATTTTAGAATTCAAAGACTATTGGTTCACTTTGAATTTAGTTAGTTTCTCCGATGGAGGATTAGTGATTTTATGGTTTACGTGCAAATTGTGTAAATTACAGTACTCGCGATAATATTACGTTGTATTAACACCTCGATCAGGGCGATAGCGTTATTACCAAGCTATTTGAATCGCTCAAACGCCGCCAGATGTATAATATAATAATGTTAGCGTAATACTATAATCTCGAGCTATCATAGTAATACTAGGAGGACATTTAAATAGCGTTGAAGTTGGAGTGCTAATGCAAGTGAATCGTGTAAATTGCACGGCTATTGGTTACATCCTTTCTCCACTAAATCCACCGAGAAACCAAGAAATAATAAAAACACTTGGTAATAACGTGGTAAAATAGTAAAACGGCATGCTCGTGGATCATAAATGCATACATAGTTATGAATTAACTATTACATATTTCGTGAACTATTTGCAAAAGTTACTGGCCACAGTGCTGTTCTATCAGCCTTCTACAAAATTTGAATACAAAAAGATGAAATAACTTTAGAAATATTTTTAAAATATCAGGAGAACGTGAAAGTCATGCACTGGAAAGTAATATTTGGGTATCTGAAATCTTCGGAATTAAAATTTCTCGCATAGTATCTTACATGGATAAAATTAATCCACAGCTGACAGAGAGAAATCAAACGAAAGGATACAAACTATCGACAGAAGCAACGCTACCATATCCCTTATCGTTAGATACTTACAGGCAAATGTACATACACGAACAACCGTTCCAGTGAATTCCTCGAGCGAAGAGTGATTAGGAACACCGTGACCAAAGCCGTTTCATTCCTCAGCGTCGTGGAATTCATGTTAACGAGTAATTGAATGTAAAGGGGCGTCCACGTCTGCTGTCGCTGTGCAGTCGAACATTAAGATGAAATATCTCTGGCCTCCGCAAGAATACCGTCAAATTGACGATCAAAGGCCTAATTCGTAATACCATAATCCACGCTGGCTGTAATTAACGGAGCGGTTCGCGCATCCTCGTGACGTCTGAGATTCCATCTTTCGACGAATCGCTCATACGAAAGATTGCACATGTTATTAATCGCCGCGGTAAACATTAATTTCGAATTAACGTCGGTGGTAATCGACGTTCAGTGGCTGCCATTGAGAAGCGATTACACGCCCGCGTCTATCGTGAACTTTCATCGAAGAATCCGAGGCCTTCCGTCGTTGAATTTCTATGTTTTCCCTAATAACTTGCTAATCAGCTTCGGTTCCTCATTAACGCCGTTTAAAGTCAATCTGATAGAAATGAAGTTTACGGAAGCGCAGGCCTCCTTACAGTAATTATCGATGTGAAAAGGAATAGCTGAGAATGCAAGGTCGAGCACTTCCTCTTTCTGCAGTATTCTGCGGAATGCCTCGCGCAAGCGAATTCAGGACGTCTTTTAGCGGCAGTGAAAGGATGAAGAACGTGTCTGGCACACGTCATCTCTGGGGGAAAATAATGGCTGTAAATAAACGGCTGTCGCGTGTGACTGTAGGTTTTTACCTAAGTAGTTTATTATTTACTGAGACTGCTCTTACGTGGGCTATTAATTTCTTCGAGGTAGACGGGTTGTACACGATGATCGGTGTTTGATAGTGTTCCTCTTCTTCTGAGATAAAAATCGTCACTGAGATTTACAGTTTTAGGGTACTTGGAATTGATGATTGATATTATTATCGCTTGAAAATTGGAAATATTGTTCGGTGTGTCCTTGAGCTTAAGCTTTGAGAAAATTTGATTTAGGATTCTGTAAATTATTTGTGTGATTAGAGTAATAAAATTTTTAGAGTAATAAGATTTACTTTTGAAAGGGGTAATAAATTTAAAGTAGGTAGATTTAAAAAAGTAATTTTAATAATTTCGACAAGCAAGACAGCAGGGATTCTTTAATATTGTCGACGTATCTCCATATTTGAATGGTTTTCTTATACTTCTTGGGAATAAAGCCTTTCACTTTCATGTCATCAAATAGTATTTTACGCGCGGTTGCATAATTTACTCTTCTAGACCTCTGAAGCTCTACTACCATCTGCTGATCCAAGTCTTTAAAAAATATAATAAATTATAGTAATTTAGTAATTTCTCGCAATTAAAAATATATGCTTAACGCAATGCCATAAACGCCTCTCGCAAAAAGCCGCGTCAATTCCTCTGTTAAGGGAAAGAAAGCTAGAATAGAAATTCTTCGCTACCCATATTCAGCCCGTACGTATTTCACTTGCGAATTACTCGACTGCTTCGGTATTCCCGAGACTTCCTCCTACACGAAGAAAAATACACCAATCTATTAAACCTAATTAACTACTATCTCGCGTTCCAAGATCAATCTATATTCCTACCAAAGTGGTATTCCGCACGACAGCAGAAATAAGAGAAATTCGCGATAAGCTGCTCACGAACCAAATATCATTTGCTTCCCTCGGTTACTCTTATCGATCTCCCAAATAGAAAGTTCGATTAGCTCCGTTTGAACTCGACGCAAAGGTGTCTCTACTGTAGTGTAAAAAAAAGTGACTACCTCGGGATTTATGTTTAAAAAGCCAGGGTTTGGAAAGCCATAACTTTTCACGTCGCGTTGTGCAACGCGTTATTACGAATGCGTAACCACTCCTCATAGTCTTACCGGGTGACAATAAATGGAACACGCTGTACACTTTGGTCAGACCTGTAATTTTGCCTGATTAGAGGGAGATGATTATATAGCGCGTAGGCGAGTGCAGGAGCGAGCTGGATGTTCGATGACGTCCTACTTAAACATCCTCCTGGAATAAAGGACTGAACTTCCGCGATAAAATCTCGTTAGATTTCTCCGCTGTTTAGAAACCTCGAGTTGAGGTCAACCACGGCGCACTACTGTGATACTTCCCCGAGCCTTTGATTATCATTATTATTGCCGTAATTCGAGGACAAGTGAAATTTTGGCGTATTCCATGGCGAGTGCTGTTGCATCGGGAATGGGGAAGGATCGAATGGACTTCCGCGACAGAAGATTTCTCCCCTGTTTAGAAATCTCGTACGGTTGGACCGTGGCACGCGGTATCGGTGTCTCATTCGTCGTTGTTATTCAGGTAACTTGATGACAAGTGAGATTTTGGAATATGAGAAGGGAATGTTGAATGCGTTTCCGTTATAGGAGCACTTATAGATTTCTCTTTCTGTTTGGAGATGTTCGATGTCAGACTGCTGTGCTGTAGGGGAGAGTAGGGTAAAACGGAACGGGTGAGTAAAACGGAACGGGTGAGTAAAACGGAACGTCAATGTTTCTCTTAGATAAGAGCTGCGAATGAGTTGGCATCGCGTGACACGGGACCAAAGGGTCCTCGCAGCATTTCGCGACAGACCATAGACCCGTGCACACGTTATTTTTCCGTTAAGAGAGTTGGAAAAATTTCCGACATCGACGTTTCAATAGTGTGTTGTACTTTCGACCACTTTTCGGCAATTGGATTTCGAAAATTAATAACGGTAAGTACATCGTGGGATTCTATAGTCCTTACGCTACATTTTGATGTGTTAAAAAGTTCTTTACTTCGCGCTGAAGTGTAAATATTAAATGTTTACTAAATGACCGCATGTGGGGCAAAGTGGAACATTTTGCGTGGAGTAAAAAGTAGTTTGGATTTGTGGTTAGCGGTTATATTTATTAATGACTGGGTAATTTTTTCACCCGCTTGGGGTTAATTTTTTTTTAAATAATGTAGTGTGACCGAAACTACGCACGCCTGCAAAGTTTCAAGACAATTGGATAGTTGGAAGTGGGTTAAATTTGAGTTGCCAGATTTGAACCATACAAACAAACATACAGAGGATCGAAGCTGAATAAAATCGTTTAATCATGATTTTGTACGTTTACATGGTCTTCAAGTGGGTGTTCCACTTTACCATGCCTACCACTTGAGCGAGGTGAAGATTTCAATACCTCCGGTGAATCTCATTTTCCTTTGTTGTCAAATATTTCTCTCAACAATGGCTTTTATTTTCTTATAGTCCAAGGTCCACTTGGATTTTCTTATAGTTCAAGTCCCGTGTCTTTTTCTCCTTCCAATTTTATGTTATCACCGTCCAAGTTAAGTGTTCCGTTTTACCCTACTCTCCCTTATTTAACTATTTAATAACATTCAGTTATTGTCGTGGGAGTGACTTGAAGAGAGTTTGAGGTTTTTGAGGATTTGTCGTTTCGAATGAAATGATGAATGTTTAGGAATATCCTTTTTTTGGAAGCGGTTTTTCATTTAAGGTTCAGATATCTGTACTTTATTCATTATTAAGAAGAAATAAAGAATCTATCTGGGAACAGTTTCTAATAGCAAAGTCAATCGTGATTAAACATCTACTTTACGATCGCCTTGAAGACATATCTCATTTAATCTATAATCAGCACAAGCAAGATCTAATAGGGTAGTAAATCAAATCGAAATCGTCGGTTTCCTTCTGATTTCTCCGCGATCCTAGAAATAACCGGATGTCGCTGTCTTCGTAATAATACTGTCTCTAAAAAATTTAGAATCTCGCGTCATTTGGTAGTCCTAATTAAAATTATTAAGTGGACACAGTTGGTTGATTGCTGAGTTATCTATGTCTCACGAATTTTTGATTTCTCCCTACAAGCTTAGGTATTTCTTTGATTGGAAGTTTAGAATTACGATTTGGTAATCAATGTGGCCACGTTATTTCTTAACACATGTATTGCTTCAGTATCACGGTGCCATTAGAATCTTAACTGATCCAACTCCACTACTACTGAAACATCAAAACACAATTTCAAAGATACAGGAACTTTGAATCCTTAGATAATACATCAACTATTCTCCGATACCTCTTTCTATCATAACTTCTTCTAGCATGACCCCTCAAAGACATCACCTATTATATTTTAACAGCACCTCCAACATGCGCCCTTAGGTTAATAAGCGTCTGCCGCCTTGGTGGATTTTAATTTAAAAAATCGAGACAATTTCAAAATTAATTTAATATGGCAACTCACATCTGAGTCGTTGTTAATTCGCTGCATGAAATAAAAGTGAATTGTTTCTAAAGTTGTCTCAAGCCTCTGTGTTCTTTCCCAATTTCTTTCCCTCAAAATTTGCCGCCTTCCAAAATTTGTCGCCCACCAAAATTTGCAGCTCCCAAAAATTTGTCGCTTCCCTAAAAATTTACCGCCCTAGGCTGCAGTCTACTTAACCTATAAGTACCCAAATCTGTCCCTGCGTGACACCATTGAAAATGAAATAATACCCATTACTGAAACTTAACAATATCTAAAGTGACCCTACTTGAATCCCAAGAAATTTGCCTAGAAATCTGTTCCAAAGTGCAAAGTAGCCAATCCGAAAGTTTGCAGCGACAGTGTCTCAGGTTTAGTATCTACCGATGTGTCTTCCTGCAAGACGGCATGACACCGAAGTCATCGATCCTCGCGTTAACAGCTCGCGGCACGTGCGTTACGTGGAACCGTGCAATATTCCTGCAGGTCGGCATAAAACTGCATACACGCGCGAGCCTGTGCAGTTCCTGCATGCGACTGCAAGGACTTTCTCCAGCCCGGGGCGTAGTACGCGTTCATGTATCGTAAGTTTGCTTACTCGTGCGCCGCGGCCTGTTCCTTTCTTTCGAGCCTGAAAGTTAATGCATTTTAATCGTTCGCGCGCCGATATCTCCGTATCGCGCGGTTTTATTGGCGCGCCTTAATTAATTGGAAACTCGAGGCTGCCACGGTTCGGCGTAATTCCATCTAGGATGATTCATCGAGCGATCAATGGGCCCGGGAGTGGACATCGTGTTCATCGATGATTAACTAATTTCTGTCGATGTTTCTCAAGTCGGCGCTTTTAAGAAAGAAATCGTTGAAACACTCTTGCCTCAGAATGGATTTCTTTCGGATGTTGTTTTAGAATAACAGTGATAGTTATCGATGTCTGAGTGGTGATGAGAAATGAACTTCTTCCTGGTCGAAAATCCGTTTCGATGACATTTATATTTTATAGCTTTGGTGTTTCGAAAGTTTCAATTAGTGTCATTTGCTTTTGTAGTGAGGAACTTAACCGGCGACTAGATGGTAATTAATGGAATGTGAAATTCAGTTTCTTTCCTCGACGAATCGTTGAAAAAAGAAATCGTTTCATCGCGCTGATTAGCAGATACTTTTTGAAGATTTTATTAATGTCGTATTTCATAGCGAGCAGGTCATAAAAGAGGCAAGACTGGAGCTTGTCTCTGCCTTCTGACGGTGATCCTTGTTTAGTAGCAAGCGTAGTAAACTTTTCAGGTGTAAATCTTCTATACAGCCTTTACAATGAAGTTCAATGGAATTTGATAGGGTCTACTAAAAACAAAACACAAATACACATAAAAAATTATTTTCACATTACAAGACCAAAACAATTACAAGAATTCTGTACATGTTCAGCACGAAGATCATTAAAAAATTATAATTTCCCATTCAGCAACGAGCTTGTTCTATCATTCATCATTTCCACCCATTAATTCCATTCTTCCTTGAGTCTACGCGTTGGATATTAAAGAACCAAGCAATTCCGTGTTATCCTTCCGCCGAGCTGCCGGACTCGGGCTTTTGAAGGCCTCTCTATCGCTAGAATTCTGAAAGGAGGATGTATGCTCTTGATAATGATAGAAACGGATACGCATTAGCTGCATCCTTGCTTTCGCGACGCGTACTGCCTGCTAATCAGTAGAAAATTACAATCGAGCACGGACTGCTCGTAATAACTTCCGCGGAACGTGAATTCGAGACGACCAATAAGAGATGTGGATTAACGCGAATCGAAAGGCAAGGCCTCATTACCGCTTTGTCCTGGACGACAGGTGTCTGAGCAGCGAAGATGCTCGTGCGTTTCCTCTTCTGCACTGACTCGGTTGTTTTGCTGACTTTTACGATCATCGATGCTTTGAGCTTTGGAATAATGCACGCACGTCTGTTGCATTTGCTGAGACCAATTTTCCGCAAGGTTACGTTATATCACCGGGGGTGCAAGACTTTTGTCCCTGTAAACGTTCAGGGACACGTAATCGCACGATGCATTCTTCCTAGTTGATGCACTTCAAAATCACATACATCATTTTCGCATTCCAACAAGTTTCCTGCGTATAAAAGTCACGCTGAGAGTCCAGTCTACTATATTTTTTACTCCAATTTTCTAATCCCAGATGTTTGCTCTTTCTGTTAAGGAAATTTAGATTAAAATATTATTCAAAGCCTTTCGAATACTTTGAGATAAGTTTGTAGTGATTCGAAATACGGTTATTTAAGTAATACTAAATTCAGAATTACCTGTTATAATATACATTAGCATAAACCTTAATTAATATATTTCTACTTTGTAACATTTACCATAGACATGCTCAAATAAATTTTGCTAGACGAATGGAACAAGGTAAATTCAACAATCTGTGATAGATTGAAGCTTATAATAAAGTCGCTGAAATATTAAAGAATATTAATTTATGGCAATGACGGTTTTATAAATTAAACATTGAATTTGGATGAATATTTTTTCACACGATCTGCGCTGCTTCCACGGATAATATCATTTTAAATAAACTCTGTAGAATATTTCAGTTGAATGCCCCCAAAAGAAAAGCATATTAATGAAGTTTTACATTAATATGAATTAGAATTACGAATTCTGACTTTAAAGTCGAATTAATACTGTAAAATATGTCACATATAGGATGGACGGACACTTTTGCAAGTAACTGTATTTGACACACGTTGCAAGTGATTGAAAGTGTCTCGAGGCCCGTCGCCACCTAAAACCCTACCGTCGTACGCAATTATAATCCTCATCCTGTGTTCTGGTACGGCGAAAAAGTGTCGCGGACGTGTCCAACACTGCCAAAGATGCAGTGCATTGATTTCGCGGCCGCTGCTGGTCGCGATCCCACGATATACGTTTTAAAGGGACCGGTCACACGTCGTCCTACCAGCATCCTGCGCAAGAAACGCATCTTCCAGCGGGCGACAGGTGGTTTCCGCGCGAATTAACGAGTCCTCGCGATTATCTTTTATATGCGTTAATTGGCGGACCAGGGGGGCAAGAATTTTGCTTCTTCTTGGTAGGAGCAGCTCCTAACTTGTTGGTGTTGTGATAAGGAACAAGCACCTACTCTGACGTATGGTGACTTTGTTGATCGTCGAACGATGATCGACGATTTTTCCAAAAACGATTCGTGTCGTCGAATTGTGTTAAGAAGCTTGGATGGAAGTTCGTACCTTGGCGTTTTAATACTTTGATCCTTAACTTATTCGGGAGTAGATTGAGCAGGTAAAATTTTTATTTTGACACATTTTACATATTCATTTTGCTAGGAGACTTCGGAATGGACATTAATATAGTACCTATATGATGTGGTAAAAGTAGAACAGTTCTAATCATCAGTAGGTTCACTTGCTCCTGTGGATTATAAATTCTTTTATTTTATTACAAGAAATAATAAAATGGGAACGTAGCATTGATTTAAGCTGCAGTGTGTCTGGAAGGTTCGTTTGAACTAGGTGAAGCACTGCTTAGTAAACGGTTTGAGATTCTATTGGGTTAAACAATCCCATTACTCTGAGAAGATTTATCTATTTGTAAAGTGCAATGAAAGTTTCCTAATTCGTTTGAAAATGTCGAGATTGCTTGTGAAGTGCTAGTTCATACTAAGTATCATATTTAGGATGAACTACCACTTGGTTAGTATGTTACCACTTTACAGATTGGTCCCACGTTAGTAAGAGTTGTAACTCATCTCATAAAGATGCAGGAAGCGTAGGCGTAGTTTCAGTTTGTCAGTATGTCACTAATTCTTGGTCAAATACAAGCCATGTTGTTTGGAAATGAAATCTATAAACCTACAACTCCTATTCTTCTTGTATATGTGTACCGTTTGTTTCACAATATTGGAAAGAATCTAGTAATTTGTGAAAAAGATGAGATTTCATTCTCTCAAAGATTTTGAAGAGATCGAAACATTTAAAATAAATAACCATTTAAATTTTAAACCTTGAAGTGGATTGCCTTTTCTAATACTATTTTCGTCTTAAGGGGAAATCCTATTCTTTGGACTAAAAACATGGCAAAATTTGGGATTTTTTTTTAAGAAACCAGCGTTTCGATGCATCTGAAATTTGCAGCATGTTTTGATTCATCTGTGAGGAAACTGTAGTTTCTTTTTTATTAATTTTTAACCATAAATATAGTAGTTATACATGATCGACCATCACGCTGCGCAAAATTCACCGGCCGTTGATGTGCATGATATTTATCTATACCAGGTAATCTGAAACAGAAAAATGAAAGGGCGTTTTATTTTATACGTATGTAGCTTGAAATTGATGAATCAGCAAAAAACAAAAAAATTATTGAGCATTGTGGAGAGTTTTCAAACTGAAAGGTCGCAGCCTTTAATTTTTGCAATCCAATTTTGCGCCAATTTGCTTATGTAACAAGGGAAGCATTAAATTATAGCTACATATGTACAAAGTCAAACGCCGTTTTATTTTTCTGTTGCAGATTATCTGGAAGGTAAATATCATGCACACCAGCGGACGACGATTTTCGCGCGGCGTGATGCGTAACTCCTATATTTATTAGTAAAAATGAATAAAAAAACTGCAACTTCTTCAAGAATGCATAAAAACATTGTTCAAATTGCTAGTTTTTTAAAAAAAATCCTAAATATTGCTATATTGTTAGCCCATAAAATAGAATTCCCCCCTTAAATTTGTTATTTATTCTATTCTCTATTACCCCTTTCCTCTTTGATTGTTGTTCTTACATACTTCACAGATAAAATGAATTCCCATCGACAGAAATGCTTCGAATTCAAAGCGTGAAAGTATGACAAAATGACAAAATAAAAAAGCAATCGTCAAGGAACTTCTTCGCACTTGACACTTTCGGGACTATCAGCTTACATTTTGTTATATCCACAAAATCTCCTATCCCTTTGAAACCACCACTTCCTCCATTAAGTATATCAAAACTACGAATCTTGAACCACAAAACAATCACACGTACCTATATACAAACGCCCCAATTCACACGCGGCTAAAAGTTGCAGCCATCGAACAAACTATTCCCTACATTTCGTTTCACAGCCAGCACCTCGATCGATCGATTTTTTCGATCCTCCGCGGTATTTCGCGAAACACGTCGAGCGATTCGGAAAACACGCGCGCGACTTAATTCGAGGCTGTGCTCTTGGAGCGGAGAGGCACGGTTTTTTCAATGCATGCGCCGTTGCGTCGCGAAATCGCCGCGACGAAGCACGCCAACGAAAGGGGATCGAAACCGACAGTTCGTCGGTGGTAGGTAGAACGCGAGCGTGTTCATAATTGAAAAGCAGAAAAATGAAAATTGAAAGTGCGCCGGGCCATTACGGCGACCGGCCGAACGCTGGTCTCGTTTCCAAGTTTTCTCTTTACACTTGGCAACAGTTCAGCCCCGCGATCTCGTAAAGGATAATCTACATTGTGATCGATAATGCGTTCCTTAATTAAACGACGGGTCGAATCGGATACCCTACCCTCCGCACCGTGCAACATTTTAACGATAAACGAAACTTCTTTAAGCCCCGTAATACGTATAGGTATTCTCAGAGACTCTTCCGACTCATTTTTGCGGTTATTATGGATCGTATCTAAGATCCTATGGCTTTCCTCCGTATCTTTACGACGCATGCCATTTCAGGCTGAAAAATGTAAGGTGCACGAGGAATTCATATTCCCGTTGGCCGCGCTTTTTTAGCATGGTGCAGCTTGCGATATGGAGATCTTTCTTTTTACACGATTTTAAGGTATTTCGTAAAAGGAAAGGTGGGATGTTCGCCCATGTTGTAATTAAATATTCTAGATTCTATTCTCTCCTAACATGGAAATATTAAAAGTTCAATGTATACGTACTATTGTTACCCCGCCATCTAACAAGAAAAGGTTTTTAGGTGCCCCCCTTTGATTGTTTTAGTTTTTGTTTTAGAAGAGTGAAAAATAAAAAATACATGTCTTATTCTGGCCCGTTTGAATATCGAAGGGGTGAAACCACGCCTGAAAGTCCATAAGAGGTACTAAAAGTGATTGACAACAGGAATATCATCCATACAGCAAGATTTGTGAAAATGAAAATATTAAGTTTTATTCAACACAATGTTATAATACTCTTTAAACTAACAACAGAAACCTCTGTACCTCTTCTTATGGATGTTGGGAAAATAAAAATACATTTATTTCTTTTTTTTTTCGGTCCTCTAAAACATATGTATTGAAAAATCAAAGCAATCGAAGGTAGACACCTAAACACCTTTCCTTGTACCTACGCGTGATTTTGGAAGGCTCCCTCATACCAATATGCTCACATAGAAGTACGTACCTACCTTCTAACACCTCAAGATGCGTCAAGACCCCTGACAACCTAACAAATCACCTAATTACCTAAACATCACATAGGTATAGCATTTACAAAGAAAAATGCCCAACTGTCCAAGCCTATCGATAGTCTCCTACCTTCCAAGTCTACCACACGATACCTCAAACCTGCCACCTACGATTTCTTATGCGACCCAGTTATTTAGAACTGTTGCCCCTACGTTCCTGAATATCGAATACACCGTGACGGACGAGCGTCACCGTAAGAGAACGGGACGTCCGGTAATCACCAGCGAATTCCTCTTGGTCTCGTTAAAGGAGCCCCTTCCTGGACGGCGATTTCGTTGATAAAATCAGGCCACTTTCACTGCAAAACGGTTAATTTACGAGCAAAACCGACGAGCACTCCTCTGTACGGGGAGAGCGTTACGCGTTGGGGAACGAAAGGAGGGACGGAGCGCGCGATGATGAAGCATGCAACCAGAGGAAGACGAAGAGAAGGCGGGCGTTCGCTTTCTTCTCGCTCATCGGGCTAATTGAGCGCATCGAAAGACGAACGGTTACGAACCAGTCTGCGACAGGGGACTGTATTTTGCTGGTACTGCATGGCTGTCTGAGAGAGAACTCGAGTTGCTTATTGTCGTGGAAGAAGTGTAGTGAGTCGCTTAAGGCAAAATTAAGCTGGTAATATAATTGGGCGTACTGGTCTTTTAATGTGTTCATTGGGGTTTTGGGCATTTATCTTTTGTCTCTGAATTTGCTACTTGTTTAAAGTGATACGTTCATTTTTGAAATTTCAGAGAAGCTTTTTGGGGACAAAAGTTGAATGGTTCTGTGGAAGGTATTATGACCTCTTCTTGCTGTGAAGAAATAGGAGAAGGTTTTGGAAAATATGAGATTGACATTAAACTGCAGAGTGCGCTCTTCGATAGTAATTACATTTCGTATCTAAGTGCGAGACAGAACTCGGGGGAACTTAATTTCAGAATATGAGTAGACTACTCAGCTGAAGATACGTGTGTTCCTAGTTTGTATTCTGAATATGAGCTCTATTTTATTAATAAACTTGCTCCATTTCTTCGCAAAAGTCGATGACAATACCTTCCACAAAACCATATAGCTTACCTACGATAGGATTTACTCAAACTCCAAACGTGTAAAGTCGTTCCAGAACGCGAATCTCGTTAACACAAGATTAATGTGTCCAAGCAAATACCACCCCGTAATCACTTTCAACAAGCGCATCTGGTAACTTATACACTTGACACACAGCATGCTCCGAGTAACTTGCAAACCAAACTTAAAGTCTTCAGGGTTTGGAAACACCACCACCCTCCACCACGAATCAACACCTCAGGGACACGTACCATTCCAACATCCCTCCCCTAAACCTGAAAGTGCACCAAATTCCAATCCCAATTTCAAATCCACAAGCCCCCATAAACAACATCAAAAGACACATTCCACATCTTTTACCCTCTGAAGGCCATCACTTTGGAGTGGACTCGAGCAGGCCTCGAGAGACATATCCATTTCACCATACGTCACTATACTCCTTCCACCCACAATATGACGCGAGACGGAAACGAAGGATGTAAAGAGTAGCCACGAAGAAGTAGCCGAGACTTGCGTGGGTGGTAAGCGGAAAACAGTGCGTTCACACCGAGGAAGATGGTTGGATGTCGCCTGTTTGCTCTGTGTTGGTGATCTCTCGCCTCCCTCTCGGTGCTCGCGTGCATAGACCCTCCGGAGTCAGCGTAGCGCGTCGCCCAAGAACGAACCAGAGGACCTTGGCGAGGGAAAATAAATAATAGCGAGCGGCCTTCGTGGCCGGCCAGCAGAGAGAGAGAAGTTAATTGCTCTCCACGTAGTCGTGCTACCGCCGTTCGAAAATAATATCCCGCGATCGGCGTAATGGCACTGTTACATGGGACACGTTGTGCCGGCCGCGACCTCGCGGCGCGTTCTTGACCGCCGTTTTTCGCTCGTTTTCGCCACGGCTGCCCGTTGAGGTGTTGCTATTAATATCGATAAGTCTGTGGAGTTGCATGTACTGGGTGTTCCTAGAGTGTTTGGCCAACATCTGCCACCATATCCCACCGGGAGTGCTAATTAGCGTGAAGACCTGTCGGTGATGGAGTAATTGGCACAAGTGGTTCTTTCAGATGGAGTGCTCCTTTCAGCGTGACCACCTAATTCTTGGGTAGATATAGTGTTAGTGGACTGTGATACGTGTTTCTTGGAGAATTTTACTTGGTTTTCTGTTATTAATGGTGAGTGGTTGTAGTACCTTGGGCTCGTGGGAATGTTTTTGGCATTGTTTTCTGGGAGAAAATTTAAGTTTGTTAGGAAAGTAATTATGTACCGCACCCCATTGAGAAGTATTGATTCTGGGATTTTCTTTTGTTTTCTACGGAGAAAAGTATTTGTGTTTGAATTGTTGAGTAAAGAAAATTCGGAGCATATCTTTTTAAACCTTGTGGTTGTGAATTATGCAAATTGGGAGAGGAATCTAAAAGATTGATAATAATCTGTACGAAACTAATGATTACCATACCTACTCTGTTTATTTGCTTTTGGATACATTTTATTTTGGAAGCGCCTGACAGGAATTAAAATTTGCTGTTTGCGAAGTTGCATTTCTTTTTCTACGCTGAAAGACTCGATAAATATATACTAATCATTAACCCGATAGTTAAGGAATGTGGCGAGCAACCGAGGATTTCTTCTTCCCACTTTTTTCATACTTCTCAGCCACTGGTAGCAATTTGTGGTGAATGTAGCGATTCGTTCTTGCTCTAAAACGGAAGTGCTTTTAGCGATAAAACACTTTTAATATAGAAAGAAACACGATGCAGCTTCAAACACACGTTAACTTTTTACTTCCATTCGATAAAAAGCTACACTATTTCACTTTTTCTTGTAAATTCTTTTATCTTAATCTTCTGTCAGCGTGACATTAGTGTTCTACATCTTACTCATCACTGAACAGAACATCCTACATTATGCTTTAAGTCGATTCAAATTTCAATTTCACAAGATGTGATTAAAAATCCTCTAAAACATGTACCTAAACTATTATCTCCTCGTCAACTCGCATTTCACTAAACAAACCACCTTAAAATCCAAAAACACCTTCGAATCCCAACTATCAAGTTACATTCATTGAAACTATTCAGAATTTCGTCAACTACTTCTAGCATACCCCCTCTACGTCAATATTTATCAATATTATTATAATTATCAAAAAGTCCGATCAAAATTTTGAAGAATTAACACGTGTGCATCGAAGGAGCAGTTCGCGCGGGAAACGTGAGCCCAGGTTGCACACGGAATTCCCCTTCGATTCTCACATTCACGATAGTCTAATTAGAGTGGCGTGCAACGACGAAACATTAATATTTCTGCGATCGCCGGTGGCGTGGCTCCGTGTCGGTCTCGCCTTCGGGTCGTTGCATTCGACACGACCTTCGAAGTTCATTGAATAGGTTCTTGCTCTCTTAGCTTTATGACGAAGCTTATACGGGTACGCTGGTATCGAGGAGAGAAACGACTGGTGCGGAACAAGCAAATGATCGAAGAAAAAGTGCGCAGCTTCTCTGTATCGTCGTCCCGTTAAATGGATTCGCGTTAATCTGCGAGCATCTACCTTTTTATGCTGATTAGCTTCAAACGTATCGAGACAGTAAGTTTCGCTGTAAAATAAGTTCGTATTGCACTTGGAAAAGGAGGCTACCATTACTTCTACTAAGAAATTTTAAGTCTAACTTGTTTATGCAATGGTCTACTGCTGCGAATTATTTAACGGTAATCGTTTAAAATTGAAAATAATCACTTAGAAATTATTGCTTCGCTTTCTTTACAATCTAAAACTTCCACTTCTCTCTTATCAAATTTAGAGAAATAATTTCGACGAGGAATAGTCCCAAGTTTCCAAAGAGTCGCGGCCAAACGTCGCACAGGAACACGAATAAATCCTGGGCCTAAGAATAAAAATTTACCCTCCAATTTTGCATATAGTATCCCTTTTTTTCTCAAATCGTCGCGTGGAATATTCGGTTTACCGCAGTGCAGAGCGCACGAGGTACGACAGACGCTTTATTGTTCTTTCGGATGGATTTCATCGTCGCGGCTCTAGTCGGTCGGTGATTTATGTCGAGTTCATTGCTGCCCCCTTCGAACCGCAAAAAGCCACGGGAGTATCGACTGCGTGAACCGTCCAGAAGGATTGAACGGTAAATCGTACTTGGAAACTTGCGGATCGAAGACGCAGCCACGTTGCAACGAATATACGGCGTCTTCGTTGGCGTTTTTACGCGGTTGGTTTTTAGAGGCGAGCTAAATTTCAAGCGAGCACCCATTCCTTCCATCGCGGCGCATTCCGTCCCGAAGAATTTGACCTGCAATCGACGGCTCCCGTCGTACGTGACCGTTAGCTGAAATCGAATGAGGGCAAAAATCGAGCCCTATAAAAGTTCCAGCGAACAAACATGGCGGATTGATTCTGCCCTGAAGCTGGGAGATAATGTGCTGTAATCGACATCTCTCTTTAATTATTTTTCGTAAATGAAATTGTTATGGAATTAATATATTAATTTTGCTACGAGGTTCAATTATTTTTACCGGATTGAGCTTCTATGCTTTGTTTAGTTGGGATGTCTACTTGTTGACTTGGTTTGTAAACATTATTTGAGTAGCTTAGAACGGGCTGGTGAACTGACACAAAGTATACCGTCATTTTTCATTACTTGTCGTGGAGTATATTTTTAAAGTGACCATTCCTAGCGCAAGGCAAATGCTACTGGATGAAAATCAAAGAAAAACGAACTCCACACAGTTGATACTGATATTTATAAGAACCACTTTTCACGAAAAAAAAAACAGGAATATCAAACTCTGATAGTCTGTATCTTTTAAACAAATTTGAAAGCAGTAAAATGACGACTTAAACCCTCCCTAATTTCACATAGACTACATCATATTTCAAGCTCATCAAAATAGCTCGCATACTGTGAAAAATATAGCGACCTCCATTTCCTGCATCATAATAATTCATTTTCCACTTAACAATCCTGCAATGCATTGTTATCAATCATAGTTTCCTTCAATTTTGTCCGCGCCCCTAATCCCACGATCTATCAATCAATTTAATTGAATTCCATTAACACTGTAGAACTTGTTCTGATTCCAGGTGGAAGGATGTTCAAGCGGCTGTCGAAGTCGAGGCGCCACAGCGCCGATGACGTCGCTCTCTCGTTGTCGAGCCCGACGACCCTGGACGAGCCACCGGGGACGTCGACGCCCCGGGATAACTGCCAAGGTATCAGCCCAGCCGCCCTGCTGAGGGTCTCGAGGACGAAGTACTCCAGGAGAAGCTGCGGAGACGCGAGCGCCATGCAGGCGTTGCTCGCCCCGAAACAAGAGCAGGAGCAGGACGTCGCAGAGGCCGATTATCAAATGGTCACTGCCGTGCCCGCGTTCATCGTCGAACACGAGCCGGAGAAACAGCGAGGTAATTTGCGATCGAGTCTGCCCGTGCCAATTAACCCGTCCAGTGATCGATTAATTTCTCGAGCAAAGACGTCGCCAAAATCGCTGCTCGGGGATCGAGGTGTGTGCTCCTGATTGGGACGCAATCGTGATTTTTCACTCAGGATCTACGTTGAATCTTGGGTTCTTCTTTATTTTCTGATTGAAGGTGGCTGGGATTTAATCGGATTCTGAGCGGAGAGAATGAGTAACTATTTTTCCCCCATGTGGAATCAGGGGATGCTAGATGCTAGTTGAATGAGTTTGTTTAAGGGGTATTTGCGGATTTGTTTGAAAATATCAATCATTTTTGTAATTAAATCAACAGTATAACATCTTAAGAATGTTCAGTTAAAATTTCATAAAGAAATTCGAAATATTTTCGAAGTTATATCGTTCAGAAACAAAGCAGATCGCGAGATCTACGCTCGATATTGAAGGAAAATACGCGTTTTTCTCAAAAAAAAAAAAAAAAAAAAAAAAAAAAACTTTTTTGTCACAAATACTTAATACTTACCGATTATATTGTTTTTAATGGAAGAAAATAGGTGTTAAAAATAGGCGAAGATCGTAACTTTGTATTCAAACACGCCCCAGTTTGGATCTTTCATATTTTCTTTTTTTTTTTTTTTTTTGTATGTTTTTAGGAGGGTCCACTAGTTTTAGGCCTAAGCTTTAACAAACCAACAGATTTTTCGATTTCTGATGATTAAACAAGGTGCTACATTGCACGTCACAAACACCTATTTTTTAAGGCGGCTACTCCTCTGCCCTCTATAAAAACAACACAATTTTTTTATGACAGTATAAAAATGGGAAATTACATTTCAAACATAGATTAATAAAATGCAAAAAGTTTCATCAAGATACCTTGTATAGTTATTTAGAAAAAAAAACCTAAACATCGTGTCATTTTTAGGCGGCAAACTCGCAAATTCCCCGTTAAGACAAGGCACGTGTAATTTTTATTCGTCGACTGATCTCGTCTCAATGAGATTGCTGTTTCAATGGGGAACAAATTTTTGATTCGAAGCAGATGTTCGAATCCTAATTTTTATTATCTCCACGGTACATAAATGTTCTGCTTTAAGATGTGAATGAGTGTTTAGAGTGAGTCAGTTTAATCTTGAAAGCGTAATAGAAGAAGCTGTGATAATGACTTCCAGTAGCGCTTGTAGGTACTTTGTATTCGTAAATATCCTATGATTAGTGGGTATTAGTGCACCAGGGGTGCTGATGTGCAGTAATTTTTTCCGTCCCACAATTATGAATGCTCGCTCAGCAACATCTATCCAACAACTTGGCATGATCGATGGCAATACAGTTATTAGCAGAAAAAAAGGAGTAAAAGAGACGTTACCGTTTGATTGGTAGTCACACAAATTATGGTTCACGTTGACAGCAGGATACGCGTAACCGAAGCTGCGATTCGTTACACGTGTATACGAGAAGTCGAAACTAGAATTATCCGAGTGGACAAATAAATGCCATCAGCTTCCTCGTGTTGATGGACGTTTGATTACCAAGGACAAGTTTAATGATTGTCCAGCGTTTCCTCATTGCTAGAAAATTACACGAACCATAATTACTAAAAACCTGCAAATCCAGTCTATAAGTGCTCTTCATCGATTAGCTTTCAGTGATCTCCCAAAATAAAGAACATTTTATATTCTAAATATTGAAATACATCTTTAGGAGGAAATATCTTTTTCTATGCTGTCACAAAGCTATCACAGCAAAATCACCAACTTCCTACATTCTTCGATCGCATAGTCATCACAATAGAATCACCGACTTCCTACATTCCCCACTGAAATCGGAAATTCTTGCCCGCACAGTTATCACGAGAAAATCGGCAACTTTCTAAGTGGTCGCGACGAATCGCGTATCTCCGCGGAGTCTCCTCGAGACGCGGGTACAGCTAGACAGTGGGGGTTTGTTTTTTCCCGCGGGCGTACCGTCGGCGATTTCACGAATCCGACTCACGATTCACCTCGGCCACAGCCTCCATCTCGGCGGACATCTTTCGAACCGAGAAACGTTTCTTTGACTTATCTCGCGCGGCCTTCTACACGTCGAAGAAGCGGAACGCTCTCGCGGCGCATATAGGAATGCAGCTCTCTCGCAGGCGCCCCTTGCCGGGTGCATCGCGATGCAACGGTTGCGCAATTTGTGAATTATTACACCGCGACCGCAGCAGATCCGTGGAATGCACAAGGTTCGCCCTGGTGCAAGGTGACCCTGCACGGTAACGATGCATGAAACTTTTTATTTTAATTTATTTCTTTACTCGGGGATTAAAAGAGATTGAAGTGAGAGTATAGGAGTGCAGCAGAAGTTTGATTAGGGAAGAAAGAATCAAATAAAATGAATTTGGTATGAAGCAAAGGACACGTGGATTATAATTAAATTTAGTAGCCAAGGGAAAATGATAGAGTGTGTAGGAAACGGTTAAGTATGTGGTAGGAAATATTAATTGTTTGAAAGATAGCTGAATGAGCGAGTATTATTAACTCTTCGATTACTGAAATCAATTGATGAGCTAGGAAATATCAAGCTTTCAAAGTCCAGAATAATCTTAATTTATTTGAATAAAATTCCAACAGAATTTCAGGTGAATATAGTTTCGTGAAAGAATTTCTTCAAAATTTGGTAATAAAAAGCGGAAAATACGTTGGTGTTTATATTTCAATCGTGTTCGAGGTACTTATATGCAGTTACTTGCACGCTAATCGCACTTCGTGATCGCGAAAAATTAATAGCCAAGGTGTGCCCCATTTACTGCGATGCCGCGCCTAATTAATTCCTTGTAGGAGATGTCATTGTTTTCGAATGTTTTGTTCTAACGCTCGTACAATCTCCTCTGTGCAGTGCCATAACGAAGGTTTTCACTCACACTTTATGAATTTTTACTATAACTTATATTATTAAATCACAATTCTGTGCTGTAATAGAGTGCACAAATTATCAAATTATCTCGTGCAATTTACTTACACTCTACGCGAAGTGTGAAGTTACCATGTTCACACTCCACACAACCACACCCTTCACTTTGCACAAAAAAAGTAAACTATTTCTTTAATTATCGCGATCGTTATCACGGTCTACGCAAGCGTATTCATCTGGAATCGTGATAACGGGCTTGAAAAGAGTACAGTTAACCGCGGGCACCCTTTTGGTCGTTACCGTGCGCAACCTATGCTTCGATCCGCAACAAAAGTGTCTCATTTACAAAATCGGTGGGTTGCGCATGTAACGCACGTTCGAATCAGAACGGGCCTCGAACCGTGGGACGGGAGGTGATTGGGGGAAAAACGAGGCGCAGGAATATGAACGCATCGCGATTTTCACATTCAAATGCTCGGAGCAACCATTTAACCATTTCACTGCTGTGCCCGTCATACGGAATTAACACTTCGCCAACGCACTCGAGCTATGTTTCATCGTTTACGTCTCCACTCGATGTCTGGCAGTTTCTTTCTTTTGCGGGAAAAGTAACATTTTTTATAGCGTAACACTTTATTTGTGAAAGGACTACTCTGACGTCTGAGTGTGAATATACACTGGCGTTCATAAATATTAGAACACCTGGTGTATTTGTACGAACTGTGATATTTCGTACAGATCGAATACTCTTCACCGTTTTTATTTTCTTGTTTTAATTAAAATTACCAAATACCTAAAGTAAAGTTTGTTAAAGTTCTTCGATAAATTTCCCACGTTCTTCGCAATTATTTCACGCAGAGTAGGTGTCCTAATAATTATGAACAGAGGTGTATACTGTATCCAAAAATCAAATAGCTATGCAGAAAATTACCAACCCTCGTAATGACTAAGAATTAATAAAACTCAGTACGGATCCCATAATTTTATAATTTTTATTTTGCAACAAAATTACCAACCCATAGAACAACTGTTACATTATACAATTATTAAAACTACCAAGCACAGTTCTCTTTTAGGCTTAAAAAACAAAAACTGCAAAAGTTTTAAAATACCTAATATTAATTATTCTACTCACTATTAAATAACCCATTAAAAAACATTGTAAATAAATAACAAAAAGTAAAATATACCCAATAAAAAAACTACCTTTCTTTAACAATTAAAATTTTCAAACTAAATTTACTCAATAATCTCAGATCATTGCGGGTTGATAGCTTTCTGCGTAACGAGATCCAATTCGTAGCTGTACACATAAATTGGAGCCAATCATTTTTCAAGGTATGAGGGATTCAAAAAGATTATTTGTACAGTTAGAAAACAGTTGTTTAGGCTGAAAGACTAACCTGAATTCTTTCTCAGATCACTGTCACGATCACTATCGCGAATCTTTTAAGTCCTCATCAAGAAGAATCTCACGAAAGAAAATCTAAGAGATAGCATCGGTGTCACGTGCACCTGTTCCTTTCTTTCTTGACCACTACTGCTTCAGAACACCGCTTCCTGACGTAGCGAGTCTAAGTGTTCTCGAACGGAGAGCTCCATGCTCTGATGGCTTCAGTGTCCTCCGCTTCGTAGCAACGGATTACGAAGTACTGTTGCTCTTGGTGTTCGACATTATAGCCCCGAGTTCCTTCTAGAATTGAGAAGAAGGCTGTTAACATTCCAAATTCACATCCTTTTACTAATACGCCGCGTGTCTCTCGCTTGGTTAGAACTCCAACAAATGTTTGCAGATGCGTGACATTTTGAATCCTCCTGGAAATATGGTAGTCCATTTAAAAGCTATCATATAAAATCATGGGCGATAGTTTCGTAATCTTCTCAGGCTACAGAACATTAATTTCAGCGAATTTAGATTAATTCACAAAAGAATCTCAAAATAAAAGAAACTAAGGAGTCTTTCGTAGAAGAAAATGTTCTACCAATTTTATAACCTCATACTATTTAATTTCATTAAACTGCAGTTCAAGATATATATCCTGTTCAGTTCTGCCTAAAATATACAGTATAGTTTAATCATTTTACTTCCAAACACACTGACATAATCATTCTAAAAATTCAAACCAGACTTCTCAGAAAATAAAATCATCTCCTATCAATTCTATCACCACCCGCCCTATTGGAGCAGAAAATTCTTTTTCAATCAAATATTCACAATTTCCAACCTCGCGTTACCAGACCCACGATACGAGCCCAGTCAATTAACACGCGGAATCTGCGGTATCTAGCATTGAAGGATATTTAAAAAAATAATCAAAGCGAGGGTCGATCATTAAGCTCCGTCGCGTAGGCGCGGCAACGGCTTTAAACCCGTCGTAAACTGGCGTCGACGTCGCAGCTTTGGTTTAATAGGCCACGGTTCGGTCCGCGTCACGGTGCCTTCTTCTAGAATTAAATGGCGAATTACAACGCGTTGTCTGCCCGTGGCAGTCATCCTTGCTCCTCTCCGGAAACAGTCCCACGCTGGTTTCCAGCGACGACGAGCTGAACAGTTCGTCTCCGCGACTCGGCTTCGCCCGTTGCGAAATCGCGACACCGCGAATTCAAAAGCTGAATAATTAGGGCGAACAAGGGCGCAGGGTTGGGCTGGAAGGGCACGGTAATTAAATTGCACGGCGTTAATTGAATTGGTTGAGATTTTGTTCCTCCTGGATCAGTTGGCGACGGAGTATTTGATATGCTGACTTCGAAATGGTGCCGCGTTGATGGCGAAGTGCGAGCTGGCTTGACGAAAGGGTAATTTCAGCTTTTGCTAGGTGCAAATGCACGGCTAGGTCGATTACTGAATGACCTCTGTGTTTGCTTACTCGTAAAATGATGCTTGCACATAGAATTTTTTTAATTCAATCCGTGTTGCATTATTATGAAGAGGTATGTGCCATATGTTGGACTGTGATTCTGAGAAATGTAATATTCTCTGGCGGATAATTTTGTAAGGTTTGCATGCACGGATTGGTGGTCGGATTATTAAATATGATTAGAAAGTAGGTCGCGATATTCAATTATAGAAAAATAATTGTTGTGTTATAAGTATTCATACATAGGTATTATATTCTTCGTGATTTCAGTTTCTTCTGTTCCATTTTTATTTCGACATCGAATCGGAACGACCTTTTCCCTTTGAATGAATTTCACTTCTAATAAACAGCGTGGAGTATTCGGTGGAGTACATATTCATAATAATAAATTTACTATTTATAAGTCTCTGATTATTTCTCATTTGATAGTTTGAAACATGAATTAACTAGAAGCCTGAAATTTTTCTATACATGTGTATATCTTCTCTAATAGTATTCAAAGTACATTTCTGTGTATAAGAGTTATATAACATTGATGTTAGCTGTCACTGTTTCCTTTGCATACAATGCAATCCTGACTTAACGACACAGTGATTTCAGTTAATAGAAGTGCATCCACCAATTACTATTTATTATACCTTTGTGCCCATTGAATTGAACAACTTGAAGCAACCAATTGTCTAATTTAATCGCATGGCCAGCTAGCTGGGAACACAGAGCAGATTATTAATAATTAAAAACACTCTCCGCGTGTTCACTGGTTATTTTTCGAAGATGCGGTCATTAAATTCGCATCAACCTAACGGACACTTCGCGTTGCCATTATCACGATACGCTGGGATTCGCATGATACGATTAATTAATTAAAGCGTTAATGCGCTGTCGTTATGTGTCCAGCCGTAATGGGAAACACGCGTTTTTAGACTCGCGCGAATGCACAGTCCTGGCTTTAACAAAGTTACCGTGTAATGCATGTCTCTCGTAAAACGAAACTCCAATTTCCACCTGGGTGTTCACATTGGTGTGATAGGTTAATAAGATTACGGAACAGCACCATCAATATTACTGTTAACTGCAACAGATTGTCAGCTACATAACTTCGAACTTACTGTATATTTCGTTAATTGTAACTGAATTTAAAATGACACCTGCTCGTAGAATAGCAAATATTTGAAAAACACTTGAGTAAAAATTAAAATTAAAAGTATTGGATTAGGAATAATTACCGAGAAATTTTTAAAAATACCTTAATAATAATTATTAATGTGCACTGCTGTCATACCAGTATTTTACAAAACCTTAATTTACCTTTTAATTCCCCCAGAGACTCTCACAATGGAGAATGAAATTAAATCCACCTGAAGTATCATACCCTGGGAACCCCTCGAACCCTTTACCCTTTGCATTATTAAATTTCTATCAAGGTTTTGCCTGAGGCACACATGTGTACAACCTTTTGTAATCCGGCGATCTTGACACGAGAGCCAATTTCCGTAATTTTTGTTCATCGCACGTATTCAGACGAGCTTGAATCACCGTAATCAGTTTCGCCGGCTTGCTCGGTGTAATTATCGCCGTGTCGAATGCCCATCCGCGGTTGATTAATTAAGGAACTAATTAATCAAGCGATAAAGCAATGACGCCGACGCGTCATCGCGGTCAGATCAGACACGAGGCTGATAGGCGCGCATGCAAACACACGCACACTTTCATCCACGGGATGCTACTCGTTACCTTAATGAGAGTATAAGGCATCGCACTTGTCACGGTGCATTCGGCTCATAATGAATTTCCCTATTTCATCCGGCAAGATTGATTCGAAGAATTATCGCCACCCCATTGTGCCGTTGCTCGCGAGAGGCTTTTATCTTTCAATTTGCATCGCGATACAAATGCGTCGCGACGACCGACACGAGTCCATATCAGTGTTCCATTTGTTTGAGTGCTGATGACTAATCGACCGTACGTCTGCCGAGTTTCTTGATTGCTGATGTTTAATTAATTCGTCGACAAGTGAATTAGAATGTACGGTTGTAAGTGATTGCTCGCGCGTGTTTGTTCTCTGCCACCAAATGTGTGCTAACTAGGTTTTTGGAAGTTGTACTTGTTTGGATAAATGTAAGAGAAGATTCATTCTTTAGGAGATCGCAGGGAAGAAATAAGTGGAGTAATGGGGGTTGTAATGTTATATGCATGAAATTATTGCCCTATCTATTTATGGAGACTTTTGTAGTCTTATCAAATGTTGTTATCTTATCAGATTAAACTACCGAAACAACTAAAAAATCGTGGTAAATAACTATTACGAGGACCACCCTGTATAAGGCTGAGAGCACAAATATACAATACCTGTTATTAGTTTAAATAACATCACGATTTCATTTGTCTTTCTCTAAAAATAGTCTTTTTCCCCATCACATTATCGATTACATAAATCTACCAAACAATCTCATTTCACAATCCCCACTTAAATCTTCCCCCACACAAAAGGGAACACCTCTTCCCATTTAACTCTAATTTGCACTTCAACCCCAGGTTAAAAAAATTATACTTACTGCTACACAATTTCTACCTACATCTTCCCCTAAAAACGAAAATACCTTTCCCTTACAAACACACTCTTCTTCCCCATTATATCATCTACTAAACAATCGCATTTCTTCCCTTAAAAAAAGAAACACCTTTCCCCATTTAAGCCTAATTTCCATCCGGACTCCACCCGCAAACAATCAGCAGAACGCGGCCATACGCATCGATAACTACGTGTCGCCCTAACGAGGCCATATCGCAACCCGGTAGTCTGCCTGCGGTGCGTGCGTTATCGCAAAACACGTGTACCCGATACCTGAGCGGCCTGACAATCGTTGGCGATCGTATAGGAGCGAATGGCCCCGGCCCCGTTAACCGGGGTGACACCTCGAAAAAGTAGTCCCAAAATACGCGGAACCAGCAGCCTGGCGTCTCTGTTGCTCGGCTTCATCCGCGGCCGTTCCTGGGGGCGACCATATGTCGACCGCGGTCGCGGATGCCGCCGGGTGGTTTTTCGTAGCACCACGATGGCCCGGTATCTCTTCCACCGGCCTCTTCTTCTGCTTCTTTATTGGAACGCGAGCAGCTGAAGATCCGGGGGCTCTGAATTCCGGGAAACGGTTCGTTTCTCTTGGTGTCTCTTAGCTGTACTTCGCTTTTAAACAGCGAGTAAGTAGGCGGCTCCCTTGTAATCAGGCTTCTAATTCAGAATTTCCAGTCCATTAGGAATTTTATTTCGAGGTTTCAGTAGCGACGCAGCTAACTTCTTCAGGGGTAAAATGACACACTGATACTATATCTTGTGTTTGATAATTCGAAACTGTTCGGAATTGTTCAGCTGAGCAATTAAAATTAGCTGTGATTGGTGATCAATGATCCGTGACCTGAATGCTGTCAATAGATATAGGAAGCTAAGCTGCAATGCTAGCGAAAAGTCGGTGTAAAATTCTAAGTAGACACGGCTTACACCCGGAAGCCTCAATCGGTAATAACTGTAGGCTTCTAATTGGAATTCTGGTTTCTTGATGGAGATCAAGGAGCAAGGGATTTAATCGTTATTTGTGGGATATAGAAAATGAAGTTATTACGTTCGAAGGAAAGGAAGATGAAGGATGATATGAATTTGTATAGGTTGTTGAAGAAATGAGGTAGTTACACTTTGGGTGATTGCTTTAGTGTGTCTTAGGGGGAATAGTTGACCCTGTGAAATAGTAATTGGATTAATATAATTGATACTAATAAGTCGTATCTTTTGTACATGATTTTAATTAGAAATTAGAGTTAATTTTATGACGTTGAGGTATCATAAGGATGAAGGTTATCGGTACAAATTAGGAAATGGGATCGTTTAATTATTTTCGTAATTAGTATCAAGGAGTACACAAATATTAACAACCGTAGAGGAGAGATTAATGATTCCTCTGTATACAATGTGACGTCCTTCTGCAAGGCACTACTGCCACTGTTTCAGGCTCCAGTTTCGGGGTTTGGGGGCGCAGGATGAGCAAGAAGATAGACTCGTTCCGTCGGGCTGGTTCCCGCGAAACGATCTGCTCCATTTCCGAGAGGTCCGACAACGGAGGTACCAATAACAACAATATCCCATCAAAAATGGACAAATCACTGCCAGACACGAAGCTGGACTCTAAAGCGGAAAAGAGAGTACCGGGAACGTTTCAAAGGTCACCGTCCCCCTTCAAGTCCTTCTTTATCCGTATGGGTTCCACGGGGATGTTAAATTCGGCGAGGGGCAACAGGCGTTCGCAGAACAGCGACGACAGATTGAAGACATGCGAAAAAGAAAATCTGTTCAGAAGCTGCAGCACCAGCCAACTGAACACCAGCCCAACCTACGTAAAGGGCGACGATCCGTCCGAAGGAATCGATCTTCAAATCTCCAGTCGCAAGGACAAGACAGTGTCCTGCGACGATCTAGCCGGTCGTCAGAACGACGATGTATTCGACGACCATATTAGCGAGACGTCGGCATCATTGTACCCCTTGGGGACCCCTTCGATGACGAGCTTCAGTTCCTGCGACTTCAGGCAGTCGCGAAACGAATCCCCGATGAGGAAGAGCAGCAGCTGCGACTTCAAGGAGGCAAAGAAGTCCAGCTTCCCATACGCGTTCCTCAGATCGAAACTCTCCGTCCTACCGGAGGAACGTCACAGTACGTTCGCGTCCAAGGACGAGCGACTGTTCAAGACCGCCTCCGAGGAGCACTTCCCCGCCCTGAAGATAGAGGACACGTATACGGGCACGACGACGCTGGGACGACGTCGTGTCAGGAACGGCGGCCTAGCTAGAGGCGGAGGGAACAAGTGTCATCAGGAGCCCTCCACCCCGAAGTCTGGCCGGAACTCGTACACGGAGTTCCGTAGGAGCTCGAGCAGGTGCGAGCAGGACAGGTACAGCTTGAACCCCGGTCACCTGGAGAGGATCGAGGACAACTTCCAGCAGGAGGACAACGGCTGTTACAGCTCGTACGACAGCAGCCCCATGTCGCTAAGAGGGAGCAACAGTGTTCAGCATCCTGATGCCAGCCAGGATAGAGTGGACTTTACGGGAAGGATGAACGAGTCCAGGTTCTCAGAGACGTCTTCGTTGAACGTGGACCTAGACATGGTGGCCACGCTGAGGAACCACAGACGGAACTCTGCGCCCAGTGGCGAGCAGAGGTTGTCCTCCCATTACGTGAGCTCGAACGAGTCCGGGTACGATAGTGACGGGCCCAGAGGGGAGTCCGCTGCTGCTTCGGAGAACGAGGGTGTGAGTTTAAAGTGCACGGACAGCTCCGACACCAGTAGCGTGGTGGATTCTGAGCTAGAGAAGCCCATCAGGAGTTCTACTCCTAGCGAGTGCCAGGACCAGGAGGCCAACCACGAGCCCAGGACGAGGAAGAACTCTGAAACGGAGACTGCCAGATCTGGGAATCATGAACTGAACGATGGAATTGATGGGCTCAGGTGGCACCAGAGCAACTCTGGCAGAATGCTGCCCAGTATCCATCAAACGTATGACGATGCAGCGATGAGCTCCCAGTTCCCAGTTTGTGGGAACGGATTGACCGTTCTGCAGAACTCTACCAAGTCCGTGGATATTTCGCCTCATCGTATGAGACTACAACAGGACAAGACGCGATTCCTCAGCGATATTATTCAGCCACCGAAGAGGGTCAGGCGGTGTCGAGTGGTGCAGCTTCATAAGAGGGACCCCAAGGAGAACTTGGGTATTCGACTGGCGCAACAACGCTTGGGGGAGCTTCGGTATATCGTTGTGCAGCTGGAGAGCGATGGGATAGCTCACAGGTATGTTTTAATGTGTGAATTGGAGGATAGTTAATTGCGAGAGTATTAATGTAGTATCGTTAGGTCTATCTAGAACTAGAACATTGGGTGCATCTCTGTGAAGTGTCATTTACCTAAATTTTAACTCTTGCGATGTGATAATGGCAGCAAAGTTGTATTTAAATAGCAATTGGTATGTTAAACACGAACAAGTAATTTTCAAAATCCTTATTCTTAGAATTATCTTTGAAAAGGAACTCTAATTCCTTCTTTAACATTCCAACTCAATTGTAACCAGATTCGAGGGCCATTTAGATTTAAATTTCCCAAAGTAACCCTTCAAGTCCGAATATAATCGAGGAGTGGTGGTGTTCGCAGAGACGGCAGGCTGAGGCTCGGTGACGAGATCGTCGAGGTAGAGGGCAAGGAGCTAAGGACTCTGGAGAGCCTGGAGGAGGTGCAGGACTTTCTGAAATCCTTCACGGGTAACAAGATACGTTTAATTACCGCCTACGAGGAGACTGTGCCGCAGGTGTACGTCAGCCCGCCGACATTACCTGGGGAGTTCGAGTACCTGGAAAACGCCAAGAACCTTTCGAACCTGTCGTTGATCGACGGTCAAACGAAGCAGGGCACGCAATCAGAGAAAACCGGCGCGGCCGCCGAGGAAAGTATACAGTCGACGAAGAGGCCTGACTTTCTGCCGCTTTCCTGCTTGTCCAAGGAACGAAAGGGCGCAGAAAGTAGCCTGGAATCGACGGCGGAGACGCAGCATTTCCTAACGAGGCACATCGCCAAATTCGAGAAGGGTTACGGGAAACCCAGCCTTGGCTTCAGTGTCGTCGGTGGCAGGGATAGTCCTCGGGGTGAGATGGGGATTTTCGTCAGGAGAGTCTTCCCTGGTGGTCAGGCTGACGTCTCGAAGTCACTGTTCCAAGGTAAAGTGAATGCATTTTCCATTCATTTTTATTCATTCCACGCTTAACCTTTAGGGCATACGATGAACATAATTTCATAAAAGATAATTGTACAAAGTCATACGCGGGTAACTCCACATAGATCAGAACCTCTCTTGCGTTAAAATGTAGTTAAAGAAAATCTGGGATAAAGCTACAGAGAAACACGATACAATACACTTTAAAGAATTCAGTAAATTTTACAGAAAACTGAGATTTCAGATCTGAAATCAATGCTCGATATCCGACTGTAGATGATCTCGGTAGGCTCTCATCAAGAGCTGAGTGCAGCTCCTTTTACAGGCTTACGTGTATCTAGGACGTAATCCCTGGCGTCACCATTCCGTTCTTAACGTGACGCAATCCGTCGCGAATTCCTTGACTGGATCGTGCAAGGATCTCATTCCATCGGCATAGTTGGCTGTTTCAGGATCAGAGAGTGTCCACAGGGCCGCGAACACGCGTGGAGGGCGTCGATGCGTCACGTACGCGTCGCCGTCGCTCGTGCATTCACGCGGTGGACGCCTCGTACACATCTCGAATCTTTAATCCGACACCTAACGCCGCGTGCATTTCTAAACAGCCAGGCCATCTCGCGACCCTTCTGGCTCCATTCGTTCGCTTCGTTTTCTCGCCTTCCTCTCTCCTTTACCTTTTTTTTTTATCTTTCGCCTCCCCGTTCCCCTCCACAGCTTTTGTAACAGCTCGCATGCCACTGGAGGACGCTTGCCAACTTGTCAGCTTTGTCAGCGCGATCTTTTCTAACGTTCGCTGGCTACCTTTGCCAGAGGCCCGCGAGCTAAATGGGATTTGTACCGTGCCCGTTTCTGCGGGCAAAAAGAATGTGTGGAGGCAAATAGGACTGATTGGGAGACACCTAGTCAGTGATTTTAACGAACCCTTCGATCGCTGCATCACTGCGCACAGAGCATTCTGCTTTTTCAGGGGATGGTGCCTCGTGGTTTAAAGATTGATGATAAATTGGAAATTGAAGATAATTGGGGATTTCTCGCTCATGATGTTAGAGTGTACTCGATATGCATGTGTATCTGATCTGTGGGAAAATTGCAAAGTTGCAATGTTTGTTTACTTTTGAAATTTAAAATCCTCTGATTGATCACGACTTTCTCAAAAATAAATTAAAAGAAAAATTAAACTCCAGTTGCCTATACTTTTTAAACAAACTCGATACCAGCAAAATGATGAATTAAACTCCCCCTAATTTCATATAAACTTCGTTATATTTCAATTTCGTGAAAATCCCTGGGATCTGGCGCATAATATGATCGATTTGACTTTTCTTAAAATAGTTTCTTTTGCTTTGGTCCCTTCTTTTTAACAGTTTCAATCCACGCTTTTAACCACTTGCTAAGAGTAGACACTGATGTGCAGCCAGTCGCGATAGTGTTAACAGGTTAGTATCGCAAGTGACAGTGGTAAGCGTGAAGGTGTTTTCAGTCGCGGGAAAAGTGCAACCCGCGACGCTAACGTCGAATCGAATTTCGCGCACACGCGTGTCGTCTCGTCTCCTACGCGATTTTTGCCAGGCTCCCGTCGCGGTAGGCGGCAACACGTTATATAGGCAGGTTTCACGCAACACGTTTCGAGTTTCAACCGATCCCGACACTTTTTACGAGCACGCGAACGTGTCCGCGGTTTCCTCGTGCCACTGCACCCTGCTGCATGCTTGTATAACGGACCGCCGTTCGATGCAGTTGCATAAGCGCAGGAGCAATGCATCTCCCGCTGTTGCTAAAAAGACCAAACATCCTGAGGAGGCTCGAAGCATGAATCGAGTTTACGATCTGCACATGATTTCTCTTGCTGATTTCGAGATCTGGGATTTGTGTGCCTCTTTCATTAGGAAGCATTGATTTTTATTATTTATAGTCAGGAATATAGGAAATTCTCTTGTAAGAATAATTGACTTATTTTGGTGGACATTGGAGGTACAAATTGTGGCCGGCTAATTCAAATGGGGGACAATGTGGATATTTCTAGTGATGGTTAATTTAGTATGTATCTACGTATTTCCTTCCTTCCTCGTTCCTCGTTATATTTATATTTCCGGAGTCTATATCCTCGTTATATCACAGAATTTTTTGATTTGGTCTTAAGTATGTTTGATTACACAAGAAGTGAAGTAAGCAAAATGAATATGTATGTTGTACAGTGTATCGTAATTTACACTGGTGAACCATTAAGAAAGCTCGAATACCGTTTAGAGTGCTGAGCACATAAAACGTGGACAGAAAAAATGATTGACCTGGAATATTTGTTTCAGGTGACGAGATAGTGAGTTTGAACGGAAAGGTTCTGCGTGGTTATACACATCAAGAAGTTATTGAACTATTTAAAGCCGTAAGAGAAGGTCCTGTTGAGCTAGAAATTACAAGGAGACACAGGTAATATAAATTAATAACGTACAGACAAAAATCAGAGACACTTTTTCAACATTTCATCGAGGAAATGAAATCAGGTCGTATGAACTTTGCTACCTTGCAAATATAAATGAGGACATTGGATTGTTGTAAAAATGGTACAGCTGATATTTAAACGATTCTTCGGATTGTCTGTTTAAAATGTAGAAGCCATAAACGTTTTAAACAAATGTCATTCCCTTTGAAAGATACATCTTCAAAATCGAACTACTGCTAAAACTAACACTTCATCTATGTGGTATGCTAATATCAGAAATCTGTTTTTAGAGTTTAATTTTTATCGGCAATCAAATTAACTTGGCCTCATCTATAACGAAGTATACGAGATATTATGTGGTAAATACTCCAAAACTATTTTGCTAACCCTATAAAGCGACTTATACAAAAATACCTACATAATTATAAAAGCAGAACGAATGAACATTTCATGGTCTAACATATTCGGTTAATTTTAATACGGTCATAAACACCATATGAATTTGTAAGCAGAACATTTTGCTATGAGAAGCTTATCACATTATCCACTAAATTACTTAATTTTCAAAGCTTACAGATCCCGAATTTTGTATTTAAAAAATTCTTCGTGTATCCTGCAATACAACATGTACTTCTAACTTTTCACACACTTGAAGAACTTCACCAAACACACTCAAGTCTTGCTATCAAAAGTGTACGCAAATGTTTGGCCTGAAGAGATGACATTTTTGCGTTTCAGGTACCCAAAAAACGTACAAAAATCCGCGCCATGTTGAAGGGTTGGGGGACATAGACGAATCTGCCCACCGGAAGTGCTCTTTCGATTTAATTCTAAGCGATCCTATCGTTCGCTGCGCATGCAGTTTTAGGATTCTAGTCTTATCAGAACGAAATCATCGATCTTTAATATTTGTTTCGATTAATTTATTTTTCGCGGTATCGCAGTTGCGTAGTAATAAGTTTATTATCAAAATGTTTATTATTATTATTAATATTATTATTCTTGACACTAATTATTATTATTATGGTTATAAGATTTTATACAGATACGTTACAGCAGCGTGAAATATTGTATGCCACTTCTTTTCATTTTTTATTATAGAGGACAATAAAAAGGACGTAATTTTAAGGTGTTCGAGGATACTTGTTTTCCAGAGGAAGTAACGCGCAACGAGCAACGGCGTGACGTTGGAAAATTATTAAATAATAATTTTATTTCCATGAAACTTTACAAATTTACAACAGTATGTACAGGTGCGGCGTTCATTTTTACAAAGGCTGCGGACTCTTTTCTTCTGCTCCGTTTGTTTTTACAAATCTTATTGTATTATACATCCTCACGCGTCGACGAGCAAGAGGTCTGCGCACGACTTGGCCTTCGTCGCCCTGAAAATGTAACAACGACGAATTACTCATTTGGTCTGGATCTTTGACTCGATTAATTAACGCACATCGCGTCGATCACTTCCGTAGATTGATTATTACATAGTCGCATAAAATTAGAAGGATACGTTATAATATAATAAAGAACATATCACTTTATTGTGTGAACTGATTACTATAGAATGAATATTTCGAAAGTGTGTTAGTACTTTTGAAATATTGGGAAAAATAAAGCTGCGTTTGGTGAGATGCAGTTAAAACGTCACAGGGATGCAACGTTATAATTTGGATCTTTTCAAAAGTGGTATCTAACAATAGTACTTTTTGAAAAATATTAATCGATTCCTTGAATCTTCTTCTATAAACCCTGTAACTCTGATAGGAGTTATAATTCATCGAATATCAAACAGGACTGCACTCAGCGACGTGCAGTCCAAGTGCAACGAATGTACAGGATGAAAATTGAAGATGTATTTTTAAACGTTACATCCCAGACCATATCACTTAAGAAACTATCTCTCTGTTGCTTGACCCTTTCTCTACAAAATTTCTATTTCACTAAGAGAATGAAAGTTAAACTTGAATTTCAACACTAAAATGTAAGATTAGTATTGATTTCTAAATTTCCTTCTACGTCCTACTGTATGCAAAACTAGACATTTCGTAGAGGAAGGATCAAAGACGCGATGTGCGTTAAGATTACAATTGTACGACACTCGTTTTGACGTTAATAAATCTTTAATTTTGTATCCGCTCGTAATATATTGTTTTAGTAGAAACAGAATAGCTATTTAATTGAACAGAATTTAATAATGATTCTAGAATGTAGTCCAGAGTGTCTTACAGGTTTCTCAGTAACCAGCTGCCTCCAAATATTAGCATACTTACTGTAATTCCTTACTTTTTACACGTCTTGAAAGGTGCAAAGCAACTGGCCCAGTTTTGATATTGCGGAAAAGCTGAACGGCCTTTCTGTGGGTCAAGTCGTGGCAAACGTGGCCATTCACTGCCAAAATCTCGTCACCTGCGCGCAAACGGCCATCTTCTGCGGCTTGCCCCCCTGGCAATACCGATTTTATAAAGATACCTGCCACAGAAACGCAAAAATACCGTTAAAAATTATGCAGACAACAGGCGAATAACGAGATAGTGCGAATTCGTAGAAGATCGTAGCAGTAGGATAGCACTATTTACTCTCAGACAATAGGCGACTTGCAAACGAATTTAATACAGTTGACGAATAGCTGGAAGCATCTAGAATTAATTCTAACGACGCAGTATTAGCTGATTATTCTATAGCCTGTAGCAAAGTTCCAATGATATTAGAAAGTGAAATTAAACAGTTTGTAGATGTAAAACTGTAAGAATTCCAAATCCTTCAGTAACGGATTTAAAATTATTGAAACTACGTATCGATATTGAAGTTTATTTATACTCGAGGCTAGAGAAATTTCAAACCTTTCGTTTTCTAATGCAAAAGACTCTGCTATATGAAAAGTTGAACGTTTAGTTCGCTCACTTTCGACTTGCTAGCAACGAGTTTGAAAATGAGTAAAGCATTTTATGTTAGAAGGAATATAGATCTATTTGCTCAACGCTATAAAAATATCAAACGTGTTAAGTTTAAGACATCTCGTTTCTTTATATTATGGTTAATTATACACTACACAGTAAAAGTTCGAGCGTTTATCTGTTTCTGTTTATCCACTTCATCCATCTTTTTTTCATGACATCGATTTTGAAAAGTGTGGTAAAGATTTCCTACATTGTAGGTTCTAAAATGCCACAAACTTTAGTGCCTTTCGAAAGTCTTCTTCCACATATTTCTTTAGCATTAAAATGAATTTCATCTGTGTCTACTTGTTATGTTTCTTGAATATATCAGGTGGAGGCTTGAATTTTACTAGGATGATAATAGAATTTCTTTTAAGATATTTCAGCGACAGTTAATCATACTATACAATATATATGATATAAAAGGGAAAACAGTTTCTCGCAAAACATGCGCGTCAGCCTTCGAAAATGATTCCCAGTTTCTATTTTGCAGCACAATTGATTGGTCATTTCGACTGATTTCTCTTTAGGAATTCAGCTCAGTCAACAATGCTGCAAAATCGATTGAAAGCGTACATTTAACACACGTACATGTAAGAATTTAAACTATCTTTACTGTAAAGAATCTTCGTGGAAGTTGATAACAAAACCCAAGGTTGGAAGAATGTCATCGATCATTGAGGCAATACACATATCAGAAAGAACTTTAAATTACGACAAACAAGATTTTTTCTTCCATAACTTCTAACTTTTATCAATGATGGTATTAAAACGAATGTCTCGCAGAAAATAAAATGTAACAAGTAACACAGATTGCGCCACATAGAATTCACCGGTTCCCGTTCGGTCAGCGAAGGTAAACTGCGTTGGGCACGACCAGTGGTCGTCTTAAGCCACATTCCCGCATGTTAAAAAAGAATACCGTATTCTTCGAAAATGATCCAGAACTCAAACAAGTCCCATGAATTTTCAAAGCTGCTTACGCGAGATTTGTACCCACCACTACCAAAAAAATATTTCAAATGCATCTTGCGGTCCATATTGCATATGTAGGAATGTGACTTAAGAGCCACCTCGTCCTGTTAGCGTACTATGCTTCGAAATCCACCAAAAACTGTAACTCCTCGGACAAATATATCAAGCTTTAAAAGAATGTTGTGCTCCAAAACATAGATTGTTTCCTTTTAGGTGTTCGAAGAAACTGGACCTCTGATTCTCAGCATGTTCGAGAGGCACGGAAGCTTCTGGCGCGCTTGCACAGCTTCCACGCGCTGGTTTGACCACGTTTGCGGCCACTTCAGCCTCGTAACGAGCGCGTAAAACTCGAGACCGCTTGTCTGCATGCAGAGGCAATTTATCGACAACTCGCGTACATCGGTCGAACGAGCTCGTAAACGTTATGGCAGGAAACCGCTGCCATTTCTAAGCAGCAGCCGCGATTCGATGTTCCTGCTTGCTTGCGAGCGGATCTTCTTTAAACAGGCAACCACGAACACGAAGAAGTCGCGATGATAAGAAGCTACGTTGATCCCTAAGGGATAGAATAAACCCTCGATTGCATTAGGTAAAAATGTACTTTCATCTACGCGTTTGGAAATGACAGAGAACAGAGTGTGGTGGTAGTTATAGTGCAACTACGAAAGGGGTGATTTCTTATGTAAAAATGCATTTAAAATGTGGAATGAGAGCTTTTATATGGAGCTTCGTTTTTGAGAAAATCAACTTTGAAAATTCATCGACCACATGTGCAGTTCTATATAAATTATTATATTTGTTGTTTTATGGTATTTCTTTTCCATCTTTGGTGCCTCTTGTAACTAAATTTTATCAGGATTAATTGACAGTTGTGGAAGAAACTTTACCTAGGTTGTTTTATAATAGAAAGTTCGAATAGGAGATCCTTCAAATAGCAGAGTCTTCAGATAATAGATATCCTACTGCATAATTACACAAACGTCATCAAACGACACGTTACTCACCGATGCTTCCTTTTGGACTGTCGCTTCCTCCCACAATCGTGAACCCCAGGGACTTCTTCCCTGGACCCTTTTGAAAAACCACCGTCAGAAACGTGGAAACAGTGTTCCTCGGTCTTCTGGGCAGGGTGCAGAAATTGGAAACGCTCTGGGCCCGACTGTTATCCATATTCATCGTAGACTTCTTGGAGGATGCTGACCTACTGCACTCGTTCCATCTGTCGCGATGGTGCTTGGTCTGTCGCTTCCTAAAATGCGACCTTGGGGAATTCTCCACGATAACTCCATGACCATTCTCCACATTAACGTTCTCATAATCAACACTGCTTTCCGTCAGCTTCTTCGGAGACTGTTCCACAGCAGTGTACCTGGAGACAACGATATCCACGTCACCAGGCCCACTACCGCTTCCAAGGATCTTTCTAGCCTCGGACATATTCAATCCCCGCAGCCTTTTGCCGTTAACAATCAGAATTTCATCCCCTATCCTCAAGGTGCCCTCTTTATCCGCCAGGCCATTCGGCACCACGTGGGCCACCAGGTATCCAGGACTCAATTCCGCGGTTTTCGCGATGAAGATGCCTAAACACTGATCGGAACTCTCCCTGGGAAGCTTGACTACCATCGTCTCGGTGATATATGGCTTGTTCCTGATCACTGGTAACCGAGCACCGTGGTAACTCTCCGATCCCGAAGATTCCTTACTACTCAGCCTATCAATGACATCCTTCCTATCAAGGACTTTAACGTCCTCACGATCTCGTCGATCTATCAACTCGTTGTTGGCAGCCTGGCAGATCTGGCTGGTAGAATCTTCAAGGCTACTCAGCCTGGACACATCTTTCCTGCACCCCCTGCCCTCGCTTCTGCCGCAGTAAACGTCGAGGCTGGAGAACAGCCTCGCCGTCCTCTCGACGTCTACGATAGAAGAGGAAGGTTTCCTTGGTGGTAGCTGAGGCGGGGAACCCAAGGACGAGTCGACGCCAGTCATCAAGCCAGAAGCACTGCTGCTGCACCTATCGTCGAGTAGGGAACTGGTCGCGGAATCGTTATCCAGGATCCCCGAGTCGTTGTCATCCTGATCCTGCTCCTCGTACAGGGGGTTAGTTCTGAACTCGTCGACACCTGGCAGAGTCCCATAGGAGAAGCTTCTTAGCCTCCTCCTCTCCCTGTCTTTGCCCTCCTTCTTGTAGATCTTGGCGATCAGCTTGCTGGTGGAGCTCTTCAGGTACCTGTCCTGCATCGCCCTGAACTTGGCTGCCAGGCAGCTAGACGGGGTTATACTGTCGAACTGGGACCCACTCTTGAACGCTGGATCCTCTGGAGTTGTTGGAATCTTTGGGTCCTGGTCCGTCGACCTTGCTGAGTCACGATGGTCGTGGATGTACTCTTTGCTCTTTCGCCATCTGCGATTTGGATGGTTGATAGCTTCTTCGGGGATGTCCTCCTGTGGTAATCCGTCTGGCTTTTGGGTCGATGGACGAAGACCTAGGAAGGAGAAACGCTCCTCCTGCTGTTTTCTGTATGGCAATCTACTCTGGGATTTCGAGCGCCGTTTCCTCTTTGCCTGGGTCTTTTCTTCCTCTATGATCTCCTTCAGGTCAGACTCGCACACTGACCTGCGGAATTCGCTTCTGGTTATGCCACGCTGGCTCAGCTCGCACATGGAGCGAAACTGAGTCTTCTCAGGATCGTCGTCCTCTTCCTGGTCCTCATCGTCGGTGTCGCGATCCTTGAAGAAGCTTAGTCTGGTGTTCTTCACGCGGTTCAGGATAGGGTTCCTCTTCTCCCAGATCCTTCGCCGCTCCTCCTGGATTCTCTTCTTGTCCTTCTTGGTGGGTCCCCGCTCGGTGGTCACTTGCGACGTCTGCACGTTGTAGCAGTTCCTTTCCGATTCTGAGCTCGAAGACTTACGGCGAGCCCATCGTACTGGAGACATGTCTGTTGAAGTGGACAAGGAATATGGGTTTAATAATTGAAATGGCGTTTTAAGTCATTAATTTATGGTATTTTGTCTATGAGCTGTCTGGGTGTTGGAAGAATGGGGAGAGTAATTCAGGTGAGAGAGTAAATGTTTCTGTGAATTTTTATAGAAATGGTGAGTTTTTGTGAGCATTAGTAATTGGAGGAAATTAAGAGTTTTGTATGTAATTAGTGCAATGAAATTAGACTTGAGTATTTGTAAAATATAGCGTTCTACAGATACTTTGCGAGTTGTTTTCTAGAAGATTGGAAATGTGAGTGCAACGAAATGTGTAGACGACGTAGAAATATTTAAGTGCTCCACATAATCAAACCAACGTTGAAATCTACTTTCGTCAGATCAAAATTCACAGTTCAAAGCTAGCAACTTTACAAATTGAAAATACTTTATCATTCAATTCTTTTAATGAAAGCATCAGCATGTTGGAAACATCAACTTATCACAACGTCCTTAGACTTTATCTCCTCAAAATATTCAAGCATTCCACAAAACTAACACAAAGATGCTAACAATCCTCGTAAAATTAGAACTCACTGTTGAAAACTTTGCAAATCCAGATCAAAAACACTCTCTCACAGATTCTAAAACAAATACATCAGCTTCCTCGTGATAAAATCACACCAGTGGCACGTCTGAACACGAATGTATTACAACCCAGTATGGCCTGAATTCACTGTCTGCACGAACAAATGGCACTCCTGTGATTCACCTCACACCGTCGAACAACGCAATTACAGTGCAAGAACTCAAATTACATTTTATCCAATATCGAATGCCCATATTCTTCTTGAAATGGCCCACGTAGATGACGGATTTGTGTGGCATCTTCTGAGCGCGATCTTTTCTCGCTCGAAGAGTGTAAAACACGTGACAAGAGCAAAGTCTAAACTTCGTCTGGTTCGTACAACCAACACGAAAATGATTGTCGTCCTCGAAGCGTGACAATATATATATGTCCCAGCGGAGGCTTAAGGCACTAGTGCAGAATGTGTGTAAGCCAGGATATCCCGTATAAGCAATTTAGGTGAGTACGCCGCTCGAGTGATAGTAAAAATCATAACGAAGAGCAGGACGCCGGCTTCCACCGCGGAAGTGGTAGACGAGAATCTCGGAAACGAATCGAGATTACCATTAAAAAATGTCCTATGTGCAAGGAACAGGGATTGTTGGTTGCCTTTCTTTTCGAATGTGAATTTAGTTGTTGTTGCGAATTTAGGACAAGTTGTTATGGAAGTACAGTGAAAAGTGGTTGCATAACGATATGTTTGATTGTCAGATTGGATATTTTTCTAAACTTCAATATTGGAGTGCACTTTGGATTACAATGAGAAATGTCCCTGAGTGTTGCCATATTAAATTTGGACCCTTTTACAATTGTTCTCGAAAAAGTCACATATTTAGTATTTCTCTGTTTTTGCTTTTGACTCCAAAAGATAATAAAAATGCGTCTAAAAGTAAAACATAATTTTGTTCCTCATTTAGGTAATCTACGGCTCTCAATTGTTTTACGTTGATGCCAGATTTGCAAAGTGCAAATGATGAGGCGCCGTTATAAAAATATTGGGAGTTGTGGATTAAATAAAGAACAAAAGTATTTTTTACTTTGTAGCGCATTTTTATTTTTCTGAAGTCGGTTTTAATTACTTATCGTAATCTACTATTATGTGGACACTCATAATCGTAGCCATTGCTGTAAAATGTTTCAATTTTTTAGTATAATGATAGATCTGATCTATTAATGATAGATCTAAATTACGCGTAAAAGAAAAATATTTCATGATAATAGCCGTTAGAATTTTTAACATAAAAATATACAAGTAGCCTATTAATATCTTTTTGTTGCCCAGAAGTGCCCGTAATGTTATCAATATATGATAAGAGGCCACGCAAGAAATTAATGGAGCACATAATCGATTTAAGAAAAGCAATTTCGCAATATGATTTTAGCGTTGCATAAATACTTGCAACAGTGAGGTTTTACGCTCGGAGTAAATATCGGGGCAAGTTTAGCGAATTACAGGAAGTGAGCTTCGCTCGATATCTGTATTTCTCGAGCATCGACGTTAATGATAGAGAGTGTAGCCAGGAGTTACATGGTAAATAGACCTCGGGGTTAGAAAGGATTGAAGAAAGCGTTCCACAGTAAAAAAGGAATGAATCGCTTTTGCGCGGTAAATGTAACATGACAAACTGATGGGAGAGAAGTAACAGTGAAAAGGGCGATTTCACCTAAAGTGAGCAGTAATTTAGTTAAAATAAGGCTAGCTACGCTTATTTCCTATATTACAAAATTGAAACCCCAGGTCGGTATATACAGCAATTATATAAGAGCGTGTAATCACAGTTTCATAAACGGCGACATGGAAGTTTAAACTGAAAATGCAAATGAAAAATAGGTATTACGCTTAATTCGAAAGAATATTCCAGAACCTACAAATGCGATTTAAACTTCTTGTGCAACTGTGTTCGCTAAATATCTACATCGACAATCTAGCTCTAGTACGACAGTTTCAATGGAATCGAAGTGAGTAACATGACTGTCATAAACATAGAATCACCATTCAACGTTTTCTTATCGCACTCATCCTCAGGATTCCGTTAAAAACCTCATTCGAATTCGTCACAGTTGTTTGCGGTTTTCCGGTGAGGGTGTTCGGTTATTATGAATGTAAATGCGGACTGAGATTAGGGACATTACCAGCGTCTTTGCGAGGAAACTAGGTTTACATCTGCCAAGAGAACACAACTGCTAATCCTGTGTTTATTTTGCAAGATAAATGCAGTCAATTACATAAATAACAGTAAACTTATATTTACAGAGTGTAGAACTAGGTCAAATTCTAAGAAATAGACAAATTTGGAAACGACACAAAAACTCCGTATCCCTGAGAACATGATGATAGTAATCTTTCAATATTTTCAATTCAAAAACTTCAATAAAACTTCAATAAAACTTACAAATAATCGTGAATAATATATCAGATGAATTTCATTAATCATTCTTATTGCAACACAGTAAAGGTTGAATGAAGACGATATAACTTCTCTGTAGACCTTATATTTCACAATCTCTTGGCTAATAAGGGATATCGAGGAGCCTCTAAATTAGTATTGCTGGTTGATCGCTATAAATTTTAAATAACTTCGAGACGAAGGGAGAACTGTTACACAATGCGGATGTTCGCGAAATATAGCGACTGGGGAACATGCATTGATGAAGTATCGGGGTATTAAGGGTACTGGCACATTTTCTAGTGCATGCAAATTGCGTCTGGTACGTGCTGCGAGGTAAATAGTCGCTCGATTTGTACACGAGTGCAGGCTGCGTTCGTAAAAAGAGGCTCTCACGGAGCCAACGAGGCTATGCAAAGTTTCTTCGCTTTCGAAAGCGACTTTAATGAAACGGCAAACGAAACGACGATCCGCGGAGAAATCTGGGAGATTCGGCGAGGATCCACGAAATGATCGACAAAGGTTTTCTGTCAGTGTGCATTTAAACGATGAGATTTTATAATCAGTCAGGCAGAATTTTGTACCATAATTTTGGGCTCTATTTAAGGCGTAATTGTCTATGGAGAAACAAAGGAATAAGAAGTTAAAGAAAATCTGTTATTATGACGCACGTCTTAAGTAGTTACAAGCTATCTTCTTTCTTTTCTTTTCAAAATGGCCCTTCAAACGCATTTTTCTCGGAACCACATTTTTCGAATTGGTCAGCAGCACCATTTGAATAAATTTTATTCGATTCACTTGAAATTTTTACAGTAGCTTCTAATTTTTTAACTGAAAATGATGCTGAACTTGGATAAATGGAGCTAGCTAGAGAGTGAACTTCATATTCAAATGCTTACCATTTGTGTGAAAAGCAATATTTTACGTTATCGATGTGTACTGCGATGGAGAATGTAGTTTAGAAGCCAATTTAAAAATTCCAAGTGTCTCGAATAAAATTTCCTCAAATGGTGCCACTGGCCAATTTGAAAAACGTGGTTTCGAGAAAAATGCATTTAAAGTGACAGTTTGAAAAAAGGAAAGGTAAAAAATTGCATGAAACTACATAAGATGTATATAATAAAGGCGTTTAAACAGATTATCGATTTATTTCTTTGTTTACCCACAACCAATTATTGTCAAAAGTACACTACGTTTTTGTGTCGTTACGTTAAGAGAGATATCTAGTTTTGAAGACTGTCATTCATATTTTGGAAAAATTTACTGTCTTTCTGTATCTTTCCTAGATCAGAACTATTTTTGAAAACTCAATAAGTATTCTGTATTTTGATATCCTAACATCGGAATACCGGAATTAACCTGGGTCTTAGAAGTGTCTCGTATCAAAAATACCTTAGTTACAAGGTTGACTCACAGTATTTCGATTTGAAATGGAATCTCGATACCTTAATCAGCCGAATGTTTAGTTAATGTTAGGATAGTGTGAAGGGTAGAGTAATAGTGTAATCATTGGTGTATGTGGTAACTAATATTTATTTTTCAAGAGATTTTACTTGTATCAATATTAAATTTTCAATGAATCATTTTCCATCTAACTAAATCTAAGCTTCCAAATCTTCCGTATTGATTTCCACTTTGACTTTTCCTCGGAAAACATTGGAATATATTTTCTATCGAAAACAGCATTCTCAATACATATACGTGACGTTGAGAATTCTTACGCGTTAGAAGCATCGAGAATGTTCGCCGAGAACCGTTCACCTTTGGGAAAACGTTACGTTCGGTTTCGAGTGGCGCTGCCTGCCACTAATTAACAACGCCAGAACGATCGTAATTCGGATTATGAAAGCTAACGTGGCATCCTGCTTTTTACTGTGGCAATTGTATCGGCGGTTTCTCACGATTCTTACCTCTGTACTGAGACGCGGCATGAAAGTGGTAAGATGCTCCGTCAAGGTCTTCATCAGCTTGGAGAGGACTTAGGCTTAAGAGTCTTGGCGCCTCGGCGTGGCCACGAAACCAACGCATTTCTGGAAACGAAATTTCAAAACCAAACTTTCAGTATCTGTCGATCTCCGATCTCTTTGGAATTAGAACGGCGCGTTCGTTCCACAACAATTAAGTGTACTTTAATTAATAAATTGCCACCGCTACACGAATATTAAACTATTCCATGCACCGAGATAATATTTATTAATTAATTCCTACGTTCCTGAAGAAAATCTCACTCGAGACACTTCTGTGACCCACGATTGGAATTTCGAGTGTATTCATTCTAAAAAAACTAAAAGTACAATATATACTTAGAAAATATGTGAATAAATGTACACGCAAAATACAAGTCGTTTGTATAACAATGAAAAAATTCCCGGTCAATCATTTAGTTAATAATAGTTAACAGTGTTTTCTAAATTCTTGTTGATCGAATAAAAATTGGAAGAATTCTTTAACGTTCCATTCGCCTTTTACTGCAAGAACAATTTTAATTGCTGCACAGTGTTTGCCGCCACCTCCTGACGAGCGTTTCATTGTCAGTGAGAGGTTGAAAAATGGAGCAATGGGAAAAATACCGATGGATTTCGAGACAGTCCCCGGTAATTGTAGATCGAACGCAATAATAATATCCATAAAAGTGAAACGGCCGCACACTCGCGAGTGAATGGATTTCGCGTGAACGGACGGCGACAGTTTCCGCTGCGATCGCTGAACCGAGGCCATTTCTTTTTTACCCGACCACTGCATTTGTTCTTGATAGCAAGCAGCGTGAAGACCGAAAAAGAAGCTGATAATTTAATGATGGCAGCCTTGGAGGAGCCGGCACGAAAAAGGGGGGAGGATGTTGTAAATTACAAACTTGTCGTTTAGGGCGTTCATTGTTACGCCCGATTGTCGAAGAGCAATCGAGAGTTCGGTTTCATTACGCGTTGGAAGGTCGACGAGTTTTGCCGGAGAAATAAACGGTGCTGCGGTTCAGGTGGCTGACTAATTAAAGTCGAAATACGCAATTTTTTTCAAATCCAGCATTCTGCGCGACGGAGATTGAAAATTCATTCCCGTTAAAAATTCGTTGGACGTGAAATCCAAGCAGAGACTATCATAAAATGGAAATAATGTGAGACTATTTTACAATGGGCTTCGTCTATTTGAATTGTAAATAAGTTTGTCGCGAATTATTAAGTGCATGATGAATTTAGCGTGTAAGAAACGAAGGGGGTACTATATATGTATAACGCAACATGGAAAGAATGGTGCTTAGTTCTTTGTCTAAAAAATAATTTAATCCACTAGCAATTTAAATCGTGTAATTAGTCATAACCGAGATAACAACGTGTTTCACTTCAGATTCGTGGCTACTGAAACATTTCGACTTAATGGAAGGAGGACACGTCTTTGTTACGTGAGGAAAATTAAAATAACATCCTACTTGTATAAAATGGAGGCCATTTATCCTCGAATGCGGATTCGTGCCTGACATCATCTACGATGATGGATGACACAATTATCCTTGGATGGTGTATCAATACGTGACTACACGGTGTAATTAAATTGCACTTTTCAACATTACTGGTTAATTTCACAATTAAATAGAATAGTAATTACGATTAATGGGATCGATAGAGATTGAACTTAATTGAGAATATTTAAAATTAAAATACGGTGAACACCAAATGTCCACTATCCGTGGATTGTCTCATATTTTACTGTCAGAGAAGTTAAAACCGGATAATTTTGAACAAAATTACTTTCTCAATTTAACTCAATTTAACTCAATTTTTCTTAATTTAACCCCAGAAACGGAATGACACAAACGAAAATTTAATTCACATTTGAACTATTCACATAACCTATTTTGAATTTTATATTAAAAGAAGGTGGTTGATTACTAGCTATCGGACCGGTTGACTTTTATATAGAGTTAAGCGGTCGATTATTAGCGTATTCGGACACTTTATTTTTAACGCTAATTATTTATTTTCCCCGATCTTTTATACTAACAGAACATTTTTAGTGATACATTAAATACTTCTGAATTACTTTAATACATTTTATATATTTTATAACATTGATTGTTTATTTTTTTTTTAGAACTTTTCATTCGAGTTTAGCTTTAAGTGGTCGACTACTAGTGCTTTCACCCTATGTGCGTAATTCTATCCTTGGCTGCTTCCTTCAACGCATCGTGCGTTCGAATAAAACTGAGAACACAGTTTGGTATTTTATCGAATGAAAATACGTGATCAAAGCTCATTAACCTAACGGATTCGAAATTAATTAGCGATTACTAGTAATTATCCGGCTGATTTTAATTCTCATTCGCCGACAGTCGTTAATTTCTGTTAAAGCCATTCACGCCTTGTCGATTCTGCGTGGCTACTCTCGCGATGAGTAAACTCTGTTATTTTGTTGCAATAACTTTAACAATAATCGAAATTCAACTGCACTGTTATCCCACATTACTTTACTCCACTTTACCTCTAACACAAACCGCAGAAACACTAACTTCTATTAAAAAACTGTTTCAAATAACCAGCAACTAAACGCTATCATTGACTGTAGGAGAAATTTCGGGAGTGAAAGATTCTTAGCTGACAAAATGAACGTTGAATGAAACGATGGTGTACTGAATTCGATCACAAGTTCCTAACAGAGTGTCCTAAATTTATTAATTTAGTAATTTGAAATGAATTCTCTACTTGAAGCAACAAAAAGTTATTTGATCGTCAAAACTGTTGAACTGTCTCGAAGAGGCGCTGCTCTGTCCACTCCTTGAAGTCTCCACTCCAGAAACGAGGCGCCAGCCGTTGCGATGCTAATGCACAATCGCGCCGAGGAAAAAACCATTGGAGTGTGTATCCCGAAGAGAATTTTCCATCGCTCGCGTGAGTACCGTTGCTAACAACTGTCGGCAATAAACTTGTCCTTTTTCCGCCACGAGTCCACCGTAATGTGTGGCTGATCTTCCGCGACTCCGTTCGGACGGAATCCTCACGGAGGCGTTACCGTTCATCTGCTCTCCGCGTAGAAACCGTAATTTAGCCACCTCGTGCCCGTAGAAACGAACCGGAGAATATAATAGCTTCTGCTTTAACGGTTCCTCCAGTTCCCCGTGGCAAATCGTGCCTTTTCCTCGCGACAGTTTCCGTTCAATGGAACGAAGAATTTCGAGCACCATTGTTGCCCCGTCACCGTGACAGCGATCAGAAGAACGTCATTATCCGCTTTTTCTTTATGGAGTTACAGTTGCCGGAGATTGCAGAAAGTAGGAAGGATATTCTTGGATTTATACAGGGAGTTTCGTGGGAGAATTTTAAACGGGAAGAGAGGGTAGTGTTATTTTTATATTCCACTGTATGTTTCGCGGAAATTCGTAGAAATCGTAAAGTATGTATTAAGGTCGTGTTTATTTGATCCGAAAAAATTATTTTTGTATTTTTTCACGGGGCATCTTGGCAATGTGTTCACCCTTGGATAAGTAATGTGGTATTAATTTTATTTTTTTCAGGTACGTATTAGGGGTTGCTAGCAAGCATTGAATTCTCTGCTTTTTAAGAATAAGAATGTAATATTCTTTTCGACCTACCTATCTATTAAAAAAAAATCATCAAAATCGGCCCATATGCTAAGGAGTTATGCGAAGACAAACATAAAAAAAAATACATACGGGTCGAATGTACATATAAACTCCTCCTTTTTCAAGTCGGTTAAAAATATTAATAAGCCTGTTGCAACCTCTAAAGCATTATGATATGTAATAAAATTTTAACGAGGCCCATTTCTCAACATAGAGAACAAAATGTTAGGGTGTCTCAGCAATACCTACTTTAAGCACCACCCTAGTATGTATTATAGATTGAATATACCTAACAAAGAAGTAAAAAGAAGTTAATATGGAATGTTGTGCATTCTAAAGCAGTTCACTGCTCGAACGGAATTTGAAAGAATAGGAAACACACGTTGCTACGTAATTAATCGCGAAGTATGATCTAAAAATTACAAAACCACGTACTTTCATAAGAACGAAGTAGGTCTATAGGAAAGCACTAATCATTTCCATTAAAAACCTATTCCGCTTGTAGATACAGAAGACATAAACAATAGGGTGAATGCACCATTTATATAGCCTTATATTTCTCGCTGTATACTAAACAAAGTAGTTATGATTCTCCGCATAATAATGATCTGCGAGCAATTTAAAATTAAGATAATTAATTGCCCTAGCAATCCTAGCATCCTCCAATAAAAAACACTGCTCGTTCAGCCAATAAAACGAAATACTAACCCAAGGAAGCAATGAAATAAAATTGCACCTATCGTGCTGTTCAACATTACAAACTAGTTCACGAAGAAATCCATAAATCCATGTAATTGCGATTAGAATCCAGTTATTGCAGACGAAATAACTGTTCAAGCCTCGAAGTGTGAAACGATCCCGCGCCGCAAATTGTATAGGTACCTACGCTTCCCTGGTAGACCCCCCGTAAGAAGACAATCCGATGGTCTCATCGTCGAATTTCCCATCGCGAGATTTTTCGCCACTGTTCGCCGGGCAGTTACGTGGCGAGCGTGGAAAGCATCGGTCGTGACGCGAGGAATCCCGTTTCCACGGGACGCGGTCGCATAATGGGATGATTAATACCGCGGGGCTGGGTTATGCAAGGTGTTAATGCATCGATTATGTGCACGCGGGCACGGATGCATCCCAGCGCAGGGAGAAGGGTGGGAGCAGGCGACTTTCTCTGATGCAAATATGTGTGCCAGCGGCACCTTTCCGACCACGACGCTCCCACGAACGGCCGCTTTTCACTTTTCATTCAGACAACCGGTGGGCATCAGAGTATCCTCCGTTGAATCGGGGACCACGATCAAGGATGGCCGCCGAGGAAGTTCACGGCCGCGAGCTCCGAGCTTTGGAGGATATCGTTGCGCGTGCACTTGAACAAACGCAACTCAAATTAGTCGCATCACTGAATAAGGAATAGTCCAACTTTGTTTTGTTAATATCACTGCTTCGCGTCAGCAGGACGTTATAGCGCCATAAATTGCCAAGAAGCAAAGTTAACTTTTAACCAAGCAACGAATCGAAGCGTGGAGGACTCCATGATCTAATGAAGCTGCAGGAGGAATTCTTTAACCTGCGAAACTTTCTCGACTAACCGCTGAATCAGTGGCTTTCTCGATACCGCGACGATCTCCTTCGATCCCCGGCTTCGTTGTTTCGCGTTTTAACGGAGGGACACCGCTCAGTTTTGCCTCCGAACGAGGGATGGTGAACAGCCGCCGAGATCTCGCGTTGAAAATACTCTATCGCGCACTTGGGTCGAGTACCATGAAATTTCCTCCGCTAAAAGTAGGAGGACGCAAGGAATAGACAGAGGGGGAGGATAGCCGTATTACAAACGACGCGAGTGTCTTATCGCATTTTCCATTCACGGAAATCGCATGTACACGCTCGCACATGCGCGGCGCGCATCGGCCATGGCCACGTAAGTGCATTTCCATGGAGATGCCGTAGTCATAAACCTCGGGTTCACCTTAAGGTTGCCACGAGGTGCGAATTATTGCTCTCCGTTTAAATTGCACGAGATTTTTCCGGGTCCGTCGGATACCATGGCAGACCGGACCCTCTTCTTCCTTGCCCCTCTGGAGGGCAGACACCATCTTATTGCGACTGCACCGGCGCACCGCTCGAGAGGATCGCGAGACAAACTCCGGGCTGGAATTATAAGCGTCTCGTGGCGAGCTCGCGGGTGCACGAATCGCGGAAATTACGAGGACGACGCGAAATATGACTCGTGCTTCTCTTTCGTTCGACCGTGACCCATAAATCTGCTCCGAAGCTCTCGTACGCTCGTGGCCTTTGCATAAGCAACTCGGAGCAAGGCATCCAGCCTCCATATTTTCCTTCTCGTCATTGTTACGTGAAACGCGCTGGCGTTCCTTCCAGAGGTATGCTCGACAGATAATAACGTCAAAATTCCTTGAGCCGCATGGTATCGATGAACAGTTTACTAATTCAGCATTTTGTAATTTGGGGCTTTGTTTCCAGAGTGTAAGTGGCTTTTAAGGGAATCACTTCCGACGCGTGATGTTTGAATAGCGAGTGAGTAAAGGAAATCCGGAGTACCCTCTTGGAAAGAAAAATTCAGGGGGATTAGAGTCAGTTGATTTATAAGGGTGGAAGTATATGACGAAGTTATACATATTTTTTCGATTTATTCTTTCGGTCATTGTCATTGGGGAGCTATAATGGATAATGCCCAAATTACCCTTAGAAAGGAAGTCAAAAGAGATGGAGAAGTGGAAAACAGGCACATATGCTAATTCAACAAACTCTATAACACTTTCTTGCCTTTATTACCGTAAACTGGGACACATTCACAGTGCGGGGTAACATTGGCGATTAATTAACACGAATTTAAGAAGCAAAAGGACAACAATTTAATGCATTTTCACACTTGTAGTACAAACACAAATGATACAATGTTATGATAGGACACTTAAAGCAAATGTAAAGAGGTTGATTTTTATATTATAGATATGACAAATTGTTACAAACACCTGCCAATATACTTCCAGTTTATGGTATGTTATAAATTGGGCATACAATTAACGTATATTTTCGTGTGTCCCAAAGCAATTACAAAGTAATACAAATGCATTACTTGATCAAGAGACACGGTAGTGTCTCGCGCCAAGTATATATATACGCAGCGCGAACACGGAGTGTATCTATTACGCCGCGACCCGCTATCGAGAACCCTGAGATTACCGAATCTCAATAACGGCTGATCCGATTAGCTTTTTAATGGTCTTAATGGATAGCTTGGGTTTGATTTACATAAGAAAAATGTCTTGGTTTTGTTCCTACGTGCCTTATGAGCTGAGATATTTCAATGCAAAGTTCCAATTTGGCGAATTTTACGTTTAGAGATTTTTCTCCATCGTCAAGTGTGGGCAAGAGGGGAGCATGAAAGGGTGAGGAAATGTACCGCCAATTCACGCAGTACGAAAAAATCAAAAAGCATCTATGTTCAGGTTGCTAGTCAACGTAACCTAGCTAGTGTTAGTCACTTTACTCATAACCACTGTGATACTACTTAGCTGTTCTGCCTAGGTATACGCATACTTTTCCTTAATAAACCCTTAATATTTCAATGACGGTTTTTAGTTTTTATATCAATTTTTAAATCATTAGATATTGATTTATTAATAAAATGAATTTAACTTAAGTGTGAAATATAATATTCTTTCTTATTTCTTCTTTTATATTGCTATTCTCTGCATTAGCAACAAGACGCATAGGTTCCAAATTCCTAACACATCTTCTAAAGGTATCTCGATAGCTGCATCAACGAGTCTCAGCAGCTAAAATTATTCTCTGACCACCAAGAGCTAATACCTGGGATTCCAGAGCTGGAGACTTAAACTCTTTTAATAAATTGTTCACTTTAGCAGTAAAATCCTTATCTAATAATGATTTGCATAATAAACCCTTACAAGTGCCTTCATAATATTTGTCTAATATTTCATCCTTAAAAGACCTAAAAAAAATAAATTGTAAATGAATATGTTACAATGCTACAAATATGATTTATACAGTCTTCTCTCGATATATTGTTGCAACCAGAGGCACGATTCCACATTTTATTCGCAATTTATTGGAAAATCATTTTTTGGGAAGACGTCAAACATTGCCTTTAAGTTTCGGCTTCCTCTGTGTAATAGTTTTCAAGGATTATAATTGTTTGTTTGCAGGGGAAGGTGGACTGCTGGAAGTGACTCCGAACTCCACGTGGCCAGACATCGTCTATTATAATTCGTTCACTCATGCAAACATGGGATGGAAGATACACGTGATGGATGTTTACTCACGGAGCACTGCTGTTGCTCAAAAATTGTCGCTTTTTGCGGGAATCGCGGCTGTGTTTTTTTGTTTACTATAAAATTAGATATAAGCTACTGAGATTAGTCGTTCCTTCTCACCTCGCAAATAGAAGCTGACTGACGGCATGGTTTAGTAATTTTGTCGAGGAAGAATCTGATCGCAAAAAGCATAGAACGTTTAGTTCCTGCTTCCTACTAATCGAAGGCAGGAAATATTCACCCCACAATAAATTATTTAGTAATGTCATCACTTATTTCAACTGCTCTTTGAACATATACCAGCGAGCACAACTATCACGCGTTATTAATAGATAGATACATTATACATAAGCATCCATATTGTAAGATATAACTGTAAAAGTGTATAAATTACTTGTATACAGACCATCATTTGTTCAATAAAGTTATTATTCACTAAATTTGGTGTAAAATTTCTTGTAACTGTTATTATTAACTGTTCTTTAACACGGTGACGAGTGTTTCAAAGATTATCGACCTTTTCAAAATAATTTTTATATTTCAGCTGGTGGATCTGATAGTATAGTCTTGCGACAACGTTCAGCAATCATTTGTGTACGTTTTATTTACGAATCAATACATAGTTACTAATAAAAAAGCCTTTTATTCGGGTTAGATTACTAACCGCGATTCTTACGTTATCCACGAGAAGTTCCTGAGTTGGCTTTTGGGCTAGGAAATTCTGCAAAGTATCAGGATCACATATAACCAGAGTTGGTGGCACAAAATCTATCTCTATCCTTCTCGCAAGCATTAGCGCTCTCTCTCTCGCACAGCTCAGCCGTGCCACCTCTTCTATTACTAGGTCCCCTATTAACTCGGAGAATTTACTGGTGTCAATCCAAATTGTGGGTAACATAGGGATCGCGATTATCGGTAATCTAACCTATATAAAAGGCTTTTTTTATTAGTAACTATGTAGAGATTCGTAAATAAAACGCATACGAGTGATTGCTGAACGTTGTCACAAGACTATATTCTCGAATCTACATGTACAAATATACAAATCATTTTGAAAAGATCGAGAATCCTTGAAGAAAGTGTGCATTTACTAAACGCGGAGTGGAAGTTGTAAATCTGTCCAAAAACACATCGTAGCTGCTTAATTCTAATCAGAATCATTACAACTCTCACGTAGGAAAGTAGTGAAGGGTTCATACTTCAAGATGAAATTGCAAAAGTTGATAAATTACATCTAGAAAATGCACCTACAATCGACGAAGCTTGAGTGTTCACATAGGACCGTGATTCTCGTCACCGTTTCAAAGAATCGTTAATAACTAATTAATTGTAATAAAAATCTATGCGAAAACCACATAGGAAAGTAACCAAGGGTCTATTCTTCGAGACGCGATTCTGAAAGTTCATAAAATATTCGCGAGAAATGAGAAATTCGTGAATTTACAGTGACTGTGTGATATTTCTATCTCCCTCCTTGTCGCGCACACTAGCGTTCTCTCTCTCGCTCACGCCACCTATCTCCCTCCTTGCCGCACACACTAGCGTTCTCTCTCGCACAGCTCAGCCGTGCCACCTCTTCTATTACTAGGTCCCCTATTAACTCGGAGAATTTACTGGTGTCAATCCAAATTGTGGGTAACATAGGGATCGCGATTATCGGTAATCTAACCTATATAAAAGGCTTTTTTTATTAGTAACTATGTAGAGATTCGTAAATAAAACGCATACGAGTGATTGCTGAACGTTGTCACAAGACTATATTCTCGAATCTACATGTACAAATATACAAATCATTTTGAAAAGATCGAGAATCCTTGAAGAAAGTGTCCATTTACTAAACGCGGAGTGGAAGTTGTAAATCTGTCCAAAAACACATCGTAGCTGCTTAATTCTAATCAGAATCATTCCAACTCTCACGTAGGAAAGTAGTGAAGGGTTCATACTTCAAGATGAAATTGCAAAAGTTGATAAATTACATCTAGAAAATGCACCTACAATCGACGAAGCTTGAGTGTTCACATAGGACCGTGATTCTCGTCACCGTTTCAAAGAATCGTTAATAACTAATTAATTGTAATAAAAATCTACGCGAAAACCACATAGGAAAGTAACCAAGGGTCTGTTCTTCGAGACGCGATTCTGAAAGTTCATAAAATATTCGCGAGAAATGAGAAATTCGTGAATTTACAGTGACTGTCTGATATTTCTATTTCCCTCCTTGCCGCACACACTAGCGTTCTCTCTCGTGCAGCTCAGCCGAGCCACCTAGTTCAGTATCATGTATTCTTATTAGCTCGGAGAATTTCTTGGTCCAACCACCCAAATTGTGAGTAACATAGGGATCGCGATCGGTAATCTAACCTATATAAAAGGCTTTTTTTATTAGTAACTATGTAGAGATTCGTAAATAAAACGCATACGAGTGATTGCTGAACGTTGTCACAAGACTATATTCTCAAATCTACACGTACAAATATACAAATCATTTTGAAAAGATCGAGAATCCTTGAAGAAAGTGTGCATTTACTAAACGCGGAGTGGAACTTGTAAATCTGTCCAAAAACACATCGTAGCTGCTTAATTCTAATCAGAATCATTACAACTCTCACGTAGGAAAGTAGTGAAGGGTTCATACTTCAAGATGAAATTGCAAAAGTTGATAAATTACATCTAGAAAATGCACCTACAATCGACGAAGCTTGAGTGTTCACATAGGACCGTGATTCTCGTCACCGTTTCAAAGAATCGTTAATAACTAATTAATTGTAATAAAAATCTATGCGAAAACCACATAGGAAAGTAACCAAGGGTCTATTCTTCGAGACGCGATTCTGAAAGTTCATAAAATATTCGCGAGAAATGAGAAATTCGTGAATTTACAGTGACTGTGTGATATTTCTATCTCCCTCCTTGTCGCGCACACTAGCGTTCTCTCTCTCGCTCACGCCACCTATCTCCCTCCTTGCCGCACACACTAGCGTTCTCTCTCGCACAGCTCAGCCGTGCCACCTCTTCTATTACTAGGTCCCCTATTAACTCGGAGAATTTACTGGTGTCAATCCAAATTGTGGGTAACATAGGGATCGCGATTATCGGTAATCTAACCTATATAAAAGGCTTTTTTTATTAGTAACTATGTAGAGATTCGTAAATAAAACGCATACGAGTGATTGCTGAACGTTGTCACAAGACTATATTCTCGAATCTACATGTACAAATATACAAATCATTTTGAAAAGATCGAGAATCCTTGAAGAAAGTGTGCATTTACTAAACGCGGAGTGGAAGTTGTAAATCTGTCCAAAAACACATCGTAGCTGCTTAATTCTAATCAGAATCATTCCAACTCTCACGTAGGAAAGTAGTGAAGGGTTCATACTTCAAGATGAAATTGCAAAAGTTGATAAATTACATCTAGAAAATGCACCTACAATCGACGAAGCTTGAGTGTTCACATAGGACCGTGATTCTCGTCACCGTTTCAAAGAATCGTTAATAACTAATTAATTGTAATAAAAATCTACGCGAAAACCACATAGGAAAGTAACCAAGGGTCTGTTCTTCGAGACGCGATTCTGAAAGTTCATAAAATATTCGCGAGAAATGAGAAATTCGTGAATTTACAGTGACTGTCTGATATTTCTATTTCCCTCCTTGCCGCACACACTAGCGTTCTCTCTCGTGCAGCTCAGCCGAGCCACCTAGTTCAGTATCATGTATTCTTATTAGCTCGGAGAATTTCTTGGTCCAACCACCCAAATTGTGAGTAACATAGGGATCGCGATCGGTAATCTAACCTATATAAAAGGCTTTTTTTATTAGTAACTATGTAGAGATTCGTAAATAAAACGCATACGAGTGATTGCTGAACGTTGTCACAAGACTATATTCTCAAATCTACACGTACAAATATACAAATCATTTTGAAAAGATCGAGAATCCTTGAAGAAAGTGTGCATTTACTAAACGCGGAGTGGAACTTGTAAATCTGTCCAAAAACACATCGTAGCTGCTTAATTCTAATCAGAATCATTACAACTCTCACGTAGGAAAGTAGTGAAGGGTTCATACTTCAAGATGAAATTGCAAAAGTTGATAAATTACATCTAGAAAATGCACCTACAATCGACGAAGCTTGAGTGTTCACATAGGACCGTGATTCTCGTCACCGTTTCAAAGAATCGTTAATAACTAATTAATTATAGCCAAAATCTGCGCGAAGACTACGCCAAGTATTTTGAATAAAATATTTGCTAAAAATAAATCTGCTTAATATTATTTAATACATTTTTTTCTTTGTATACATAGCCATTGTTATAAGTGGCGCAATTTTTTTATATCATTAATTTTATAAAGCTATTAATTAATTTACGACAATGTTTTTAAATGGGATTCTTTTTGATGCATTAATTAAAATGTCCGCGATATGAGTAACGGAATGTATGAACACAGCATTTCAGCTGTGTATGTGAAGTTGTGACATTGATAATTAGGGGAAGCCCGGGCAAAGCGGCTATGTTAAGGTTTAGTGAGAAAAATAACACAGTTACAATTGAGATGAGAAATATTTTTCATTATAATAATCTTTTAAAATTAATAAGCTTTTAGATAGAATAAGGAAAAAATTAATAACTAAAACATTTAAAACTATTTACAATGAAAAACGTAAATAAGTCAATCAATCCGCTTTGCCCTACCCCCCTGGGCAAAGCGGATGTTATTAAATAGTGCATAGTTAATTTTGGCATTCGTCACAAAAGTAACTGCCAGATCCTTTATACATAGTGCAGCATTCATGGGCCCATCTGGTGCATTGGCTGCACTGTATCCAGTCTTCGGATGGGGGTCGCAGTACGGCTCAAAACATACCAAGCAGAAATATACAGTATTTTTGTTATTTTTTTTGTCGTTTTTTTTTTGCTAGACAGCTACAAGTAGGGCTAGCTATTTTTACTATTTTCGTTTCCTTACTGTCGACTTTTTTAAACTTAGAAGCATTAGAGGATTGACCATCCGCTTTGCCCCCATCCGCTTTGCCCAAAGAACCCACTTGGTGGAAAATTGGAATGTTTGGTAAAAATATGAACAACAAATTAAAAATATTAACCTGTAATAGAATCTTAAGAACACAGAGATCTTATAAAAAACATTTAGTGTGGTAAATACCGATAAATATTAATAATAAAGCCACGTAGATACCTGAGCGAAATATGTAAGAAAACGCACAATTTTGGTTTATTCTTCACAAACGACGCACAACAGCAATCACGTGGTTTATTGTGTTGTCATGGCGTGGACAACTGGTCGCTTTCTCGATCAGGAAAGACTCGTGCGGCCATCTTTAATAACAAAGTCAAAAAAGAGACTATCCGCTTTGCCCAGGGCATTCGCTTTGCCCGGGCTTCCCCTACATTATGGCACCAACAAAAAATAGAGTTGCATTACGGATGAACTACCCTACTTGCACATCGAGTTTCATAATTTTCTGAATTTCCAGGTTGCCGAACGTCCCTTGTGAGTGGTCCCCTCACCAGTCTTAAGAACTCAATCTACCATGTTTGTGTCTATTTAGTAAAGTTCTGAAAATCAAAATTTTTATTTTTCTGTTGTACTTGTAACAGAAAGAGGGAGAGCTGTAATATTTTGAAAAGCATTAATAGCCAAATAGAATTGATAAAAATTGAGATCTTTGGAAATAGAATTTAAAAAATGAAACGCAAATCAAGTTACAATTATTGACTGTAGATCGCTTGTATAATATTTAGTTGAGAGCTCGGTTTTAACAAACTCCCAGATTTAATACCGAAGTATTATGCGATTAGTCATACGCGTAGCATGAGAAAGTGGGTCAAATAATACCGGACTATCGGCAGAACGCGAGTTCCTGATTTTATAGCGAACGGCAGGGGTAATTATTCAAAACGTATCGATCGCTAATGGCAATAAAGTGCCGTAATCGTTGGAAGACTGTCGCGCGGGTAATTATCTTCGTCGCTGGCGGGCTCTCGTAGAGCTGCATCGTTGCTATAAATTTAATACCCTCTGCTACGTGTTTTCATAAATTAAATCTCGAGCCTTTCGCCATCTAAATCTGAATAGCACCACGTAAATACTTTGTCCTACGTGTAACACTTGCTACAGATTATCAATGAACACACTTTAACGGTCATCGAACATCAAGTTCTTCGCGATAGATATTAATGAATGGAAGAATGATAATTAAATTAACATTTAAAGTAATACTATCTTGATGTTTAGAAAAGTAGATCATTAGAATTAGTTTGATACCTGCAACAACGTAAATTAGAAGACATATTTAGAAATTTAACTCGATTAAAATTTCATCTACTTCTTACACTTGTTTCGTTCCATCCTAATAAATAATCCTAATAAATCTACCACTCCATAATTAGTAGCAAACTAAATAGAAGATTTCTTCTTGTCCCAGTTTAAAGTTTCAATCATTAAGTTCGCTGTGAACGAATGAACAATATTCTAAGCTACGCATTTCGTAGCAATAAATACGTTCTTTATTAGTGTATTTCCACCGAGCCACAGGACATTGCTTACTGTTGCAATTAAAGTAAGATATCGCGTTTCATAATTCTCCTGTGAACAGCGACGCCATTACGAGGCACGCGAGATCGTAACCACAGCGTGGCAATGACATTTCTTGAAATCCCGCGATTTACCGTGCTACTCGAAATTTTTTCGCCTTTTCTACGGGGTCTAATTACTTGGCAGATGGTATCGTCGACGGCGGAGCGAACGTAGAGCAGCGACGGGAGTCGCGTGATTTAACGAAGTACACCGCGCGGTTAATTGGTTCTGGGTGTGACGACGAATTAATGTATAAGGCAGCGACGAGGTCGTAATTAATTATTCAGCAGATACCTCGAATAGACGAAGGGGCTTAAAAATTAATTGGCTAGGAGCTGACGACCGCTTAATCGTCCTTGATTTATTGTTTACCCGTCAAAGGATTACAGCATGATTATATAAGTGAATTTAATTTGATTACATAATCTTAAGTTTCTTTTGCGCAATATTTAGTTGCAATTCAGGGAAAGTGTTCCGCGTGAAATTAAATTAAAACACAACTGTTATAATGCGGTTAAGGGGCTAGGCCGCTAGGCAGTCGAATGGCTCGAGAATCGAGTATTTTTTACGAATTAATTACAACGAGATAAAAGCACGCACAGACTTTTCCTTTTACCGAATGTTTATTAGTATCACGAACCGTAGAATTTTTATTTCCTATGGTTTTGGTCGTCTTTGGGATGCTCTGATATTGAACTTAAAAAATAAAGATACAACGTTTCTCCTAGAATCCGTAATTTCCTATTGGACCCCGGAAAAAAAAGAATTGAACCAAAATTATTAAAATAGCGACTACTTAGGAAAAGGCGATTTTTACGATAAATGTTGATTTTCGGGATGCTCAAATGTTTGGCTTTTTATATCTTAGAAACTAACTTTTGTTGAGGTTCAGTCCAAAATGTAATACATTTTAACATGCTGTAAAAATTCCAGGTCCATCCGAACCTCAGTTTTTTTGCAATCACTGCAAAACCGCAGAAAAATCCGCCTACACATCGGACGACCGTAGCGCCGTCATATATATACTCAATATTCTCAACAACAAAAAATTTTACCGTTTACATTATTACCCAAAAGTACTAACAATAAGTAGTCACAATTTGTAATTAATTCGCGAAAGACTACTGCGATAAATTTGCCCTGAAATAATGGAATTTAGAACCGAAAATTCCCGTTACTTCGATCTAATCAACATTCCACTGAATTCCATTTACAAGTGCAGCTCAGCCAGCTGTGCCGCGCACGCCCCTCCGTCGATATTTAAATCGCGTTCCCATAAACTCGAAATAATATCACGTTCACGTTCGCGGCACCGCAGACCGCATCGTTACGTCCGCCGCTGAAATAATCCATCTATCGCGGCGGCGAGCCCCGTCGAGGGAAATCATTTCGAGACGATGATCCCCCGTCTGACCAGAGGTCTGGCCGCCGCGAGGGCTCCGTTTGCCGCGGAAAAAAAGGAGAAGGTGGAAGGCGGGCGTCGTCCGGCGATTCGAAATCCCCCGATGCAAATCACCGGCGCAACGCGATTCTGTAACGCGAGGCAACGTCACGCTGGCTTCGGTATGCGATACCGACGATTAAAGCTTGTTCCAGCAGGCCGGACGCGGCGATTTGTCATTCGCCGCCGTCCCGTGGCCCGTGCAGCACGCGAAATACACGTTTTAAGGAGAGCGTCCGCCGCGTGTAGATACTTGCGACTCGCCGCGCGGCGCGTCCACTCGCGGGTAGGTTTATCCCGCGCGTCGTTACAAATAACTCGCGGTGATGCATTCGGTATTCGCGTACAGCGGGGTGGCCCCCGCCATCTTGGATATTTCTTCGGTTTAATATCAGCGGTTTTTCTCGCCAAGTGCAAAATTACGATTCCCCCCGGGCTTTGGACTATTTACGAGACCGCGGGGGCGGCTCGAGGTAACGAGACGCCTGTGCGGGAAGTCTCGAGTTGCGTGGAACGCTGCGTACGCTTTTGTGGTAGTTCGTGGGGTTTTAGGGAAGTTTTAATTGATTCGGTGGAAACCCTGCGGGGAGCTCTGGCTATTATTGATCTGCTCTGATCTCGTTGTCTAATTGCAAAAATATATCTAAAAGTTCTCTTGAAACTGGAGCAATCTCTTTCTTTGTGTTTTGGTTTCTTTCACGTAGTTGGTCCAGGAACCTTCTAAGCCGGTTGTGCGAAAGGTGTTGCCCAATTGGAGAAAAAGAGAGTAGAGGAAGCAAGGCAACCGCCCTGAGCAGCAAATTTCGTAGAAAGAGAAAATTAAAATCTATAAAAACAAATAAATAAGTAAAACTTTTTGAAAAATCGGTAAAAAAATAGTTAATACATGTTCGAATTTAGTCTCAAACTTATAGATTGTTTATAAATCACCAATATAATTACTATTACTTAGAGGTAGTAGGGAAAGGTGCGTAGCTATATTATAGATCTTCACAAAAGGCTCTTGTTATTTAAAAAATTTCAGTCACTGTCAATAATTATTTTTTAAAATAATTATTTCTAATTAAATATAAAGGGCGGCAAAAGACATTTTTGTACGCAGGGCCGTTTGCAGGAAGGGTTAACTTTCTTCAAAATGACCTTCCCTTTTATCTTTGTAATACCTTATGACATTTTTTGCAGCGGGGAAGCGGTATTTCTAAGCGTGCTTTTATGGGGGGCACTTTTGAAGATAGGGACTGGTAGTTTGACTGTATTCAATTGGCAGAGATAGCGTTGATTTAAGAAATATAGAGGGATGAAAATTTAGGAATTTATTGGTAAATGAACACTATCTCTGATAAGTGAATTTAAATGGAATATCAGTTGTTAAATAGTAAAGTGTCTCGTATGAAAATGGCCTTATGAGTCTGTCATTTAATGATTGGTAGATTCGATGTGAATAATGAGACGGTGTAAACAGAGGTTAATAGGAAGATTGGATAGAAAAGTAAGGTGGAAAGTAATTTCCTTCTGATCTTCTTTCAATTGCCAGCTAAGATTATGGATGAAAGTAAAAAGTGATAGTAGTACAAGCGTGTAATACACATTTCCCGGTTGGGAGATTGAATCAGGTATTTCTCTAGCAAAAAATCGAGTGCAATTTTAATAAACCAAGCACAGGTTTAGTTGGCCAAGAAACACGCTACGCTGTAAGATATTCGCGTTTCAAGTTTCACGTTTCTGGGATACATCTCACTCGGATAGATCCAGCCGCGCGATCTTACAAATGGCCGCGGCATTGGGCAACAAGAAATCATAGAAATCCCGACAGTTGACGTCTCAATATATATTCCATGTAGACGCAGTAAAGAATGTACTCGTCCCTGGACGAGACATGAAATATAATTAACACTTTTATTTAACTTCACGAATTAATTCCTTCTACTTCCATCGCGTTTCAATTATCAGCAATCAAGCGGCATAAATTACATTCAATTATCCTCAGAATTAAACCGCATAATCTCTTCGAATAGACACCTATACCAATTTATTTCACCTACATTTCTCTAACTTTCAAAAAGAAGAAAATGTTTCAACAACGCGAGTGTTATTCATTATTCCATGATCGAATCATTTCTGTGATAGGCTGCAACTGAGTTTGTTTAGAGCAGAATATTTAAAAGAAATTACTGAATTTCTTTTTTAATCTAAATTCTAAAAGATCATAGTAATGAACTATATGATTCTATTTACGATTAAAAAAAAATTTCTTCTGCGACATAGATATATCAATGAAAAAAGTAATCTGAAATCATCTCATTCCCTACTTTCCGTATAATAATTAGAAAATGAATTATTATAATTAAAATAAATCCTAAACTATCTTAGATTGTAAAATATAAATGAAAGGGAATTTTATATTTATTTCTATCAGTGCTTAGAGGGTTATTCAACCCTTTCAAATATAAGAAAACTAAATGGATAATTACTAAAATTAGTATAATTAAGGGTAAAATAAAATGAAATGAATAAAATCGGTTTAAAATAGCATTATCAATAGAAAACCACCCTCAAATCCATTCGACTATTATTTGTCCAACATAAGGGACAGCTGATAGTAAGTTTCTACTTACTGTTGCTCCTGAAAAAGATATTTGTCCTCATGATAAAACATCTCGGCGGTCCCCCTACCCCCGTAAAGGGGAGCGGGGGACTAGATCGGCCCGTGTCGATCTAGGTTGAGCACCAACCGAGCGCGTCTCCAGGTGGCGGATAGGAGAACGGCCAGAGCGTGAAGCGGCTCCTCTGATCGCCGCGGACTGGATCACCACACGGTGACCGGGCCGCGGCGAAAGGGGGTGTCGGGGAACGTGACGGTTAGCGGGTGCTATAAGCGAACCCCGGGGCCTAACAATCCCGCGTGGCAAGCGAAGGCCCTGTCGTGGACCAACTCCCCAATCCAAGGTGGAAGCTATCGTGCCGAGGGATGAATGGTACCGGGGTATGGTGCCTCGAACGATGCCCTTGGGGTACCAGGCGACCCCCCATTGTATTCAGCCTTACCCCCACATAGCAGGCTCTGTGGGGGTGGACCGCATACTTCCTGCACACTCGTGGGTACTTTATGGAGGAAACAAAAACCCCAAAACCCAAAACCACAGCGGGAGAAGGGCCCTCGAAAGAGGGAACATCTCCCGTACACACGGCGGAAGTCACCGTACAGGGACCGGCAGAGACTGACGCGGCGCTAGCCGCGGCGGTTGAAACCGGGCTCTCGGTGGCGGAAGCTACCGCACGGAGGACGGGCGCGGGCGACGGTGACAAAGCCGAAGCAGCGCCCGACACTCCGACTAAGCGGAGGAAGGCGACCCGCAGCGGGGCGGCAAAGAGGAGGGCCCGAAAAGCCAAATTGGCTTCACTCGGGACCACCTTGGAGGCGACCCAAGCGGGAGCGCCGACCTCCGGAAAGGCAACGGAGGGGGAGGTGGGCCCGCATGACGGGCAAACAGACCCCTCCGCAAAGCAGGGTGGGAAGGGAGGAGAGACCACGGGCAAGGGCCTGAAAAGGGCCCGACAGACCGATGGCTCGACCCCCGAACACCCTGCAAAAAGAAAAGGGCTAATCTTCCCAGAGCCCTCCAACTTCAAGGAAGCGTTGGTGGGGGGTAGGAAGGTGGCGATAGCGCCATCTGACTACCCCGAAACCACGCTAACACCGGAGCAGGGGGATCTGGTGGTTAGGAAGCTCGGAGAAGCGATGGACGCCATTCCCAAGGAAATGGCGGCCCCCCGCTTCGAAGAGTGTAGGTTCGTGCAGGGCATCCTCTGGGTAACCTGCACGGACGCCGCAGCCAAGCAATGGCTAAAAGAAGCGGCAACAAACCTGAAGCCCTGGGAGGGCGCATCTCTCCAGGTAATGGAGAGAGAGTGCCTACCCAGGCTTCGAAAGATGGTGACCGTCATCCCCGGACCTCCGGAGAGGACGGAAGTCATCATACAACGGATCGGCCGGCAAAACCCGGGCCTCCGCACCCAACTATGGAGGGTGTGGGGCAGAAGGGAGGCGGAACGATCCGTGCACTTGATCCTGGGGGTGGACGCGGAGTCGCACGAGGCGCTAAGCAAGCGGGGCTTCGTCATCCACGTGGGGCTGGGCAGGGCGCTCCTTAGGGAGTTCCAGGCTCGGACCGGCGGGGGTGGCGGGGAACCGGGAGCGGCGCAGGGGGCGGCGGCAGCGGCACCCCAGGCCAGTGCAGGGATTGGGCCGGGGGGAGTGGGGGAGGCCTCGGGCGCGGGGGCGATACCCAGCACCGGAGCCGACCCGGCCCCTCAGGACCAAGCCCAGAGCGGAGCAGCGGGGGGAGGGAAGGAACCCTCGGTGGGGGCGACCGCGAGGGAGACCCCCGGCGCACCCACGGGGGGGGACCGACTCCCCATGACGAAGAAGGTGCAGGCACCCACCCGCGGAAAAAGGGGGAGACCCCTGAAGGCCGCGGGGTGGGGTAGGGCTGGGCCCTCGGGGACCCGAGGAGGAGTCCAAAGGACTACCAACTCGGGGTCACTGAGGGACCAGTTCCTAAAAATCGCCGGGGTGGAGAGCAAGGCCGCCACGGTAAAGCGAAGGGGGAAATAGAAGTGGACCGTAACACGGGACACACTACTTCCCCCGGAGCACGTGCGAGAGCGAGCAATACTGCAGCCATCATGGCTGCAGGATGCATCAGCATCTCGCAGATAAATCTGCAGCACTGCAAAGCAGCGACGGATCTACTTGACCGCCGCATAGTGGGGCAGCAAACAGATTTAGTACTCATACAAGAACCCTGGCTGATCAGGGGTCGAGTAGGAGGACTGAACACGAAACTGGGCACGGTAATACACGGGCCCGGTGATCCCGGCCCAAGAGCGTGCGTCTACGCGAGTAAAAGACTAAACGCCTTGAGGCTGGGAGAATTCTGCACTAGGGACCTAACAGCTGTCCTAATAGAGCCAAAAATGGGTGGGAACACGGAAAAGATCGTGGTCTGCTCAGCATACCTACCATACGACTCTGAGGAGTCTCCCCCAACGAGAGAACTCAGAGTACTGGTGGAGGCATGTAAAAATAGGGGGCTGCAACTGGTGGTGGGTTGCGACGCCAACGCGCACCACATCATATGGGGCAGCACCGATATCAACAAGAGAGGGACGAGCTTACTCGAATACCTCTCGACAACGGAACTGGAGATCCTCAATCGAGGTTCCAAGCCCACGTTCGTTACCTCCAGAAGGCAGGAGGTAATTGACATCACGCTGGGCTCCAGAAAGGTGGCTCAAGCAATAAAGGATTGGCATGTGGCGGAGGAGGTAACACTCTCCGACCACAGGCTAATCGAATTTAAACTGGCGGGAGACGCGGCACACGAACCCACGGGAGTCTACAGGAACCCCAGGGCCACCGACTGGCAACTCTACAAAGAGGAGCTAGAAGGAAGGCTCGGGGGGAACTTCGGACCCCCGAGAACGGGTGGGGGGATCGAGCAGGCGGTTGAGAAACTGCAGGCTGCGATCACCCAATCGTATGAGGCGTCATGCCCGGCCAAACAAAGGAAAAGCAGCAGACGGGTACCCTGGTGGAACCAGGAGCTGACCAGGCACAGGACCAGGACCCGGAAGCTGCTAAACAGAGCCATGAGGCTCGATACGAGGATCGAATGGGAAAACTACAGGGAAGCCCATAGATCCTACAAGAAGCTCATTAGAGCAGCAAAAAGGAAGACCTGGAGGGAATTCTGCCATGAAGCCGAGGCCCTACCACTAGTGGCCAGGCTTCGGAGGGTCTTCGCATCCGGGCCTTCGGAAAAACTGAACGGACTCAGACTCCCGGACGGGAGGTATCTGGAGGACCGACAACAGATTTTGGAGCACCTGACAGAGGTCCACTTCCCAGGTTCGGGGCTCTATCAGCAGGGGCAGCCAACAGAAGAGCCGGAACCTGAGAAAGAGGGACCGAAGGACTGGGAGATGGCCTCTAGAGTGGTAAACCGAGACAGGATCAGATGGGCCATAAACTCATTTAAGAGATTTAAGAGTCCGGGGGTGGACGGGATCTTCCCCGCCCTTCTACAGGAAGGGGGGGAGGACCTGATAAAACGACTGGACCTTATCTTTAAATCCTGCCTTGCTTTGGGGTATATACCCAGAACATGGAGAACGGCTAGAGTCGTATTCATACCTAAACCAGGGAAGAAGGACTACGACTCTGCCAAATCCTTCAGGCCTATCTGCTTAACGTCCTTCCTGCTGAAGACGCTGGAGAGACTGGTGGATAGGCACATCAGGGAACATGCGCTGGTGGAAAGACCAGTACAAATCTCCCAACACGCGTATCAGGCCGGCAGATCCGTGGAGACGGCGCTCCACCACCTGGTAGGGGTGGTAGAAGGGGCCCTGGAGCGGAAACAGTCGGTCCTGAGCGTATTCCTGGACATCGAAGGAGCGTTCGACAACACATCCTTAGATGCCATAAGCAGGGCCCTAGACAGCTTCAAGGTCGAAGACTCGATCAGAAGGTGGATCCGCAACATGCTGCGGACTAGAGCCGTGATGGCCAGCTGGGAAGGGACCACGATAAGGGCTCGGGCCGACAGGGGCTGCCCGCAGGGGGGAGTTCTCTCCCCACTGCTGTGGACCCTGGTGGTGGACGAGCTACTGCGTGGGCTCGGAGAAGAAGGCGTAATAGTACAGGGCTATGCCGACGACATAGCGATCGCTGTCAGAGGCACGAACCCGACATGCATGGCCAGGAGAATGCAGAAGGCACTCACACTGGTTCAGGAATGGTGCCACAACCAAAACCTAAGGGTAAATCCGTCCAAGACGGAGATGGTACTGTTCACGAGGAAGCGGAACTTAAAGTTTAAGGCCCCCTCAATATTCGGAGCGGAGCTTCACACCTCCTCGGAGGTAAAATATCTGGGAGTGACCCTGGATAAGAAGCTCACGTGGAAAAGCCACATCACGAAGCAGACCCAGAAGGCGCTTGTCACCTACTGGGCCTGCAGAAGGATGTTCGGCAGCACATGGGGGTTAAAACCATGGGTGGTTAAATGGATCTATACGGCCATCCTGGAGCCCCAACTAATATACGCCTCAGTGGTATGGTGGACCTCCATGAGGAGGGACACCCACAGGAGGACATTGGGCAAGGTGTATCGCCTGGCACTGCTGGGGATAACGGGTGCGTTTCCCACCACGCCCACCCTGGCGATGGGGGCCTTGCTGGACCTGCCGCCGCCGCACTTGGCTGCGGAGGCCGGGGCTAGGAAGGCTGCCCTGAGGATACACTTTGCGGGAAGATGGAAAGGCACGGGGAATGGGCACGCGGCGATCCTGCAGCACGTAAGGGACTCGTACGAGGCTCTGGACTGCGGAGGAGACCAATGTGACCCAGCCTACCGCTTCCAACATAACTTCGTCGTTCGCTTTCCAAGCAGAAAGGATTGGGAAGAAAACGAGAAGGAGTTACTCTCTCCGGGGGGACTTATCTGGTATACAGATGGTTCCAAAACCAAAACCGGAACCGGAGCCGGGATATGTGGGCAGAGGCCCAGGGTGGAAAGATCCATCGCCCTGGGCCCACACGTATCGGTCTTTCAGGCGGAGGTGCAGGCTATCAGGACCTGTGCCAGATTGAATCTGGACAGGGGCTATGAGGGCAAGCACATCTATATCTGTAGCGACAGTCGGGCCGCACTCGGATCCCTACGCAACACAGTGGTGAGATCCAGTCTGGTGCTAGACTGCGTGGACACACTGACGCAATTGGCAAATAGCAACCGCGTCAGTCTACTATGGGTTCCGGGACACGCCGGAATCAAGGGAAACGAAGGGGCAAACGACAGGGCCCGAGAAGGGGCACGTAAACCAAATCGGGACCTGTCCTGCACCGTAGGTGTCTCCATGGGGACCGTGAAGGAGTGGACGAGGTGCTGGATTAGACAGCAACTCGAACAACTCTGGGAGCGGACCCAACAGATGGGACACGCGAAGGCTTTGCTGAAGCGGCCTTCGAAAAAGATAGGGGCGGTACTCAGCCGCCTGGACAGGTCGCAGTTGCGACTGCTCGTGGGGATGGTCACAGGACACTGGCACACGAGAAAACACCTGGCGCGCCTAGGGATCGGTGAGGGACCTAGGTGCCCGCGGTGCGGGGAGGACGACGAAACGCCGCTCCACCTAATGACGCAGTGCGAGGGTATGGCGGCCCAAAGGCAGTTACTGCTGGGAGCTGCCTTCCACCGCACGTCGAACCTGGAGGACACAACCCTAAGCGGGCTTCTCGAGTTCGCACGAGAGGCCGGCCTAGTGGCAAGCCCTCCCAACTAGGACTGCCCGCAAGGGCTCGGGCACAATGGTCCAAATAGGACTGAGCGCCCGGAAAACGCCCAATTTATTATTATGATAAAACATATGCTAAAAATGCAGTTGCTATTAATATTAATATAATAATCACTCCTATAATTCAAACAGTCGAAGATTTAAAAGAATAGTAATAAATTCCTTTCGGTTCTTCTAATCACGCCATTTGATTCTTATCAAATGTCACAGAAATGTTTAAGCGCACCATCTCAAATGCCATTTCAGTTACATATGTTCCCTTCAATGATATCTAACAGTCCCATGTCAAGTCGTGTAGACTGTGATATCGTGTTTTGAAAATAATACGCCTCGAAATGAGTTCAAATAAGAGGAAAGCATGTTCGATGAAATGTGGCTGACATAATTCAAAATGATTAATTCATTCCGTATGAAAACAGTCCGCGAAACGGCTTAGTCGAACACGACCGATGCATCGTCCCCGCGAAATGGTTACATTCTGCATTTCTTGAGTGCATCTTGCCCACGTATAACTACACAGAGCTACAAATAGCTCGCGGCACCGTATAATGTAAACTCATGGAAAACTAAACGCCCACGTCCCAATGCATGAGGAATGAGAAGCAGAAATAATAGCCAGTAGAATACCATATTTCACCGCCCTGCTTCCAGTAATATCGCACGTGCTAGCCGTGCAAATTAATCGACGTGTTCCCAGTTATTGTTATTGTCTGTAATGAGCGAGGAAGCATCTACTTCCAATGCATTTCCATGCGCGACCGTGATAAAGTAATCACGGTTCAATAATGCGTTAATTGCCTGTAATTATATTACCCGGATCGACACACATGTATCCACTATGTATATTCCTTAAATCATTATCATTTCACGCATTAAGAAGGGACTCTCGTGTAACAGATCCCGAAATTTATGATTTATTTTTTAAAATCAATTGTTTATATTGCATTAAACTCTTTTGGGATATGAGGAGGCATTTTCGAACTTGTACAATTTTTTATTTTATGTCTATCGGATTTTTATTTATTAATTATTGTTAAATCGTGTTAACCTCTTCGACGATGTTGGCGTCAGGTGTAGCACCTGTCACAGTCATCTGATTGCGAAAAGAACATTTTCTTAAAGTTAAATAATTTACCCTGAGGCTGGACCTAAGATTTTAATTTTAGTTTTTATTCCCGAAGTTCCTGTTTGTCGCGAAATTTTGTAGAAAAACACCGGGGGTCAATCATGGAATTATGGACGCCCGAAATGTAAGATGGAACGTGACTCGTGTGCATGCCATTCTTCGAGTGCCCATAAAGCATTCTCCACCGTATGGCTACCGCGTCGTAACTCGCTCCGCTTCCTAGGTATTGTTGCTTTACCGAAGGATTCTTGAATCCTAACCCGCGTACAAAGCGGCCACGGAAGAAACGTTCGGAGCAACTTCTTGCGCACCACTTCTGCTACAGGCCATCCGTAATATGGTTGCTGCTAGGCGATCAAGACCACCATACCGTAACCATACAAAAAATCTTGAGACGCACGAAGAGCTTTCATCGCCTTTTATTCACTATAGACCAACGTACACCAGGTTCCTTCGCTTTGTTGCATTAACAACATTCGTGCAATGGATTGAACGAACGCACTATCTATCTTGAAAGTAGATGAAACTTTCTTTGGAGAATCAATTTAGAAATTCTGTTGCAGTAGAATATTTCCATGCCACGGTATATTTGCAAGCGTCGCGAGGAAATGAACTGCAAGCGTGGGTAATAATCCACGCCAAAATTCGTGGTAAATATGTTTTCCTTGTTAAAGGTTATTACACTGGTCTGAGTGAAAGGAAAATTCCTTCAGCATGGAACAAAGGCAAGAATGCCGAACGTTGGAGACAAGTGGGAAACACAAATCGAAGGCGTCTGACCATGAACAGGTGAGAGGGTTAAACAGCTCCCATGTTACACTCGCTTTGTCGAGATTTGTTAGTCGTGTGGCAAGGTAGCATAATGCAGCTAATTAAGGTGTACCTGGGGAACCTTCTCACTGTCACCTTTCGTTCAGCGTTCGACGTTTATCTTGAAAAGGAAATTCCAACGCCGGGTTTCAATGAGAAAGGAATGCTACTCTATCTTATCGTCTGCTTTGTGTTCCTGCACAGCGTTCTGCGGTGTACAAGTATTTAATTAATATACATAAACGAGTCTTTATAAAATAATTATTTAGATCTCAATCTTTTATACATACAGAATACTTGAACGGTTTGTGTGAAGAATATACACAATTTTCACAGTGTAATAAGTTAATTCTTTAGCTAACGGAACACAGGGAATTTTCTTTCATTCTTAAAATGTGAATAATATCTTTACTAAATTTATCTAAACTACACGTAATATTAATTGGTTTCAGTGGTCTGCAGACACATGGAAAGGGGTAAACACGTTTCACAGGGAAATAGTACTTTCAAAGTTGTGCTTCGATCGTAAGATAGTATGTGAAAAAAAATTTAAGATTTAACTTCCAAGAAATTTCATTACATACTTTATTGACAATTGAATAATCGTCCCAACGAATTGATGTCTATGGTACAGGAATCACGTGGCTAATTTTAAACCCTTTCTACATCACTTATACAATTAACTTTTACATTCAAAGTACACGTCTGTCAAGTTTCACCGTTGGGTAATCCCCGTCAATGTGTGAGCTTTAAAATTAGTTGACGTTAGAGGAAAAGACAGCCAGTACCAGGAATAGTATAATCCCTTTCACACACACGTTACACAAAACTTACAAGCCTCTGTTCGAAATCGTTCGAATCGCTCGAATCCTTCGATTTATTCAAGGCATTCCAGCCATCCCAAACATTCTACGAGCCAGAGTTAGAGTTGCTAGACTGTTAGGTTCGAGGAACGATCTAGCAATAAAATTTCTACCGACGTATAAATCGATTGGAATTTTTCTGCGGAAATTAATACTTCTCCGATATTAACTTCCCAGCACGAAAGTACCCTAAACATATAGTTGGTACCAAACAAAATAGCATTCATTGCTGTTAAGTGCAAAACAAAAATGGCACCCTTTCCCAAATTATTCTTTCCTCGTAATATGTTACATTCGTATTATCGATGCAAAGAAGTGAGAAGAGGAAGATACAGCAGTAAATTACGCGAGATCGTTGATCCCTCGTTTCCGGAACTATCTGAAATTAACTGTAACTTTAAGGCTGATCGTAAAGTGGCAGCAATTTATTCGAGGCAATTAAAATCAAGCTGAAATTTAAAACAGCTTTAAATACGCGGAGAAACGTCCCAAACGTACCAGCGCGGCAGACTGACGTTGAACGTTATAAAGAGAATTCGAGCCACGGACGTGAAATATTAACGCATAAAAACGTTACGTTCCTTCGTCAACCATAAACGAACATTATCCCGCGGTTTCGAAGCGCTGCACAGCGAGAAGACTAATAAGACGCTTAAATCATTTTGCCCGGTTCGTTCGAAATTCCCGAATTAATTGAGGCTTGAATTAATATCCGTGGACCACAGAAATGCGCGGAATCGACGAGGGCATCTGGGATTAATATTCATAAAGCGGATGTTTTCGCATGCCCCCATCGATGTAATTATGCATTCGGTTTCTGATTGGAAACAGTGCCTTCGCGTTTGCCCAAAAACAAGCGTATTCGTTCGTTTTGCGTTAAACCGCAAGGATTCGTCAGGTTGAGGATTTTGGAACAGTCTGAAAATATTGGGGTCAGCATTTAAATATAATTTTGAAGCATTGAAATAAATGTTATTCAATTCTGGGAATGCCGTTTAGAACGTTTTTCTTCAGGAGTATTAGAAAGTATTAAATTATAAAGAATTATGTAAAATTCATTATGAAGAAAGCTGTAATGTGTTAAGTGGGTGTTTCCTCGGCGAGAAACGCCTTTCAGTTCAAAACTCTATATTTATAAAATCGATTAGATGTACGTATACACTATCAAACTACCCCCGCGTTTCGCTTCGGGCCTAATAGATATTAAGGACTCCATGAAAATACATTTCAGTCCTTTTCACCACCCGCTAGGTGTTGATTAGGGCAAAATCCTGAAATTGGTTTTTAGGTATTTATGTGGGTAACCTTTTGAAGTAAAAACCAAGTTGATATCTAATCGAGTCAAAGAAATAGTAAAGAGTCAGAGAAAACATATGTTACCCCTTTTTACCCCATTCGAATTAGAATTTCAAAAAATCCCTTATCGAACACGTACGTCGCAAAAAGAATATATCCTCCGAATTTCATGTTTCTAGGGTCAGAAGTTTGGACTGGACGGTGATGATTCAGTGATACAATGATTATGTATACAAATATAGATTGATTCCTAATTTTCGCGACAGATCAACGCATCTTGGCCAATGCAGAGGAACGTTAAAATGGGCCAAGTTATGTATAAAGCCACCAACCCTCAATGATCAGATATTCATTTTTGTTTGAAGATTTTAATTATTAAAGAAAAGTAGCTTTATTTCTTTTGGGTGTATTTATATTATCATTGTTTCGCAAGGTTTGTTATCAAGTTATTTAATAACGAGTGATATAATTATTCTTACTTTAAATTTCCTGTAGCTTTTATTTTTAAGCCTAAAATGGAACTACGTCGTTTTAATTTGAATGACTGTATAATGTAAGACTGGCTTTACTTATATATTGGTAATTTTTTGCAAAATAAAGATCACAAAATTACGGGATCTCTACTGCGTTTAACTAATTCTTTTATTATTTCGAGGGTTAGTAGCTTTCCGCATAACTTGTCGCCAATGACGAGTTAACTCGTCTCCTCAGTTAACAATCTACCGCATCCAATGGCCAAGCAAAAACTCCCACTCCCGTACGTATACGACGACAAGAAATTACATCGACATTCTTCAGATAAAACCTCGATTACGTTACACTGTATGCAGGATGCAATCGCCCGAATGCAATCAATGCGAAATGAACATTCGGAATGGAAGAACCGCCTCGGTACAATCCACACGATCCTTAGCTTCCAACCTCGAAGAAATAATCCCCCCTTCTGTCAGCGTGAACGTGATCGATGCCATAATTCCCTGGCCATACGGAATGAAATTAAACTCACGTTGCGCTAGAATCCAGCGGCTAGATGCTGGCACATTTCACTGGGACGCCGTTCAGCCAGTAGGGACACCAAAGCGAGGCGAGAAAAAGTAGGTAGCCGAACGGTGCCGGTTTCTGAAACGCATTCGGCGATCTCGTTTCCACCGGCGGGTATTCCAGAATTCACGGAGCACGGGCGGCCGTAACGAGACCGGTCGACGGGGCCAAGAAGTTAACTGGCCGGCGCGATCTTAACGACGGTCACTTTATTAAAATCTCGGAAATACACACCGTCTGGCAATTAACGTCCCCCGTACGTAGCACCTTTCACGATCGGCCTGTCAGCCGGACCGTCGATTACGCGCAACTGTGCGTACGCCAGTCCAACCAGGACCTCTCTTGCCTCGGGAAATGCAACCGATGCAACTCGCCGCGGCGGACGACGGAGCCGTGGGCCACGGATAGCATTACCGCTCGAACATCGGCGAATTCTTGTCAAGCTGCAACGTGCATCGGAATGCTGCCAGAAAGTGCGTCGCTTTGCAAAAATTGCGATGAATCCGAGGCAAGAGTTCGATACCGGTAAATATCTCTAACCATCTGACCTGCGGATGCACTGACCGCCACCTTAATCGATTAGGTGTTTCGAAGAGGAACCTGCGAAATTTGTTAGTGGATACTCGAGAAGCTGCGCGTTGTAGAAGGATAGTTTTGCGTCAGGAGTGAATAATACAGAATTGTTAATTACAGGATTAATTACGAGGTTCAATTATCCAGTTCGGGCAAGCTTCTGCGTTAAGAACGGAGGTACCTAATGAAGTTATTAAGTCCAGGCTGGTGCAATATTAAAATCGAGGCTGCGCGTGCATAATGCATCAGTCCCTCGCTGCTTTTACGCATTATCGCCTCGCATTTCTTTGCACGCCGGTCGCTAGCCAAACAGCTTCCGTTTCCACGTGCAACGTGAAATTAGGAGCTCGTTACGAGATAGGAGGGATTAAAGAGTGCATTATGCATCATTAATATCATCCAGTCGTGCCACTCATTTTTCAGCCTCTACCGTTACCGATCTAACAATAATACAGGTGTTGTACGAGGCCGTGTTACAACGTGGCATTAAAACCGTATTCGACAAGACATGGGGCAGATTGCTCATTAACAAATGAGTATCTAGCCCCGCGTTTAAGGAAATTGACTTGCAATAAGAGACGCCCGCGGAACGGTTTGGAGTAACGTTACATTGATGGCTCGCCACGGCCAACGGCATCGGGGATTTTACGAGGATCTCTTTAATGGTACTTTAAAACGAGGCGGAGAAGACCGAGCAGCAAATGACCCGTTTCAGTCACCCGTTAAAAATACATCGTCTACGGGATTTTGGCGAGAAACTACGAAGGAACAAACACGGGGGCGGTTCAGAGACCCTGGCGCAGAGTGCTTACTGGCATCCGTATGAAGGAACTTGGTGAATCATCTTCCAGAATCGGGGATCAGATTCACGCCAACGCGACGCGATTTTTTTGGTAGGTTGGAAACAAGACGATCATTTTTGTAGGTGGGTAAGTAATTCATTGTGATCGTTTAATTTTAAGAATTGGTAGTATTATACCACGGGACACTATTTTCTGCCGATCGGTCAGACGAAAAATTAAACGAAATTCATCTGATACATGGATGGCATTATTTCAAATTATTAGTTAGAAGAAGGTGGCTGTCTGATTGTTAAGAAAATTTTATGTGCCTTTTCTACGACATTTGTGTTTCAATTAATGTACAGATAATCATATACCTACCCGGCAGAAAATAGTGTCGTGCATTAATATTTATTCTAATATCTATAACGTCATTTAATATTCTGAGACATTTCAAAGAACTAAACAGAGGAATACTTTTTTCTTTGTTTCAGTGTTTGCACTTAATCGAGGGTTGATTGATTCGCTACAAGCAGTTCAGAGTCCACAGAACAAAATCAAAGTGTATCATCGCGTTCAATTAACAGCATCCCCATGTGAAGTGTCAAAGGCGAAGACCCGAAAATGGTCAGCGTAAAAACTATTTTACTTTCTACTGAAATTCCAGCAGCACGTAGTTGCTTTCGTAGTCGCTCCATAATTACGTCCCGTCGTTGCACGGTGAACCAGAATGTTTTCCACGAAGTAACTCGAGGCGCGCAGATATTGCCACGCGAAAATTCATACGCTGTGATTTTATCTCCTCTTAACACCCCAGCGGTTTTAAGGACGCTCCTTTAAGAGGGACAATCCTGGCGGACCGAGGCAGCACGCCTTCCGTTTTTGTCCCGGCCAGCTCCAGAAATGATAGGGAACGATTAAAAGAAGATAAAGGGAAGCAAAAGGTAAGCAGGGAGGAAATTTACACGCGTACGTATACGCGCGTGCATGAATTCTTCGACGTCGCCGTGGCGTCTGTATTCCCGGAGATTTCAACCACGGCATCTACATGGGCGACCACGCGCACTTGCGCGGCCATTGCAAGCATCTGCGAGTACATAGAATTTCCGTTCAGTAAACATTTAAGCGAAACGATGTGGTAGGAATGGGAATTGTTCTCTTCTTTTGTTAAATGAGGAGAAATTAGTAGGCAGTAAGTATTGAGCTTTGAAATAATAATGCAAAACTTCACAGCAGAAATACCTAGTCTTTTAATTTAATGTGAATTTGATATTATTAATGCTTTGATGTTTTAATATGGTACCTAAATAGTACGAAATTTCTTAATTTCAAGCTTTAGTCTTTCAAACCTAAAGATTTAACTTTAAGAAATTCTAGGAATTAATATTCTAGATTTATTTGTTAGAGTTAAATATTTTACTTTGAAATTTGAGGAATTCCACATTACTTTATTCCATTTCTCTGTTGCACCACTTCGGAACACAATTAAACAAAAAATACACTTGGAGTCTTCCAAGTTAAGGGGAAGTTTCGGTCTAAAAGTTTTTCGAATGTTCAACATTTTTAGAATACGTGTTTAAAAGAATTTTTTAAAATTCGTAAAATTCCCGAAGTTGTAGGCATTTGAGTATTGACAAATTCCTGGGGTAACACCCGGCCACTCGCCACTCACGAGAAACTTTAAACGCGTTTTTCTCGAGAACAGAGTTATTAAAATCGGTGGGACCAATATCTCCAGAAGTTATTATCCGATTCGACTAAAACTATTTTATTTCGAAGCATATACTTCTGTGTGGTGGAGAAACCACTAACATTTTAACATTTTTGAAAATTTGTCATTTTTATAAGGTCTTGAAAGGACGAAAACGTAAGGAAAAAGTGATTTCAAACTTCAAATGTCATTTTTTACGGTAAGTCCACTAGCGAGTTTCATGCCCTTTAATAATCCGTTATTATTTTTTATTTGAGACCAATGATTTAGATGCTACATGTTCTACTGTTTTGGATGAATTTGTTGACGCCTCGACTTTAACGACTCCCCACTGCCGTCTGCAATGATTAATTATATAAAAAAAATACATTCCTATAGTTTAAGATATCCTTAATACGATGCAAAAAGTCCCATTAAATTATATGCAGTAATTTTCCTTCTATTAATTCCTAAAGATCACCTATTTTTATAATCTCTAGAACCGAACATCCCCTTAAAGTGGTATAAATAAAATTAGGTGTTCCTTTAATTGAGTCATTGATCAGAGTCGTTGAGATATAAAATATATCCAGGCAGACAATTAGATCGTACTTTAGGCAGATTGTTATGTAACGCACATAATTATCTGCACGCGGAACACCTGAATGCTTAATTTATATACGTTCGCGAAGGGAACACGCTCGATACCATTTGCTGGTGGCTCGGTTCAATGATATCAGTAATTACACGTAACGAACGAACCTAGGCATAGACTTAACAGCATTCCTCGGGGCTCTTTGATCTAGCCTGAACGTTTTCGCGCGCGAGTTCACCTGAACACAGTTAATTCGTGGAATTCGAAGTTAGATGGATATAATCGATCTTAGCATGCCGTGCTTGCCACGAGCTCTGTTCCGCAGAAGTCCAACCGCGTCTTGGATAACAAGTATACGGTACCAATCGTGATCATTGTGTAGCATTCTTGTCGTTTCTCTTTCGACGATATTAACCACTGGGCTTGCAAATATCGTGTAGGACAATCAAACATTTTGTTCAAACAACTTGAGAATTTTAATTAACACGAAACGCTAGATTGGTTAAGTCTTTTACCATTTCGTAACAAGAGGCTACGTTTTTAAAAAATATTCAACTTTCAGGAGTCTTTTAGGAGTTTAAATATTGAATAGGTGGATAGGTATGTAGAAGGTGTAGATTAAGTTACTTGAAAAATGTGGGAGAGAATGATTAGGTAGGGGAGACCGGGGCTAGTTGATACGTTATTCTGTTTCCAATTTTTATTTGAATTTAGTTACTTAATAACAAACATGCCAAAATATACTTTGGTCCTTCCTCTTTAATATATAATAAGTGAAAACTTGTAAAAATACATGCAAAATGAATGAATTAATCCAAATGTTATTGAGACGATGATTTTAGATGTATCGCGACTATTTATTTATTCTCTAAGTATATAAATGAAAAGAGTTAAAAAACGATTGTTAACGTCAAGGTACACAGACGTACGCAGGATCGTAGTAAAGAATTGAACAACAAACTTCACATATCTCGCTGAAATGGAGCTACATATCTACGATGTCGAGATAATTCGTCCATATCAACTAGCCCCGGTCTCCCCTATATAATTCATCAATTTCGCTTCGCGTGGTTATTTTTTTCATCACCCGTTTTTCTCAACTACCTATCTTACAGTTTTTCTGCATTCAAAAGTTACCCCCCACATAACTTAAAAACGTCTCATGTCTAACGGCACGAGCGTAAAAGCAAGTGCGCAGTACTTGTCTGTGAAGCATTATTAGAACAAGTGAAAATATGTTGTATAAATATTCCTCTGCGACTCCAGTTACCTATTTGACTCGCTCCAGTTCAGCCGCCTGTATCTCGGGAACGAATCCTCGGATTGCTGAATGGTAATTATCTGTTCGATTCCTCCTATCAAGATCAATTTGCACGGTTCAGCTCGTCCCATAATTCTCAGGCCACTCTGTACGTCTCCATAGCGCACTGCTAACACGTTCGTCAACCAACCATCTGCTAACTAACTGTAAAATATCCGGAATACCGAACGATCGATGTGTAGAAATGCTTTTAAACACAGAAATTCACGGCACGTAGCTCACCTCGGCAAACTTTTCCCTCAAGTATCTCTCCTCTTTCGGGCGGGGATTATTCGCAATTAGCAGCGGTGGACAGCCTGTTATCTAACCGATATCCCGACGGTGCGCGTAACACAGGACCGTTTCATTCACGCGAACAGCTTTCGCGCGAAACCGAGCTAATTCCAAGCACGCGAGCGCATTAGCAATCGTACGTCATGCAAACTCTGGCCCGAGGTGGAAGATAATTGGCCGTTCGGAGGCTGTTTCGCGCCGAAGCGGCGCGAGCATCGCGCGAACAATGAGGACTAAACGATACTCCAGAAGCTCTGGTCGCCATCGATGCCCCATTCAAGCATAGTTTTCTCGTTATCCAAACAAGGAAGTAGCAGGAACACGCTCCGCGGTCTGCCAAACGATTTCTATCGTCCTCTCAGCGCTGCTCGCTCTAGCCGGTGTTGTTCAGAGTACACCGACCTCCGGCGAGATCTCGAATCGATTCCACGTCCGTTTCTGATCGCGGGAGACCCCAAGGCGCCGATACCCGATAAGGCAATCGCAGGTGCAAACGGTGCGCGCACGTACCGCGTAGACCGGACGGTGGATTTTCTCCAGCTTTCTAACCCGCCGCGATTTTCATGTCGCGAGAGAGCTGACCCTTTGGCACCTCCGCCAGAGCCACGAGGTCGAGGTCCTACGTCGGGAGCACTATCAAGGTCGCAGGCAGTCGCAAGGTGAACCGGACGATCCTCGAACAATCGAGAGTTCCTTCGATAATTAGTGGACGCAGTGGTGGAGGAAATTTCAGAGAGAAATTGAGAAATGCCGCAGGAAATGTAGAAAGTGATAGTGAATTTGTGGGTTAAAAGGTGCCAGGATTATTTTTCAAGCAGGGAATGAACCTAAAAGAGGTGCTAAGCTATGCTAAGCTTTAAAAAATTAAGTTCAATACATCCTCAACCGTTTCCACCAAAAGATAAGCTGTGCTACGTTCTTTCGCGTGTACCTATATAATTTACTTAAATCTACAAATGGGATTTTTAAATTTTCATTACAACCTCAGCTGAAAAAGTCGAAAAACCGAGCTTCACTATTTCCGACCAATTGCATTTTTTCCAACCGACGAAAACCGCATCCAAATAAACTAATCCTTCTAGCTTTTCAAGAAAATGCAAGTTGTTTGGAGCAATTTTAAGAAGTTATTCTGTTTTAAAGGGTGTCTACTTTGTCCGGCACTGCAGCATAGCATAGCCTTAGCTTAACTTCCAGGTTGGATGCCCGGCTTTATGCGTGAATGTATGTTTAAAATGTGGAGCAAAACTTAAGTTTCTGTCGTTGAACACTTTGTTTTTTAAATAACCGAGCGTAGTTATTACCTGCCGTTTTTATCAGAATAATTATGAGTTTTGCTATCGAGTTTCCTCGAAAGCGAAGCCTCGATCGCAGAAAACATAGTCTGCACTTTCCACGGAATTTCTGCGCGAGCAATCGCCCCATTCCTGGTCGCACCGCGAATTTCACCCCACCCAGAGCACAACGCCGCTCTTTCTCCGCTGATTTGAAGAAAAATAGAAAGGCATCTTACCGAGAGTTTCTGCAGTCTGCAACATGGCGTGGCGGTGAAAATTTTCGCGCGAAGAAACAGCTTGGTTAAACACATTAGAGCCACACTATTGCATAAAATCACCCAGCTATGTTTCGCTTTACGCATAATTCACGAACAGCGAATGGACAAAAGAGAAAATTCATTAACGAAACGTTGAGTGCGATCGCTTTGGCAGTACTGCTCGTCCCGGAGAAAACTGATTTGGTAATGAATTTCCAGGGTTCTTTCTTAATCACTTTCCACGATCGTTAATCTGAGTGCTCTCGTTTACTACCACGTCAGATGTAGTAAATTTTCTACCGCGAAGAAGAAGAAAGTACCTGGCACAGTTGCCCAGAAAAATGGTCCAGAATTCGTCATTGTAGGTACAAGATTCGAAGCTCCTCCCATTCCTGGTTGCAACTCTGTTACATCGGATGTTTAATTCATCGACTCCATCACGGTCGTGCCTAATTTCCGAGGGGCTGGTAGGGAAAAGGAACGATCTTCATCGATCAAGCGAGCATCCCATCGGAAAGCCTATTAATCTCTATGAGAGTAATCGATCGATTCGGCACTTGGAGGGTCTTGTTTCGCTTCTAGAGCTAGCCGCGGAGAAATATTCGAGCGGGCACGATAGACGGCAGCCGACGTATTTCATATCTTGTCATCTTCGAGGAAGCTGACCCTTCGGGATCTCGTGGTAGCTCGAGCGCTGGGTACCCGGTGGAAACCTTCTATCAAGGCCGCGGCCGAGGCAGTCCTTTTATTTTCTGGGCATTTGACGAGAGCGACATGCCTGGCATTCCTCGCTGGAATAGCCGTGTAACTATGCCCTCGGCATAGCCTACGTGCGTGTTCAACCGTAAACGCGTGTGAGGCCTTTGCCCGTGTGTGCTCCTACCTATACAGGGTGAGCCGCAGAAAGTGAACTCACCGATTTTCTGGCCGATGCAACGGACCGATCAGAGTTTTACACACTCAAGCACGGTTTTCCTATCCATGAGTCACTGGACGCTTGCCTCTACTCAGCAAACTGATTAGTGGAACATAGAAAGCAAGTTTCCGAAGTGACTTTATTATTTCACTTCGTTGTATTCGGTTGGTTCGATTGTAACATGCTTCCAAGATCTGTATGGACCATTTAAATGAACTAGGAAATGGTAATTAAGTGGGAATCGTGTTATGAGTTTAACAGTTATCAAACTTTAAACCAATTCAGAAGTTGTGAAATGAGTTGGACAGAAAAATAAGAGAAACGTGGTTAAAGTCGAAGAAGGGGTTGTAGCATGAATTAGAACAGTGTTATCCAACCGTTTTTCAGTCACGATTCCCTATTTTATATTCAAATAACCTACGACGCTCCCGCATACAAAGTAAGATGAATTTAATAAGGTGAAGAAAACACATTATAAATAGGTGTTTTACGATATAACTCTAGCTTAATAATATTAAAAAAAAAGATATCCCAAGGAATCCGTAACGACCCTCAGAAAACATTTCGCGCCCCACTTGGGGGTCGCAACTCACCGGTTGGGAATCACTGGATTAGCAGATGGTTGGAAGAATGGAAAAGATTAATCATATTCGAACGAACTGGATGGTCGTCCTACCAACTTTACAAAGTGTAGAATTGTTCATCCAGAGTGTCCAGAGCACTACTGGAAGGTGCACTTTCGTCGATATCACCCACAGATGCCCCACATCTTGCATTATAAAAATATAATACAGTTTCGAATACCATGAAATTATTTGAATCTCCAGTGCATGATGTTTACAGCGAAGCGTTCAACGTTATCTTGATGGCAGGATCGCACCGTGGATATAAAGGATTCATTTCTAACCACGTATTCCTATCACACTTTCCTTAACCAGAATCACAAACAACGTAAATGCATATTCATAACGCTAGAGCGTACAGCGGAGTCGTATGGCTTGGCCTTTGTAATTCCACCCTACGTACGTTCAAGTGATTATGCTAATTGCCACGTTCAACTTGCCTCTACGGGCGCAGAAACGCGCAGGCATCTGAAATATTTCGGTAAACAGCCGTTGCGCTCGCTTTCTCTTGTCCGCTTTTGCGCGCACGTGTGCTGCCGAACACGATTTGCTCGCTGAAACGTCAACATACTTTCGGATATTTTTGCATCGACGAATGGGAATGATCGCGAGATTCCTAAAATGTCACCCGCCGGAGCACCGCCGTTTAATTAAACTGGGCGGAATCGAAGGCACCGGTGCGCGCGCTGAATGATTCATTTTACGGCGCGCTGTAAATCTTGTTCCTGTTAATTTCATCGGCCGCGACAATGAGCCGAGGATTTGATATTAAAATGGAGCCGGTAGGTGACATTTATGCATCTGGTTACACGCGTGTGCACGCACAGAGGCGCGCGTGTGCGTAAAGGACGGGCACTCAAGGCCGATCGTCGGCCAACCCTTTCTCCGTCCTCAACGTGGCACCAAGAAAAGACAGTTCGGAGCCGCGAAGTTATCGTGAACGCGGTATATCTTTATCAGACGTTATTGCCACGCTGCTGAGCAACGACGTGCACGGAGAACATATGGTTGTTTAAACAAGTGAATCCTGTCTGTAGCAGGTAATCCGTTAATCGAGAAACTACTGTAATAATAAATGACCCATCATACTGGACGAACGTATCTTAGCAGAGTATTATCTCTGCACAGTTTATGGAATGTAAACTGACTTTTAACTTCGCCATGTGTCTCAAGATTTTAAAGAGTGGTCATAAAATTATGTAAGGCTTTTTGGGGGAAAGGGGATCGCGAATTTCTTATACGCGGGGAGAGGGAGTCAGGTAGCATCTTACGTAATATTTTTTTAACGTAATTTTTAATGTGAGCAACGGTGTTTCGTCGCATACACGAAACCGAGATAAATGAATTGTATAAACTTTTACAAGAATTTTAATAATTGAAAAAATGCAATGCGAAAAATATTACTGTTAAGAGATCATTCTGCTTGGAACTGCCGGAAAATGAAGCTATTTTTCAGGGGGGGGAGGAGAGTTGGAATATAAAACCTTATGAATTCTTATACAAGGTGAGGGGTGGGGGAGAAAATCGCCAAAGGTACACTTACGTAATTTAAGAACGACCCCTAATCAATATCCTGGCAAGGACCATGATTGAAAATTACATGGTAATCTGGTTTTTCAGATTTATGGAAAATGGAAGCGGAGCACACCGCAGAGCTCTTTAATGAAAATTTTCTAAAAATTAGAAGGGAGGGGGCAGCTACATTATAAGTTTACAAATGTGATGGAAGAGAACCTGTCCAAATACGATCCCAGTGGATTAAGGATTGCCATTGAAAGATATGGAAATCAAACCGGTATGCAATCTACCATCCCTCCTTCGGGAGGTAACTCGTTGAGTAACGCTCCGCTCGAAAAGAATTTCCCTACGTGTTTCGCTTTCCACCGTAGCACTTTCGAATCCGTCCGATAGGAAAAGCGATTCCATCTGCGAGCTTGCCAACTTTCCATCGATTTGTTCCTTTTTCTTTTCTTTTTTCGGTGATCGACAGCGGTATGGAGAGGTAAGATCGATTCGTTTCGGTCGACCTCCGTTCAGGTCCGAAGGAACGAAAGGTCGCGGTGGAACCGCTAGCGCGTCGAGCGAGGAATCGAAAACGTATGCCTCGATCGCCGGGCCCGTTTACGTCGTACGTGACTTTTCGGCTTAATGCTTTCTACGCTCGACGACGACCAATACTCGTTTCTCCCCGTGTGTACACGTTGTGCAAGTGCCGCGGGAATATTGATGGGCTTTCAAACTGAATTAACCAGAAGAAACGCTTCGACGGCGCGCCGTTGCTCACCTGTCGCGCGTAACCCCTTTGTTTCGTGGGCTTCTCTATCATATAACCGATTAGTTCCGTAATTATCACTATTTATTACGTTTCCCGAGAAACCGCGAGTCACTTTGCGAAACAGGATGAAAGGGGGTAACTGTGACGGCGAACAGTGAAATCGCTCGTTGCGAAGCTACGAGATCAAGTATTACTGAAATCCTCTTGAAATTGATTACTTCTTGGAATACCTATTAGAAGCAAGGAGTAATTTAATGAACGAGTATGAAAATTTGATTCTGGAAGAATATGGAATTTTCTTTTTGCACGATTTTTTTTTATCTCGCGCGTTCCGATGAAGCCTTTTGAAAATCTTCACTTAATTTCAATTCTAAGAAGAAATATTCCTACTTATTTTTCTAGGAAATTGCTCTCTGTTAAAAAGAAATCCTGGAATTTCCATTTAAGATAGTTCAAAATTAAAATGGTTTCAGCGCACTGGTTCGGTCAATTTAAATTATTGTGTGTCGTCATCGATGATTTTTGTTAACCCTGACTCAATTGAAGCAATAAATCTTGGAGAAATAATAAAATTTCTTGGGACAGGCAGGGCATGTTTAGGTCCTAAAGTTAATACCTTTTTAACATTAGGTGGAATATTATTTAAATTGACCGAACCAGTGCGCTGAAACCATTTTAATTTTGAACTATCTCATATATATACGGTCGAAATTCTAATCAATTTATTTCCATTTAAGGCTGTACACACTTTGAAATATGTAAATCATTTGTTTATTGTTTACGACTTCCATTTCAACTATATCTCGTATGTGACGTAGTGAGAAAAATTTGAGTTCTAGTTGCGATTGCGTACAATTGCGATATGGATGCAATGCTCCGTTTTCTCATGTGCACGGCATCTCCTTTCACACGGATTTTTTGGAAACCTATCTGTCATGTACAAACAGAATTAAGTGTACTTTTGTTCGGCTAAGTGTTACTTTGTACCGCTAAGAAATTAACAAATAGATAATTTTGTGGGAAAGGGAATCTTCCATAGTCACATACGTATATACGTGGGAATCATGTTTATTTAGTCTATCGAGGAAAAGACTAAAAACAATTTTTGCTGAAAATTGCGGAGAAAACAGATCCCTGTGCACATACCGCGATGGCTGCTGCAACAGTTGGATCACGGCAAAAGGACTCGATATCGCGTGTCGAAGGTGTGCAAGGACATACACTCTTTGGTACTTGACTTTCCTGTGAGTTCATGGAGAGCGACCGGACGTCCAGCGTGTAACGATCGCATCTTCTCAGGGAACTGGTTATAAGAGATATAGGTATCTGAAAGCTGTTACCAATCATATTTTTATTATCTATTAAGAAAACGTATTTAATACCATCGTGCCCGTTCCGCGACATTATTACTCGTTTATTGCTCGGTGCCCAAGGATTATAGTCTATTCTAGTATTTTTACAGTCGTCTATTTAAATTCCACCATTGTGCCATGCTAGGCAAGTAACTTCGAATCACTACGAACCGGATCGTACACGTGAAATTAGCAGGAAACGATCCTCGTAAAGTCTGACCTATACTGGCTGCAACTACTTAAGACTCTCCGCGCGTGGTAGTAATATCGCTCAGATCTGGGAGCAAAATTTTAAAGAAATTACAAGTGGAACGATATTCAGTCTAGAAAATTAATCACTTTCTAAAAGCCATCCTGTAATAACATAATATATTTCTGGTGAGCGGGCAAACGAGTATAAGTCAAATTGTACTCTTTAATTTTGTTCCTTTTTGTGAATCGAAAGTAAAAATAAAAGTTTCATTTAACGTATACGTTATCAACTTTCACGTTGAAAATTTAACACCTCATCTTACATAGCACTTTAAATGTTCTAAGTATCTTCCGGCAACACTAATAATTCTGACTTTTTAATATAATTCATCATTATGAAGCAATTTTTTGCGTAGGAAGATGGAGCTTCGTTGCTGTTTTTAGTTGTAAACTCAGCATCCACTGATGAAATGACGGCCCGCGGGAGATTCAATACGCAGGGTGTCCTAAGCAGGCGTTATTCGCCTTTTGAGGCACGCGCAAGGACACGCGCCATCTCTGGACCATGTATCCTTCTTAAGAGCTCACGACCGGAAGTCCGATATGTACGACGCGAGCAATTACGGGGGTAATCATGGTTGCTCACAGGGAACTGGCTGCGTGCCTCGTTCGAGGATCGTTTTGCTCCGGGGTCTCTTCGGCCACGCTCGACTTTCCGGTTTAACCGCTCCTTCTTCTAATCGCTCCTCTTCCTGCCGAACGATCCCTTCGTCCTTGGTCTTTTCCACGCACTCCAGGCACTTGGGGAAGTTCTATTGAAACGATCCTTGGATTCATTACTGCCCAGCACAGTGGGATACCTATGTCCACGAGAACTGCTCTCGCAGAAGTATCTGCTCGATATTGCTCGATATTAGCTAGATATCGGGGAATTACTGGGTACAGCATAGTTTGCATCTACCACATTTAGTATTTATGGAGATCGTTCTCTTCTTTGCAAGTCAGTCTTGGAAATTTCACTGGGGATCTAATCATCTAGCTGTATCTTAACATTCTCGAAGAAAAGCTTCGAAAACTTTGTGCCAGGGACAATGAAATGAATTAGGCATTGAAAATAAACCAAGATCAGAATTCGCTTTGCACAAAACTTCCCTGGTAGAAGCGATCGCTCAGAAAAGACTTGCCAGTTTAAGGGAAGAAGCCCGTATAGACGGCTTATTTTTGTATCAATTTTTAGGAATTTTTTGCAACGATAACAATACGCTAATTCTTTCGGAACTTTAAGGGTACTTTATTCAACATTATAACAAGGAAAAAATTATTACAGTATAATTATAATAAATACCTATCTGAAATAGTTTTTTTTTTTAAACAGATAGGTGCCAATCTTTTACACATTCATATTAGAAAAAAGAAGAACCCTGCGTAGGTATAATAACAGAAGCAGTAAATTAGAACCTGTAGCCATTCTCATTTACATTCACTGGCCCTGCAAAAGAACAATTTCCTTTCTAAATCCAGTTCTCGAACCGGTCCAATGACCGTGCCACTGTGTCTCAAAAAGACGCTGCACAGTCAAATTTGTGTAGCCCAATTTTCGTACAAATTCGCTTAGTATTTAGTGCCACTTTCTACGATCCACATCTCTGCCAGAAATGATTCGTGACTTTCGAGAACGTTATTCAACGGCCGTGGGGACTTATGGCTGCTCCGCTTCTACTTTCCCACGTGCACGGGGGACAGTTATGTCAATTCGATGCGTAACGGACGGCGCAGCAGAGGAGCGCCGATTTTTCTCGCGGTCGTCCGGTATATCGGATGAGCTATCGGAGAACCAGAAACGAGATAGGACGTGAACGCGAAAGAGAATCCTTGGGCATCGGAGGTGTCGATTGTTGTACGGTGTCCAGTTTCATTCATCTAAGTCTGAGAATCGGGACGCCGGTCTCGCTGGACGCAGACAGGAATTTTTATGAACGGGCCACGGAGGATCCTTCGCCCCCTGAGTCATTGCACCGCGGCGTGGTCCAGTACCACGAAGTGCTCGAAAACGACCGTCGGCACCATGACGTAGAGTGTTAACCCGTGACTTTCACGAGAATAAATCTTCCACGTTGTTCCGTTGAATCAGGGTACCGGATTGTATTTCACCGCGGCATGAGTAACCGAATCACTCTACTTTTTCATTTTTTTTCCATAATTCATGCGAACCTTCTTCCCCCATTTTCACCATTGCTTACTCGCCTGCGTTGAAAATGCCTACCTACAATTTAAAAGCGAAGATAAGGGACCATCGTCTACGTTCTTTAATGGGACGTTCTAGCGGGCTACTAAAATTGTGTCCAGAGAGTTTCCGTGCTTAATGCATATTGGAAGGTCTAGAGCTGTCTTGATTGAACGGGCCCAAGGTAATGACCAAGGATCTATAATTCAACAGATGAAACACGAAGCTGCCTCTCGACGATGGCTATCCTCGTTAACACGTAGCTCGGCGTTATCTCATATGAAATTTCAATCCCCTGTCCTGCGCACACGGTCGATGTCGTTAATATATTTTTCATCCTCGAAGCCTGTAATCTCATCCTTACGTAACGCGCCTACCATGACTCAATCTTGGGAACGCTCACAATCCGAGGAAATCTGTTACAATGGAAAACCATCGTACAGGATTCTTCTGCGAACCGTATTGAACCGAGAAACTTTCCTTTCGCGCTCATTAACCGAGCCATAGGGAACCTGTGATTTTTCTCAATATATCTGGGGGTTTGGTTGCGTAAGAAAATCGACGCTCGAAATCACAAGGCCTCGAGAGGTAGTGTATTCTCCGAAGAGAATCGACTGTAACGATTACTCAGAAATCCTGGCACGGACACTTTACCTTCGAACGCCTTCCTCCGCACCACCTATCCTACTTTTAACAATAGCTAATTTTAAAGTGTGCCCATCGATCGTGGACTAAACACACCATAGCGGCGAACATCGGCAGGAGAAGATAAGCACCCTAAAATAAACACACCGGTAGCAATCATTAATTACAGGACCAACAAGCATTGATTCTAAAACCGTGCCCCAGACAACGAGGAATGCGAGTTTTGTTCTTCGTCGTCGCTTTAATTAGAGCACGTAGCAGCTACGTGAAATTGCACCGTGGATGAGATGCAAAAAGGGTGTCGACGTCCAGCACCACTGGCCGCCATGCATTCAGTGTTTTTTTGTCACGGTGCCACGATGTCCAACGGTTGTACAGGCTCGTTCACGCTGAATACGAAAGAAGATTTTCCAGGCTGTTGGCGAGGCTGAATCCAAATGTGCCGAATGTCGGTCGGTGGGAATCGGCCATGCAGGCAGCGGGCTGATAGCGATTGAGGTCGCGCGCGAGGATCGTGGAAGGAGATCGTGAAAACTCGCTCGTTACCGGGTTAAATCACAGCCGCGGGCGGACGCGTAAGATGCACAGTTAAGAGGATTATTTGAACGGAATGATGCGGGAATGCAAATGAGCGTACGACGTTGCGAGAAGGAAACGTTACGTAAAGTAGCCAGTGGCTGGTAAAAGTAACTGTCCGAAGTCGAGATTGATGACTGGGTCGGTAGAAGCTTGAACAATTTCACTGAAAATGAATTTTCTTTGTTACATTAAAGGAAGATCGAGTCAACTGTCAAGCAAGAAATTAATCATGATGTCCATAGATTAGGATTAAAAATCAGTTTCTGCAATGCTACGCGTGTAAGATAAGGAACATGGAGTAACGATTGTCGAAGTTGGTAGCAAATCGGTTTAGAAACAATATTATTTAAAATATGTTTGGGTATTAGAGAATATCAGTGAATGAACTCTTGCACATTATTTTTTATATACTTTACTCGTTATATTTTACACTTGACGGCTTAGCCTACGCTTATGTTTCTGCACACGTCAAGGACCGTGTGCTGTTTGATTTAGATACAAAGGAAAACACGGAGCGATTAGGATGTTACGTGAGGATTCACAAAAACGCGTGTGCCATGGCTGTTCGAACTTAAAACCTTCACGTTGTACCACACGACTGTTCAAGGACAAGGACAACCTCTATTGAAGCCACACACGCATGGAATACGGAGTATTCTTTTAACCCGATACATCTTGAATACAGAAAATCAGGCGTGACACAATTGTAGCTGTACATTAGCCACTTCGTCGGGTGGCACGAAGTTCATTTTACTCGAGGCCTAAATAAATTTACTCCGAGGAGGTGAAGTATCGATAAAACCTGCTAGAGCATTTAATTCGGTGCCGCATCACGAATTCTACCTGTAAAACCACTCTGCACAAATCTCGTCAAGACCTCTCCACTTGACTGGTAACATGAATTTATCCAAAGGAACTACAAGTTAACCATTTCGTTCACGACTCAACGCGAAATTTCACGCCTCGTATTTGAGTAAATAGCTGCAGTAATTACAAAGACGGCTCGCAGAGGTAAGACAGGTTCAACGAAACAGGAAGCTGCGCTACAAGCGGCAGAGCCAAGTGACACTGCGCTTTCTAAGTGATCCTAGTCTATTTTCGGTCAGACCGGTGCTCTCCGCACGTAACGATCAACACTCCTTATAACCCACTGCAGAAAATAATTAGAAGATCATTTACTGTGTAGATACAAAGTATTCTACAAACTAAACACGCCTGAAAAATCTGACAGTGTTAACTATCACTACTAACTTCTCTTCCTAATATCCTTTTCACTCCCTCAATTTTTCTTCGACCACCCCTAAACTCTTCAAACACAAAATTCTCTACTCAGGTATTTTTATCTATACAATCCTTTGTCACAAAATACACCAAATTAACGTTCCCCACCTGTTTTCCCGAAGAACGTAAGCTAAATAATTTTTGCAGCTTCGCATCTATCGAACTCAATGGATTGCCAAGAGCAAGCTCTTCATTCGGGGTGGACGAACAGGAAGCACCGAGCAGCTTTCAAACTTTCTCGCCCTGTTACGTAACCCCGGCGGCGTTAGCCAGCACAGAGACCGGACCGGTTCACGAAATTCATGCATAATAATAATCCAATGATACGGCCGGCCGTAGACGGCCTTCCCGGCTGTCGGCTCGAGGCTGACCTGATATCTGTCCGCTGGATTACTATCAGACCATAAGAAAGGAAAGGGTACGTTCAGTCGAGAGACAGAGAGGCGCCGTGACACACGTGATACGCGCGTATATGGGTTCGTTCTACCGTGACGCCGGCCGATTAAAGTTCACGATACGAAACTGGTCCGTGTCCCCGCGAACGATAACTTAAACGGCCAATACGCGAAACCGTGGAACGCGACTTGTGCCCGCTCGCCACGGAGGGCCGAGCGTTTCGCTGCCGGAGAAATGTAGGAGCCGGGCTGAGCTAGGTATGTATCCCCGCGTTACAAATAACCGCGAGCACGTAGCCGTTTGTGCAACCGCGTGCCTTTCAGATTGTCTTCGAAATTTTCCAACGCGTTTCTTTTATCGACGTCCTCCTATCGCTGGGCCGTGCCTCGAATTCCGATCGAACACAGAGATACAAAGCGAGCGCGAATGGCGGAAATCGGTGGTGATAAATCAGGCCTCGCGAATTTTCTCGCGATGCCTCTGATCGCAAATTTCTTCGAAGTTGGAAAACATAGGTGGTTCCGAGAGGTTTTCTTTCGAGTCTTGCGAGTGGGAACTGATTTCTGTGAATGGGTCTAACAATAAGTGGGGTGTAATGTTTGAGGGAGTTTCTAGTGGTTGTTGTTTCTGAGTTGAGTTTGGGAAAGATGACTACCTACTTCTGGTTCTGTGGGTTGATAAATAATAACTTGTGGTTAAAAGAAAAGTTGAAGAGGAAACTCACTTTAGGGGATAAATAGCGGGATGAAAGGTTAAATTGATGATGATTTATTCATAGTTTACTGGTAATCCTTGTTACTAAGAAATATGGCCAAGATATTAAACACTTCGCAGAAATCGGTTTGCTGACATTTAGAGAAGTTTCGAACGATGATCGCGCACGGTTCAAAGTGGCACTCTACTACCTATATAAAATTCTAGCTTGCAGTTCCCCGTTCAAAGACGCTTCTGATGCATTAATTACCCTCCAAATTTTCGAAAATTAGTTTTTAGGATGATTGCATATTCCGCTAGCCATATCTTTTGTAAATTCCCAAAATTCCAAAAATTGAAAGAATTACAGTAAAAAATGTACGAGCTTGCGCATGAAATTGGATAAGGATGTCCAACTTTAAACGCGATTTCCCAGAAACGACGTTTTTCAAAACGGTGAATATAAAATCTCGCAACCCGCTCCAATGATTTGAATGAAAATTTACAGGGAGGTGCAGTAAACTATTTCCCACAATATGTCGCGAGCATATTTTCAATATTAATTCTTAAAAAAATGATAAAAGATATTTTTCCCGCAAAAAAAATCATATATGTACATCAAAATAAAAATTGTATTAATATGTTTATCAAAATTTTGCTTCCCACAGAAGATGGGAACTGTCTTACAGATTATAAAAATGCCTTTACTTTGTGTTTTAGGTATTTCATCTGCTCGAAATCGAGCTGACCATCAGACGGTGCACCGCGTACACGCTCTCACATTTATATTTATAACTTTTTCCCCTCTAAATATATTTAAAATTTTCTTTTTGTATATTATAACCAACGAAATGATGTTTAAACATTAAAACAAAAATTATCTCTATATTCATTTATTACCTCAGAATACGCGTTTAAAGGAGAGACAGATTTTCATTCATTCTAAGCTATACAAACTTCACTCACAATAGGAAATAATTCAAGTACCTACTCAATGCCACCTTCACCTATATAAATTCTGCAACTGGAACATACATATTCAAATTCAATCAAATTCACTACGGGATTACAAAAATTTATGTAAAGAATAAAATCCAGTTTTCTTTTCTTTTTACAAAGCCCTTGTTTGGAGGCTGCCAGCCCCCTCTGGGTGCTCTATTGGTTCTGACATCAATGAAACCTAAAACTTCGCGACGGAAAGTATTGTACTTTAATTTGCGAAGCGATGATGATCCCAAAAGCATGACCCAAGCGCGCAGCGGAGCCTGCGCGCAGAATTCACAGCCCAGTAATTGTTCCTCGCCCATTTAACAGAAGATTGAGGTAGGCGTCGAGTTATCAGCATATTTTCACATGGTCGAGTGAATTAACGCTTATCAGCATCCATCGCTATCCTTCGTAATATCGCTACCGGCAGCTCAGTCTGTGCACATGCCGCGGCAGCGTTTCCCGCGTCAGGGCATCGTACTCGAGGCAAGCGGAAAGAAATGAACGAAAAAATACTGCCCCGTACAATATCGCGTAAGATGTTATTTGCGAAACGGCATTAATTATGCGACACGTGAAACAGGTATTGGCAGGGCCCGTGCACTCGTTATATTCGGACTTTCACTCGACGCGCGCTACTTAAACGATCTCTCTTTCTCTCTCCCTCATCTCTCCGCCTGTTTTTCTCTCTTAAAACGGCGCAAGTAACCGTGGACAAAGCGAAGACAAGTTACTCGTTTTACATTCCTTCCGCTCGCGGTAACGCCGCTCGCCGATCATTCCCGTTCGAGACCGCCACGTCGAATTACATCGTCGCCAGGAATTCACGGAGAGAAGAGCCGCCAGGCACTTTCACTCGAAAGCTTTCGTTTCGACCAGCCGCGCGGCGATCGTGGAACCAGCGGTGTAACGAATGCCCGAACTCGCGCTCCAGTAATCGCGAGTCCTTCCCCGCGCGTGTAATCTTTCCGCGTGGACTCGCCTCGGCGATGCTCGTCGACGTGTAAAATTTCAATCGCCCCGTTATAAAAATTCGAATCCCATTCTATCGCACCAGCAAATTCAAGGGAATCGCAACTGACACTAGATTCTCATAGTGCAAGAATACCAGGTGGCACAATTGCATTCTTTAAACTATAAACATCGTGTATTTAGAAGCAGATTATTGTGCTTTCTGGGACGAGAGCACACGTTGAAGAATCTGCTCCATTTACCAACGTAATACAGCTATTTGTTCCCCACCGTTCGATTACTATGATTTCCTATCTAACGGGCATTGTGCGCAAGAAACGGAAGCGCGTAGAAACTGGATGAATGGCGCAATGAATAGTAGGCTATCGCCAGGCACGGCCAATAAGAGAATAATAAACCAATAACGACGCGGGCAAAACTCCGTTTTAGTACCACCGAGCCCGTTCCCTCCTTCGTAATTTATAAGCGCGTTTCAATTAACCAGTTATCTTTAGATGCTGGGTTACGTAGCCGGGCATCCGGCGAGCCTAGGTACTCGCGAAAGAGAGTAACGTGATAAAGGATACTGATAAGGCGGGCATACAGAGTGGTATAATAACACGTCGTCGCACGGCAGAGAACCTTTTTGGTATCGTTGCGAACTGATTTTTACTACGCGCTAGGCTGTCCATTCAAACCGCCCGAGTTATCGTCGATCCGTACTACTGATTCGAAAGCAATTAAGATACCCACCCCGCTCACCCGGCTTTCGTTTTCGTTGCCAATTTCCTGTTAACGGTCTCGATCTCGAGAGGCGGATGCAAAGAGGCAGCACACTGGGAGATTCCTCGACATAAATTGTCGCGATGTCGTGGTTCAAATAGTCAACTTTCTAATTGCAAGTTTGTCACCGGTGACATTCACTCGACGAACGTAATGCTGTATTTTATTGGGGATTTAACGACGATGCGACGCTCGGGATATGCCCCGCGAATGGTCGGCGGGATATTAAGGAAGAAATGGCCCGGCGAGGACTCGACGAGCCGAACTATCGACTCCTATCGAGATGACTTGGCGACCAACCACGGGGAACCGCGTGCCGCACCTGAATCATCTTAGGAATGTAACACTACGGCGAGGCTCGGATTTACAGTCCGCCAGGGCCTCATGAGAAAAAGCGGGGACCGCTTTAACAGTAGCTTACACGGCCCCTCGAATAATTTCACGTGGACGAATCAATTTATGAACCCCCGTGACTCGCTGACTAAGACGGATCACTCGAGCCACGCTCATCAATCCTCTCCCGGTTACTTGATTAAATTCCTCGTAGGCACATCTTGCTCGTTTCGCCGCGATCTTGATAGCTTTTCTGGCAAGATTGTTAATTCGTATCGCTGATGAATCGCGTATCAGCGGGCGTACACGTTCTATTGTCACTGTCCTTGAACATTGCCGCATTTATTTAATCACTGACCAGCTGAAATGGCGAAACCCGTAGCCGTGTAAAAGTATAGTACGTTCCTGTTCTTATATCATTTTACCGCGGGTTGCTTAATCACGGCACTGTTACATAAACTTATTGATCTTTACACTGTAATTAATTACCTGCTGTTATTAGAACGATTTAAACTTGTGGAACTAATTGAGGTGTATAAATTTCATTGATTTATGAAGTTTAATGCAATCTGTGCTCTTCTAATTAAGCTTGCGATATTTCGTATTGTGCATCGCATCGAACCTCAGCTATAAACGCAGGCGAATTTACTTCGCGTGGCTCTGTGGCTCGCATTTCAGTTCGATATAGTTCGCGAATGTTTTACGAAGGGAGAATGAAATTTCTGTCGTCAGGGGCGGATTTGGAGATATGGCGCATTTAACCATCTGCTACCCTTTCTGTGAAATATCTTCGTATATTTTTTTTAATTTAAAAGAGTCAAGGCAATTTTAAAATTAATTCAATGCGACGACTCACGTATGCTAATCTGCTCCATAAAAAAAGAGAAATTTTTTAAAGTCGCCTCAAGCCTCAGTGTTTAAACTACTTTCAATTTCTTAGCCTATATACAAATCCTCCCCCGCCTGCGGTGTTAAAGATATATCAGTTTGAAAGTATAACGATCGCTTAAGGTGCAATTTGATGGGCTTAGTTTAAAATTTACGAGCATCGTGTTAAAATCATTTTTAATTTATCGGCGTTTAGAACCAGTATAATCTTATTCGTTAAGATAAAGGCTAGTCGTAAGGATGAGATCAGAGCACTCGGGGGAAACCCTATCAGAGTCGCAAAAAGCGTTACCTCGTCGACATGCTTCATTATCGTTGATATTTTTATCAGACAATGCGTGTTTTTCTCCACGCGATCAACTTTCTTCTAAAAATAGCGAGTGACTTGTGAAGTATGTCGAAAACATTCCTTCCGAGCAGTTGGAACCAACGCTTTCCTCTGCTACACGCAGGATCAATGAATATTAACCATCGCAGAAACACCGCCACCGATATTACCAACTCGAAAATTACCTTTTTCTTAGGAAACGAGCATAAATTCGGTTCCCTATGTGTTTACCACCCATTCTGAACAACCTGTTATATAATCTCAACTAGTCATCCATCGTAAACGAATTTCAAAGTGCAAGTAACTGTTTACTGCGCCGGGTAATTGTTTATCATACAAATCCTTGGTGTGCTTCGACGTGGATCAAACTTATCAGTGAATAACAGTAAATGAACGAGGAAGAGAAAGAAGGCGAAAGAATGCGAAACACGGCCAGCGGGCTTCCTGAGGAGTCAGCTGAGAGCAGATCCTAAGCGCGAGCGGATGCCCGAATCCGAATCCGTGGTAATACGTCGTTCACATCGTTAAAGTGGCGTCTTCGAAGCGTCGTAAAGCGTTCTCGTTAATTATGAATAATATGATTACGCGACTCCTTCCCATGGTTTCCCTTTTGTGAGACCCAACCTCAGCCCGGGGAACTCTGCGCCGATTCACAGAGTACCGGCGCGAGAATCAGATACATACCTATGAAATTCTAACACGTGCAGCGTGAGGCAACAATGACGCTCGCGCTTCAATAAGCGGCGATAAAGTTATGCGCGCTCCGATACGCGGTATCACAATTATTCGCGGTACACACCAAGTAAGATAACGCACTACCGATATCTGTTCATTGCGAATCTACGAATGACGCGTAAAGTGGCAGAATAAGTACACTATTGTCAATTTCCTTGGTTGAATTCTGATGAAACGCCGAGGACGTTCAACGCACAATTTGTAAAATATTGTAGCTGTTGCTGCGAGCCTCCTTTGCACCCGTCCGCTTATCGTTATCGGAAGATCGTGACAGTCGTGAAAGCAGTGTGCACAGTGTTTCGCGATTTAATTGCTATTTTTATTGCCACGGGTAAGCTCGTTGCTAAGCTCGTTGCTAAACTGGCTCCTAAGCTCGTTGCTCTGATAAGAGTGCATTTCGCAGAGCTCACCTGATATCGGCCCTCGGGAAAGGTGGACGCATTTAACAGAGGTCCCACTGAATCATCGTCAGTCCTGTTTGGAGCAGAGTATCCTTCAGCCGACGTGGTTTCGTTGCCGCGAAAAGTGCACAGTTCGATGGAGCGTTTCGCGATCCACGATCGAAGACCTGACAGAGCCACACGATGATCGCGAAGAAGACGATCAAGTACCGTCTGTTTAGACCGACCGAGCGGGTCCGGACGACTGAACGTGCCACTCATTGCGCCTCCACCGTCAGCCTCGATTCCTCCTTCTCTTTCTCTATCTCTTTCTCTTTCTCTCCCTCTCCCCAGGTGCGCTTGCCTCTCTTTTCACCTATGCAAACAGAAGCTGCACAGCGGCGGTCTGTTTTGTCGCTTGTGATCCGTTAACAACGATCGATTAAACGAAGTGGACGACGTTGACAATCGCCACTCTGTCACGATCTTTATTATGTATTGTATAGATGAAATCATGTTTCGAGTTTCGCGGAATTTTCTACAATTTTAGTGACTGATATAAGCGTAACTCGTTGCACCGTGTATTTTTATCAAGCACGATGATGGGTTCTTTAATAGAGTCAATGAATGCGCGGACGTGATGTTTAATCAGGTGGTTAAAATCGATCGTGGTTTTATCAGTTTGGCGCTTGAATAAAAATTCTGCTTTTCCTAAGTAGGTTTAACCTCCAAGTTGGTTTAAAATTGGTATACAAGAACTGCGAATTTGCCTGTCTTGAAATAATATTTAACTCTTTAACGACACACTAAATTTTTGAGAACGACCCAAAATTACAACCCTTTTATGCTTCTATTTTACTATTTAAATGTTTATGAACTGGGAAAGCATTTTCTTTTTATTCTATCGGACCTACCTAATATGAGGCATTGAGAACAAAAACGGATTAACCCAGATTTCTGGCGAAATTGAATTAGTAGCAATAATGTAATTCTAGTAAGCTCAACTACTCATATAAAATAGGTCAGAATAATTTTTTTTCAATGTGATTTAGTCCGTTTTTGATCTGAATGCCTCATATTACGGAGATGGAATTTTGAGACTGTTCGCAAGCAACGTAATTGAATTTCGAAGGTTTATTTTGATGTATGATATTAGAAGCTTCCATATGGATCTGGTTCTTATGAAATGAAATTGTGAGGGAACCGATTCAGTTTATTGTAATATCTTAGGTACATTCCCGCCAGTGCCATGTACTCCTGATGGATACGCTTCCGTCACGGCTCGTGATCTAGAATGTCACTGCCTCGATCCTCATCGCTCTTTTTCCTATTTATACCTCTTTGTGCAGATTAAAGTTATGCAGCCATGTAATATAGGCGTGGAATTGACATTGAACGGTGGGGAAGGGGAGTTATTCCTTAACTAGCTGCATAGAGAAAGGCACGTGGAAAAAGTGCCTGACATTTAAATATTTAACTGCTGCATTAAACGCGTGGCATTTAAATTTATTATTAGAGCCGTTTCACGCGGTGCCATGGCTTCGTTAAATGAATTATAATCATAGATATTCAATCTGCCGACATAATTTCTTCTGATGTCCGAAAGAATGTGGAAGTACTCGCTCGGAAGTATGCGAAGAAAGGGCAGTATTTATAATTTTTTTTTTCTTCCAAAATAAACGTTCTACATAGTTCTGATTTTGTACATTTGTTTACTAATATTTTACCAACACTTTCACGTCGTTACATTAAAAAGTATCGAATATTTATTATGTTCCAGGTGTTTATGTGCGATCACTTTCAAAAATTCCTCCTTCACGATTACCACGATTGTGCTCGTGTTATTCATCCGAAATAAAAAACACTGTTTTTATTCTATTCAGTAAACTTGCCTCTACCGTCCCTACCTCAGTTATTCATTAATATCGAAGAGAAAAAACTGTCAACCCATTGAAAAAGATTTCATTTGTGTAAGCAAATTTTTTTACTTTGATCTGTTATAAAACATGGAAGTACTGCTGATACTTTTATAATTTTGGTAAGGATGATAGAGAGAGGTGTATAGAAGATGTTTGCACAATTTCAAGTTAATCGGCTCTTTACTTTCTGAGAAATCATGCTGACCAGTCAAAGTTAATCGTCAAGTCAAACCTGTACAACTTGGTTAATACTTTGAATTTCTCAAAAAAATTTAATAGAACACGCAAGAACCTTCGTACCAATAGAAGGTACTATATAAAGAATCGAATTTCAAGCAAGCACCCCCTTATACACTTAAACACATTTAATGATTTCATGGGGAATGTGAAGTGTGGCATTTGAAGAAGCCCACAGCGGAATGGTTCAGGAAAAGCTTGTTTCCTCTGGGAATATATTAACGTTAGCTATGTACGCCAACGTGCAAGCGACTTTCCCACTCGTGGCTCATGCAAATGTGGGCACCGACATTGAACAGTTGACATTGAGTGGCGGGAAACGGTCATTAAGCTCAATATCAGTGTACCCAGCGACTTGCTGATCAACCGTAATGTCGCTAGCCCCGATAAAACGGTGATTATTCTCACCTCGCGTGAGTACAATGCCCCAGAATCATCATGATCCCTCTTCAAACATCCCAACAGAATTCTGATAACTAGGTCGCGTTATATCATCTACTCTCAATTACCGTCCTCCAATCTAATCGTTCGAATCCTTTCATTTCACTTTCGAAACGAATCGACACGATTAACAAAAGATCAACATCCGAACATCCACCCGGAGGCGTTCGTTTTTTCAAAAGTGTCAGGCTTTCGAAGTGTCACGCATCAGCGAGTAACGCAGGCGTGTATCGTGGCCGCGGACACGCGTATCACTTTATTGGTACTCTCGAGGACACGTGCGCGGTTTAACTGTAAAACTTAACGTTTCGCCGCGGAACGACGGGGAGAGCCGTGTCTGAGCTGTAATTTTCGTTTCGCTCCATTGTTCGCGAGCAGTAAAAATCGATCGTTACCGTGCTTCGGGCCGCCGCGCGGGGTTTACATCGGTTGCCGCGAACAAGGGGCGCCGAGCGTCTTTTTCGTCGCCGTATGTTGCTCGTCTCCGCGCCTCCGCCTTCGAGTCCTTTATCGAGGCGAACTAGTGATAATGCCCGCTGAAATGCTCGCGAACGCCCGTATGATCCACGCGGAGAGTTCCCCTTGGAATATTCCTGCCACGGCGAAACTGATATCTCCGCGTTAACGTTGCCTACGCTATTATCGCGCGGGAGCGCTATCAGCGACATCGGATGACTATGGTTTTCACCGTGTACCCTGGCCGAAAGAAACGCGGGACCGATAAAACGGCCATGTACCATGGCTAGGCGCTCTTAGACCGCCGGCAACGGAATTGTAGAATGATGTTGGATTATAATTTATAATCGCGCCGAGGGAGAACGTGTGGGCTTCTCATTCGGACGTTGCTGGTTTGCATCGCGTGGATTCTGAACCCCGCCGGGGCGATTAGACACGGGAGACGCAAATGTTGGGATCTGATAGGGTCCTGCGGTTATTACACTGCTTGCAATGTGGGAAGTCAGTGGCGGATTTAAAAGAAAAAGCCCAGGTGGCAAACGTTCTGAGGGGCCCATTTTTCGGGAAAATCAGGAGGTAGTTTACTAAAAGGGAGCAAGTGCGCAGAAAAGTGTAGAAAAAAAATATAGTGCTTGAATAAAATCGTATTTTTTTTTAAGACAGGGCACTAGGGGGGCCTTCCGAGCAAGGGCCCAGGAGCGTAAATATAGCGGCAGTTTGCTGAAAACGGGTTCAGTGTAATAATACGTAAAAAAAATATAGTTTAGATAAAGTCATAATTTTTTTAAGGATGGGACTCAGGTGGCAACTCCTCATCGGCCGCCCCGTTACATCCGCTACTTTGAAGACTTGCACGTCTAGTCAGGGTCACGTTAATTCCACTATTTTGGCAGATGTCGAGGAGGGTTTGTTGTACCTATTCTTCTCGATACGGAGCGCGGCCAGTTTCACCAGAGGCATATTGTACAGAGTTATTGTGCTACGAAGTAGAGCGGGCTTTGAATGCAACGCGTCACGTAATTGCGATCATGTCCGTTGTAAAATGTAGAAGGTAGAGTTAAAAGCTGGGGCACATTTGTGTACTACCGTCCACAGACGATCATGGAACACTTACTCATTTTCTGAATATGAGGTTTGTGCCGCAAAGTACATCGCAAATTGCATCGCCTGAAGATGTAATAAGGTCGCACGAGGATGTGGTTGTTTGGTTCTGATTGCGTTGGTTGTTTAGAAATGTTTAGAGGGGGGGTTAGTGATAAAATAGGAATAAACAAGCAGTTGTTCTTTGTATTTAAATTAATTATAAGAAGTAAATGTTCAAAATTATAAAGACGTATTTGTACACGGATACAAAAGACGTGAAAAAGAGTTTATCTATTCCATAATTTATCATTTATTAATGCTTTGGTAAGATGCATATTCAGGAATCGTGACAGATTAAACTTAATTCAAATTAATTAACGTTTCAACTAGTAGAAATGTAAATGAGAAAGATACAGTAAATCCTTGTTATGAGCCCGTTTCTACCACGCATTTAAACCCCGGCGACTGACCTCACCATTTCTTGGAATCCTTCGGACGAGACTGGAGGAACCCGGGAACGAGCGAGAGGCTCATTCGTTTCCTCTCGCTAGCTCTTGTGTTTTCTCACTCGCCTCATTGGCTGCGCAAAATAGTGTCCACAACGTGTTACGTGTTTCAGTTTTAAATTATTAATTAAATTGACACTATAAAATGGATTAAAGAAAGCAACAGAGGTATATTTTTCTTTACCATTATCCCAAAGTTGCCCCCCCCCCTCCCTCGGAAAAAAGTCTGCGGACGCCCCTGCGGTTGAATCCACTGAACACAAACAATGTAATTTTGTGTCACTTGCTTCGGGTGTTCCCCGTACCATTTCCGTGTCGCATGCAACGTTATCAATTCAGACTGGAATTCGATCTCTATCCCACTGGCGGTTAGAATTGAAACTAATTATAGCGAAAATGCTTCGAAAAACACAAATTTGAATCGATCTGGATTAACATTATGAACTAGGTACTTATTTAATCACTTTTAGGATGTAGTAATTACTACTCGCTAAGTTTATTTTGTTAACAATTACGTTTAAGCGTTAAATAAAGCATTAATTGGTCGTGCACTAAATCGAACTGAATGTTACGACTAATTTCGAGAAACATGTCACATAATTTCGTTTTCTAATAGATTTTAATAAAAACACAATTTATACTTATTACCATAAATTTCGATCATAAATATTATCACATATTATATAAATACAACCGCGAAATAAACATTTGTAGATACGTACATACCACAGACGAGGTCTGTGGTACCATCGACGAAGTATAGAATAGACCTATCACCTTATGGGATTTTGTGTCACCATCCAAACTGTATTACCGACCCATAACTCGAGGACTGAATTTAGCGGCCTCTGCTCATCAACAGCGTCCAACTCAGCAACCACCTACTCTGAAATCTGTTGAAATGCTGAAAGTTGTGTGAAAGACTTGTTTAAAGACAGACTTTTGCTACGCTATCCTTTGGCTCAGCTTCTCAACGACTCACGCGGATTTCTCTCCGGAAATCCATTTCAGGAATCAAGACACTATGGCGCTCAAAAATGGTATGTATTTCTTCAAAACCCGTGTAGGCTATAAATTGCAAGATGACATTGTTTATTAGTACTTTTCGAGTAGTAGAACCATTTCACGTATCGTACGCCGAAAAGTATTAAAAATTCACGCTGTTACTGACAGTCCCGCAGATAGTGATGGGATTCGAACCGCTTCAAATCTGTCTGGAATATCAGGCGAGTACTTTTAAGCACTTTTAACATGATTCGAAGCTTAAAACTCTTGAAAGTCTTGAAAAGTCTATAGTCCTGTTAGATCTTGAAAGTCTTGAAAAGTCTATAGTCCTGTTAGATCTTGAAAGTCTTGAAAACTCTAAAGTCTTGATAGATCTTGAATGTCTTGAAACCCTTGCTTCAAACTCTTGGTAGGTTTTGGACCCGTATCAACGTCCACCGCCGACTCACGGGACAATACAGTCATAAATAGTGTTCCTGATTTCTCGATATTTTTTCTTTCTCGAGAAATCAGAAATCAGATCATACGTCTTGAGAATTCTCGAGAAATTCAAGGAAATATTACAACATTTATATTTTTAGAATAATGTTGATAATATTTATCAAAAACACAAGAAAACTTTTGTTCATTACTGTCCACTTTGCACAAAACTTGTATAAATGGAAAAACAGATATTAAATATAATTGATTATTTATTTAGTGCAACATTTGTGCAAAGTGAAACATTACTTTTTTGTTGTAAAATAGTTTTTAATCTATTTCTTTCCTTCTTTTTTTTGGGGGGGGGGGGGGGCAAGGATGAAGGGTTCGGGATGGGGATAAAATCTGTAGCTGTAGAAAATTTTCTTTCGTTTTGATTGTACGTTGACTTGATCGTATGTAGCACATTCAAAAGTTATGGTAAATTGGATGTCCTTCCAGTGGACTGAAAAATACGAAATTCCTTAGTTAAAGTCGGGAATTTATCTTTTTCTAGGTTGAAACTAAATTTTTGGAATTGTTTTCTTAATGGTAATTCTTCATTTTGAGGATCCGTAAGTTACTGTTATATTGTCCGAAAAGTCTAGCTACTTAGAATTTGCTTTGCCGTTTTATACATATCTGTCTTGGAATTAAATGAAAAAACGCGTCTTTTGAATCTTTTTAAAGAGGTTCTGGATTACCTTTGCAAACATTTTCTAAGGGAGACAATAATTTTGTGTCTTCTTTTCGATATTTTTCCTTTCGTAACCACAAGAAACTCATTACTTAATTCAGTAGGTATACAATTTTTCTAAATTGTTAAATAAGAATTTAAAAGTTCTGCAGTTAAGAATTTTCCAGTCAATAATATGTAGAATCTTCTCTACTGAGATTTTCTATTGTAATTCATATAGGTTCTAATGTTACTAATAAGATTTATTATAAATTGTAGATGTGTTTATACGTTCGCGATTTGCTAGACTAAAATTTCTCGAGAAATAAGAAATAAGCAATTATAATATTTCTCGAGAAATTCTCGAGAAAGAATTCTCGAAATGGCCGATCAACCTGGCTAATTTTTGACAACCAGATGTCCATTTTCAAGACCTATCAAGAATTTAAGAGTTTTAAGCTTCTAATCATGTTCGAAGTGCTTGGAAGTTATCGTCATATATGTAGATTCGAAGCGTTCAACTAAAATGTATTTAAACAGTATAAATAATACTATGTAATATGTATAAGTATTAACATTCATTTATCGAACGATTAAACATTGAGAATAAAATAGAATTCAATTGCCATAGAAAATCATTTGCAAATCCAAAGCCAAAGCTTACTAATTCCTTCATATCTCGAGTTGTATCGATCATAGTTAATAATAATTTATACTGGCCGGTTAGTGCAAATGTTGTTAACATTATTTGTCATAGCAATAGCCACTGGAATGGATATTTTGGCGGAAAATTCATTTTTGCCGAAGAATTTGTTGGATTTCGCAATTGTAATCAACCGTCGACTTTGTTTTGATTGGAGGACATAGTTTCTCGAAGTGAATATACGGAGCTCACGGAGCTCCATGTACTCAGTCGTCGTCGGCCCCTCGGGCCGGGAGGACCTCCGGGGACCCTGGAGCTGCCGGGCCACGTGGAGCTGCTGGAGCTGCTGGAGCTGCTGGAGCTGCTGGACCTGCTGGAGCTGCTGGACCTGCTGGACCTGCTGGACCTGCTGGACCTGCTGGACCTGCTGGACCTGCTGGACCTCCTGGAGACCTGGTCAGGGTTTCAGCCCTGGTCCTTCCTGCGCCACCTGGACCATTCGGACCTACTGGACAACTTGGACTTCCTGGGGACCTCGTCACGGTTTCAGCCCTGGTCTTTCCTACACCCCCTCGGCCCCCTAGCCCAGGTTAGCTTATTCGTTTAGTGCCGATGAAATTTTCGGGTTCATTAAAAGTCATATTCAAAATGTTAATATTCTGCCAAGGCCAAAACCGATTTCTCTTCCTTTTTAACTGATTTCTTCGATTGTTTTCCATCATCTGTCCTATTTCATACATTCCTTCGTGGATTTTTGCATGAGTCGTTCTATTTCGTGTATTTCTTCGATGGGATTGCATGATTTATTTTATTTGATGCATTTCTTCGATAGGTTTACATGATTTATTTTATTTGATATCTCCCCAGTAGTAAAAGACATATACAAGAAAATGCAGGGTGCATGGCTGCAGCTGCGAAAAGTACATATTTTGCAATGAACATTGCTGTATCAAATTATTTCTGGCCTGAACGAATTTCAAGTTAGTTGGGAGTCGTTGGAGCGAGACAGAACGTCAACAACCTTTACCAAATTCGTGATCTGCCAGTTGAACTTTACCTGCGACAGTGATCGGATGTCAGTCAACGCGTGAGCATATTATTTCGTGATATCTCGATTCCTGGATTAATTGCATCGATTACTGGACCATGTGGGAGGTCGCTTAACAAGATTCCACTACAATTCAACCAGTATCTAGAAGACTTCTCGAGCAATACTTTTCTCGAAGAGCTGGGAGTCGTTGGAGCGAGACAGAACGTCAACAACCTTTACCAAATTCGTGATCTGCCAGTTGAACTTTACCTGCGACAGTGATCGGATGTCAGTCAACGCGTGAGCATATTATTTCGTGATATCTCGATTCCTGGATTAATTGCATCGATTACTGGACCATGTGGGAGGTCGCTTAACAAGATTCCACTACAATTCAACCAGTATCTAGAAGACTTCTCGAGCAATACTTTTCTCGAAGAGCTGGGAGTCGTTGGAGCGAGACAGAACGTCAACAACCTTTACCAAATTCGTGATCTGCCAGTTGAAATTTACCTGTGACAGTGATCGGATCTCAGTGAAATCAAGCTTCCTGTCTGCATGGATAGTAGTGAGACTGTGTTCAACGATCGGTGAGTGGTACATTTTCATTTTTTCAATTTTTCTGCATGCTATTGAACAAATGATTGCTGTAGCAAGCACAGTGACCACGAATACGTACTTAGTTGTCTATACTTAGTTCTCAGTACTTCTCAAGTTTAATTATATTCGAGTCATTAGATTATCTTGATAAAACGAGAATGGAAAGCATTAATTTCTTATGGATTTTCAACTATATTACTTGCAGCTCTTTCTCATACAAATATTAATAATTGAGAATGACAGTTGATATTGATACTACTTGGTCACTGTGCTCGCTACTTCTACTATTCTCTCTCTTTACAATATTTAAACCAGTCTGGCAATAAGTCATAGTTTATGAACTTTAGCCATAAGACTTTTTCCAAATTTTCAAAAATGCACTAAGCATTGGTGGAACATAGACCAGAAATATTTCGTAGAAATGGGTCACTTTCGTAGGTACCTCCAAGTGGTGTGCTCGGCTCCTTGGTAACGTTTCCCAAGCATTGAGACTTTCGAAACGGAATCAAGCTAAAGCCTACGATCTAGTTTAAGGGTCCAGATCAAGCCAAACTCACATTCGGTGAGCTTGGTTCGGTCTGGACATCTATTCAAAAATGCACTTGCGTAAAAGTTGCTACTCCTTTTTCGAATTAGAGTCACCCCTATATACCCCGCGGCGTGTATACACTTATTAACCCTTTGGACTTTAAATTAAAATCTTTTGAAAGAACATAGTAGCCTTTTCTCTCTAAATATTGCAACCAAAGTTCAAAGGGTTAATATATTTTCGCAAGATTTTCAGGAAATCGTGCGTTTTGATTTAAGTAAGAGAATTGTAAAGACCTACGTACGTACAGAGACATAGACGAGAATGGAAAGTGTATATCTCTTTCGCGTCCGCGACATCTATTAAAAAATGCACTTGCGTAATTCGAGCGATAAGCTTCTGTTCCGTCTCGTTCTTTTTACATATAAGAGTGCCAAATGCACTTTTCTAGAAATACAATTCGCCTTCGACACTGATTTCGATTTCGAGCAAGGTGTTGCTCGACTGTAGAGCGCGACAGACTGTGCTGGTATTACGGCTTTTTACGAGTGTCTAAAGTCGTAGTACTTACCTGAGTCTCCATGTAGAATCGAAATTTCGGTGCATCGAGGGTGAATGTCGCGTCGCGTCGCGTCGCGTCGCGTCCCGTCTGACCATTGTTAGTCAAGACCATTGTTAGTCGATAATGTCCGCCAGTTCATGACCATTCTGAGTTCTATATCCTGTCGAATACCGGGCTTCTATACCGGGCTTCCAAGTCGATGCGCTCTGTAGTCTCAGATGGCTCGTTCTCGGCCACGCGCGACATGTAGAAACGAAAATTCGGTGCATCGAGAGTGAATGTCGCGCCTGTCGACTTTAGACAGAAGACCCTTGTAAGTCGATGATGTGTGCCAGTTCATGACCATTCTGAGTTCTATATCCTGTCGAATACCGGGCTTCTATACCGGGCTTCCAAGTCGATGCGCTCTGTAGTCTCAGATGGCTCGTTCTCGGCCACGCACGACATGTAGAAATGAAAATTCCGTGCATCGAGAGTGAATGTCGCGTCTGTCGGCTTTAGACAGAAGACCCTTGTAAGTCGATGATGTGCGCCAGTTCATGACCATTCTGAGTTCTATATCCTGTCGAATACCGGGCTTCTATACCGGGCTTCCAAGTCGATGCGCTCTGTAGTCTCAGATGGCTCGTTCTCGGCCACGCACGACATGTAGAAACGAAAATTCCGTGCATCGAGAGTGAATGTCGCGTTTAGTCTCCTTTGCAATCTCAATCGGGAGATTCTTAGCTTTCGCATATCCCTCGTAAGTTACGCAAGTGCGTTTGTCAATTCTTTTCTATCTCTGCAATGAGATACTTAGAATCTGTTTGTCACTCGAAAGCATCGAGCAAAGCAAAGAGATCGACGAGAAACTCTGGTCTATTTCTCTCACGCGTGTATGTTAATCTTCTAGACATTAAAGTAAAGTCTTTTGAAAGAATTTTAGTAGCCTTTTACCGTATATTGCAATCACAGTCCGAAGGGTTAATATACCGAAGCATAGTCTGTTAAGACTATAAAATTGTAAAGAGTACCTCTCTTTCGCGTTTCATGTACAGTTGCCAAGTAGTTACAGAATTTTATTAGCTTTGTCGCTGTTTTGTTGGCTCCTCATCTCTTATGAGGAGGTCGCCGCTGTTTCCGTTTCCGGAAGCAAGCGACTGAGCATGGAATCTGTATGGGTGGATCAGTTTCATCCCCTGGTGTTCTTGTCGAAAGGGAAAAGTTTCGGGCGTAGGGGGTGTACCGTTTGGAAGCTGCCTGCGTAGGTCACTCGGGCCGATTGCCCAATCTCCGCGTAAGTAGGCTTGAGCCAGGGTACACGCGGCTGGGGGAGCTCGCAGGTTCGCATGTGGTCGGAGCAACAGTGATCGCCTGAGAGATGCCGTGCGCTTTTCCATTTCGACTCCTTCAGGGTGGTAGGAATTGCGCCATTCATTACTCGTTTCATGCTCTAGCTAGGCATGGAATGTGTATGAGTGGATCAGTTTCATCCCTTGTTCTTGTCGAAAGGGAAAGGTTTCGGGCGTAGGGGGTGTACCGTTTGGAAGCTGCCTGCGTAGGTCACTCGGGCCGTGATTGCTAACTACGCACAGTAAGTTCGGCCGGGGTGTTTCCCACCGGTTACACCTGGCGGGTCGCACGCGTCGGAGCAAGTAGAATCGCCTGAGAGATGCCGTGCGCTTTTCCCTTTCGACTCGTTCAGCAGGGTGGTAGGAATTGCGCCATTCAATACTCGTTGCATGCTCACCCGTAGTCTTTCCTTCTTTGTTGATCGACGAGAACCTCTCGTCTATTTCTCTCACGCGTGTATGTTAACCCTTTAGACTTTAAAGTAAAGTCTTTTGAAAGAATTTTAGTAGCCTTTTACCGTACATTGCAATCATTACGCAAGTGGATATTTGCGATAGATTATGCCACTAGGGCTCATTGTAAAGAGTGCGATAGGCTAAATTTAAGGGTAGAGGTAGGCTTGCTTGTCGAGAGTGACACCTTTTGCTTTTGCTTTCTCTTACAATTAGCTTGACCGTGCACCATGCCGTTTCTCATTTAGCATACTTTTAAAGACTTGTCATAGTGACTTTTATATTCCCTACTTTCGATTGTCTTTTCTTTCTTTCCGGAAATATGTTTCCGAAGACGGAGACGGCGAATCCGTGTCCGTTTGTCAATTCTTTTCTATCTCTGCAATGAGATATTTAGAATCTGTTTGTCACTCGAAAGCATTGCAAGCGTACCTCTAAAATATGCGAAAGAAATTGTAACCGCATGTAACTTAGAAAACTTGGGCAGGCAACACTAGTTTTAAGCGTTCCATCGAAGAATTCGCCGGGGGATTCACCGAGGGATTCGCCGAGGGATTCGCCGAGGGATTCGCCGAGGGATTCGCCGAGGGATTCGCCGAAGAGTTCTCTGGTGAATTCTTTAACAGATTCACTCAGAATTTCGTTGGCGGGCTCGGGATTACTAACATTGTAGAGTAGAATTAGAACATTTTTCTGGCATTCCATGCCATTAGCGCCTGACGAGGCTGCTTTTTTCACGTTACAATTCGGAATTATTATGCGCCCAAGGAGGCTGCTGTTCTTCCGTTTTGTGATTAGACATCGTTAAGCGCGCATAGACGCTGCCGTTTCTTTTCTTATTAAAATTGAAAAGTATTAGGCGCCCAAAGGGGCCACTCCTTTTTTCTATCAGTCTTAAGAATCGTTAAGCGTCCGTAGAGGACTCTCGTTTTTTCTTCTCATTAAAATTGAAAAGTATTATACGGCCAAAGGGGCCACTCCTTTTTCCTATGAATGTTAAGAATCATTAAGCGCCCAATGTGGCTGCTCGAAATTTTTCTAAATGTCTGAATTGCGTGGCGCTCCATGTGGCTGCCTGGAATTTAAAGAAAATTTTTTGGAACTTGCTTAAATACAACTTGTCTGTTTCAGTAATAGTGTTTGTGATTGCCCGTAATGCAATCGTAGAGTCAGTGTTTTTGCGCAAGTAAAACTAGTTGAGAGCTTCGGTGCTCTAATAGTTTTTTGACCGCGAAAGTAGAGTCATGCACGAGTCCAACTGGAGCTGCTGAGCTGAGGGGATCTGGTCCGATGGGTGCTGGTCTGATGGGTGCTGGTCCGATGGGTGCTGGTCCGATGGGTGCTGGTCCGATGGGTGCTGGTCCGATGGGTGCTGATCCGATGGGTGCTGGTCCGATGGATGCCGGTTCGAGGGGTGCTGGTCACAGAGTTGCTGGTCCCAGGGGTGCTGGTCAGGGGTTCGAGTTTGCAGAGATGCAGTACTCTTGATGACAGCGAACGATAAGTCACTTTATAATTCTTTGAATGTGGGTGCATGCAAGAGAATAAAATGGTTTCTGTAGAAAACGTAGCGTAGCCAGCTCTTTCGATTCTGGCCGTTCTAACACAAATGCGCGACATGCAGGGACCCATTTCACATGGTCGACATTCGTTTTGGGAACACTTACGCAATATTTCGCGAGTATGGCTTAGGGCGTCTAGGCAATAGCCTCGTGACGTGGCTCTTTTCTAAACCATATTCACGAAATATTGCAGAAATATTCCTAAAACGAATGCCAGTTATATGAAATAGGCCACTAACCGCCGCGCATATGTGTTGGAAAGAGCAGAATCAAATGAGCTGACCATACAAGGTACTCGTAGATAGTGACATGCATGTGTCTGCTTTAAAATCAGAAAATTAAATCAGTTGCTCGCGATTTTGACAATTCCGATTAATAATTCATAAAATAACCGAATCGATCGGGTCGAGTAGAGTCACCGCGAAAAATTTGTAATGCGATCGTAGAGTCCCCGCTTTTTTCGCGTCCATGTATTGCAGAGCACCGTGGCTCTTACTTAGAGTAGTATTACCGCGAATTTAGAGTCAAATTTTTGCGTATCTAAGACTTGTTCAGAGCACCGAAGCTCCAGTTGAATTTTCTTCGCGAAAGTAGAGCCAATTTTCTGCGCATATAAAGTTCGTCCAGAGCACCGGTGCTCTAATTGCTTTTTTATCGCGGATGTAGAGTCAAATTTTCGCTTAGCTTCAATTTTCAGCTTAGACTTGCCAAGGAGATTCTAGGCCCTAGAGAGGGCCTAGCTGTGGGCCCTGGAGAAGGCCCAACAAATGGACCCTAGAGAGGGCCTAGCGCGTAGGCCCTAGAGAGGGCCCAAATGGGGACCCTAGAGAGGGCCTGCCATAGGCCCTAGAGAGGGCCTAAAACGTGGGCCTTAGAGAGGGCCTGCAGCATAGGCCCTAAAGAGGGCCTACTTGCATGCGATTGTAGACACGAGTACCTTGTATTCCTGGGTAGTAATCTTTGTGCGTGCATTTTGGAAGGGTAAGCATCCTACTTAATTGCACGCAGTGCATTTTGGTAGGATATGCATCCTACAAAATGCAAACAAAAAGACTTTGCCCAACGAGTCCATTCCGGGAGCAAGGAATCTGAAATAATTGAAATGGCGCGTTTAAAATACAAGAGGGCCAAAAGTTGCTACTCCTTTTTCGAATTAGAGCCACCCCTATATACCCCGCGGCGTGTATACACTTATTAACCCTTTGAACTTTAAATTAAAATCTTTTGAAAGAACATAGTAACCTTTTCTCTCTAAATATTGCAACCAAAGTTCAAAGGGTTAATATATTTTCGCAAGATTTTCAGGAAATCGTGCGTTTTGATTTAAGTAAGAGAATTGTAAAGACCTACGTACGTACAGAGACATAGACGAGAATGGAAAGTGTATATCTCTTTCGCGTCCGCGACATCTATTAAAAAATGCACTTGCGTAATTCGAGCGATAAGCTTCTGTTCCGTCTCGTTCTTTTTACATATAAGAGTGCCAAATACACTTTTCTAGAAATACAATTCGCCTTCGACCACTGATTTCGATTTCGAGCAAGGTGTTGCTCGACTGTAGAGCGCGACAGACTGTGCTGGTATTACGGCTTTTTACGGGTGTCTAAAGTCGTAGTACTTACCTGAGTCTCCATGTAGAAACGAAATTTCGGTGCATCGAGGGTGAATGTCGCGTCGCGTCGCGTCCCGTCTGACCATTGTTAGTCAAGACCATTGTTAGTCGATAATGTCCGCCAGTTCATGACCATTCTGAGTTCTATATCCTGTCGAATACCGGGCTTCTATACCGGGCTTCCAAGTCGATGCGCTCTGTAGTCTCAGATGGCTCGTTCTCGGCCACGCGCGACATGTAGAAACGAAAATTCGGTGCATCGAGAGTGAATGTCGTGTCTGTCGGCTTTAGACAGAAGACCCTTGTAAGTCGATGATGTGCGCCAGTTCATGACCATTCTGAGTTCTATATCCTGTCGAATACCGGGCTTCTATACCGGGCTTCCAAGTCGATGCGCTCTGTAGTCTCAGATGGCTCGTTCTCGGCCACGCACGACATGTAGAAATGAAAATTCCGTGCATCGAGAGTGAATGTCGCGTCTGTCGGCTTTAGACAGAAGACCCTTGTAAGTCGATGATGTGCGCCAGTTCATGACCATTCTGAGTTCTATATCCTGTCGAATACCGGGCTTCTATACCGGGCTTCCAAGTCGATGCGCTCTGTAGTCTCAGATGGCTCGTTCTCGGCCACGCACGACATGTAGAAACGAAAATTCCGTGCATCGAGAGTGAATGTCGCGTTTAGTCTCCTTTGCAATCTCAATCGGGAGATTCTTAGCTTTCGCATATCCCTCGTAAGTTACGCAAGTGCGTTTGTCAATTCTTTTCTATCTCTGCAATGAGATACTTAGAATCTGTTTGTCACTCGAAAGCATCGAGCAAAGCAAAGAGATCGACGAGAACCTCTCTCGTCTATTTCTCTCACGCGTGTATGTTAACCCTTTAGACTTTAAAGTAAAGTCTTTTGAAAGAATTTTAGTAGCCTTTTACCGAATATTGCAATCACAGTCCGAAGGGTTAATATACCGAAGCATAGTCTGTTAAGACTATGAAATTGTAAAATCTCTTTCGCGTCCGCGGATTTTTTTTTAAATAGTAGAGTGAGATTGCCGCTTCCCTCATTGCTTGCAATGCGGGACGCGATGAGTTGATTATAATGGAGGGTGGATGGGATTAGAGTTTTTTTTCGGGATGAACCTTTTGTTGGTTCCTCATCTCCGATTCGATATCTGAACCGAAGGGATCGATGGATCTTTGTTTCCATCCATCTCTTTGGTTTAGTAGGCTAAGGGTTTCATGTACAGGGAGATCGACGGAACTATGATTCCATCTATCTCTCTACGGGTCTCAAAACGCAGCAACCTCCACGCGGTGAGACCTGGTAATCGGTGAGAACCGAGCCGATAGCTGCGATTGTATAAGAATTTCTTTGAGTTGCAATACTTTGGTGAAATGTGAGAATAAAATATGTAACTTGAAATGTTATTCCATTGTTCCTACCCGACCTAAAAGCACGCGTATAATGTTGTTTATATAAATTTTTGTGTTAAAATAATTTGTTTTTCTTTAAATAAAGTCGAATAGGACGGCGTGGTTAAAGGTTGTATATGTTCTTGTTTTGTTGTGATCTTTCTTTCTCTGATGTTGCACGGAATACGTTTATAAAACGATTTTTATATTGTTACTCTAACAGAATCATTTGTAAATCGCGGGTTTCGAATGACCTAGTTTTACACGTGTTATATTCTACTTCCTACTACGCGTAGCGTTACCATCTGTTTCGAGACTTCACCGGTAACGTTGACACTAATAGCGAATTCGGTATCTTGCACTGACTCCATGCTCGTGCCAGAAAATGACTTGCATTGGTTGATTCTTATAGAAACGAAGAAGCTCTATAGGAATCAACTAATCCAAGTCATTTTCTGACACGAGCACAGAGTCAGTGCAAGATACCGAATTCGCTATAAAATGGTAAGGGGGTCCCAGGACCCCCCAAGCCGGTGACAGAAAAATACATTGGTTGATAGGTCTATCCTATACCTCGTCTGTGGCGGTACATACAGACATACAGTCGGTATTAAGGCGGCGTACAGATCGTGCAGAAATTGAGAGGCATCTCGCGGTCGACGAACATTAACTGATGTTAAACCCACCCAAATTTTGCAAAAACCACTAACTACTACTTACGTTGGTTTTAAAAGTTTGGTCCCGACCTTAACCTCCAAAGACAATGAATAGATTTGAATACGTCGAATCTCAATTACACGCAAATGAAAATTATATAAGGCGTGATATTGGCGTACGTTTATATGATGGCGATGTCAAGGTACACGTGTGTAATAATTATAACATTTAAATAGAATGAAACCTAACCTCTAAATTGTTGACAGACAAACTTCGAAGGTGGTGAGTTAGTACTTACAAGTCATAGAATTCTCTGGGGACAGCCCGGTGATATATCGCGTGGTCACACATGCCTGTCGCTGTTCCTTCATCATGTTATTTTCTTTGAAGAGGAAGTTCCCGGTCCATTTTCTTTTGGGCGTAGCAAGAAAGTTGTTGTACATCTCTCTGAAGCTAGAATGGGTATACCTTTATTACATATGCTTCTGTACGAAGACATTGCCAGGAAGCTTTAATACAATATTTGACTTTTGTAGATAAAAGGCCTGGTCCATCAGATAATAGCATATACAGTTACATAAAATTATCATTCAAAGAAGGTTTAGATCCAAATTTCATCGTGCATTTATCAAACACTATCATAAGGCGGACTTGGGAGCTTGCACCAATCGTGCATATTAGTTACCCCGATTCTAATACGCAACATAGCGGAGACAATGCCAAACCGCTTCCACGAATAAAAACGCGAACTGGCATAATAGGCATTGAAAGAAGTCTCCAGGAGAAACAGAAAGCGACAGATGAAAGTATATCGATGGCATTTCAGGATCTGAAGAAGCTCATGGGAATGGCCAAAGATATGGTTTCCATTTCGAAAACCATCTCAGCGAAAATACGGGTGACTCTCAACAGTTACTTTATAAAATTGGCATTCATAATCAAAGACCATTGCAGGAGAGGCAAGGGGACATCACGGAGGACGAGACAGTCAGATTTAAATCCTACTTAATGAGTCTCGGCATTGACGACCCCGTCACACGAGACGCGTACAAAAGCAGTAATGAATATTTCAAGCAATTGGCAAAACAGCTGGCGGATATTCTAGAAGAACCGATTAATGTTAATATAATTGTTGATTAATATTAGATAGATAATACATAAGACAACTTAGCAAATTTTCTTTTACAGGAAGTTGGGGGGATGATGACACTAACGGACGTTTATTGTCGCGTAAATAGAGCTAGAGGCTTAGAGCTTCTGTCACCAGAAGACTTATTAAATGCCAGTAGGCAATTAGCATCTTTGGGTTTGCCTATAGTATTAAGAGTTTTTGATAGTGGAGTTATGGTTCTTCAAAGTCGATCTCATGATGATAATGCTATAGCTGACGCAATAGCTGACTTGGTATGCAAACACGTAGAATTTGGAAAGATTTTATATAAAATTTAATTCTGTCCTTTCATTGCAGATAAAAGAAAAAGCATCGCTAACGGCAGAAGAGCTCGCACAATCAGAAGGTATATCAGTCCTTTTGGCCCGCGAAAGATTATTAGTTACAGAGAAAAGAGGAAAGGCATGTAGAGATGACACAATTGAAGCGCTAAGGTTCTATCCCAATTTATTTTTGGAAAGAGATGATTAACACCAATTTTCTTACTGACACTTTAAACAGCTATATTTTATCCACAATATAAAACTCGTTATTGAAACTATATATTTTTGTGCCGTATAATATATATATGAACCGCGATAAAAGTTCAATTCGTCAGAAAATAGAGGTAATCCATTGATTCGAAAGCAAAAAGTTCGTCATCCTTATTTTGATATCAATATCTCTTCTAATTTCTGGTATTTTTAATAAATAAGGGCGAATTCCATTTACGACCAAATCGCCCGCGCGCACGATCGTAAGATTTTTCCGTCTTTGTAATAAAATTAATATCATAAATCATATGTTGCTGTTTTCGAGTCGTAATCTCTTTCGGCTCTTTCGCAGATTTCTCTTCTACATTTCAAGCGATTTCAATAATTTTGGAATGTTAATCACGGGCGATTTGAGCGTAAATGGAATTTGCCTATAATGATCGGTAATTTGAAACTATCAGTGTGTCATTGTTAGACATCCTAAATACATAAATATCTTATATGTATATATAGTAAGTAAATAAATATTTTATATGTTACACGTACTGTTATTTAATTCGCAAAATAAATACGAAACACTAGAGCTTATGTCCACCCCAATCATAAAGCATATAAACATGGAGGAAGCATGCAATAGGCGGAAATGTAGACGGCGGTGAAAAGAGAAAAAGATCGAGAATCCTTGAAGAAAGTGTGCATTTACTAAACGCGGAGTGGAACTTGTAAATCTGTCCAAAAACACATCGTAGCTGCTTAATTCTAATCAGAATCATTACAACTCTCACGTAGGAAAGTAGTGAAGGGTTCATACTTCAAGATGAAATTGCAAAAGTTGATAAATTACATCTAGAAAATGCACCTACAATCGACGAAGCTTGAGTGTTCACATAGGACCGTGATTCTCGTCACCGTTTCAAAGAATCGTTAATAACTAATTAATTGTAATAAAAATCTACGCGAAAACCACATAGGAAAGTAACCAAGGGTCTATTCTTCGAGACGCGATTCTGAAAGTTCATAAAATATTCGCGAGAAATGAGAAATTCGTGAATTTACAGTGACTGTGTGATATTTCTATTTCCCTCCTTGTCGCGCACACTAGCGTTCTCTCTCTCGCTCACGCCACCTATCTCCCTCCTTGCCGCACACACTAGCGTTCTCTCTCGCACAGCTCAGCCGTGCCACCTCTTCTATTACTAGGTCCCCTATTAACTCGGAGAATTTACTGGTCTCAATCCAAATTGTGGGTAACATAGGGATCGCGATTATCGGTAATCTAACCTATATAAAAGGCTTTTTTATTAGTAACTATGTAGAGATTCGTAAATAAAACGCATACGAGTGATTGCTGAACGTTGTCACAAGACTATATTCTCAAATCTACACGTACAAATATACAAATCATTTTGAAAAGATCGAGAATCCTTGAAGAAAGTGTGCATTTACTAAACGCGGAGTGGAACTTGTAAATCTGTCCAAAAACACATCGTAGCTGCTTAATTCTAATCAGAATCATTACAACTCTCACGTAGGAAAGTAGTGAAGGGTTCATACTTCAAGATGAAATTGCAAAAGTTGATAAATTACATCTAGAAAATGCACCTACAATCGACGAAGCTTGAGTGTTCACATAGGACCGTGATTCTCGTCACCGTTTCAAAGAATCGTTAATAACTAATTAATTGTAATAAAAATCTACGCGAAAACCACATAGGAAAGTAACCAAGGGTCTTTTCTTCGAGACGCGATTCTAAAAGTTCATAAAATATTCGCGAGAAATGAGAAATTCGTGAATTTACAGTGACTGTCTGATATTTCTATTTCCCTCCTTGCCGCACACACTAGCGTTCTCTCTCGCGCAGCTCAGCCGAGCCACCTCCTTCAGTATCATGTATTCTTATTAGCTCGGAGAATTTCTTGGTCCAACAACCCAAATTGTGAGTAACATAGGGATCGCGATTATCGGTAATCTAACCTATATAAAACGCTTCTTTATTAGTAACTATGTAGAGATTCGTAAATAAAACGCATACGAGTGATTGCTGAACGTTGTCACAAGACTATATTCTCAAATCTACACGTACAAATATACAAATCATTTTGAAAAGATCGAGAATCCTTGAAGAAAGTGTGCATTTACTAAACGCGGAGTGGAACTTGTAAATCTGTCCAAAAACACATCGTAGCTGCTTAATTCTAATCAGAATCATTACAACTCTCACGTAGGAAAGTAGTGAAGGGTTCATACTTCAAGATGAAATTGCAAAAGTTGATAAATTACATCTAGAAAATGCACCTACAATCGACGAAGCTTGAGTGTTCACATAGGACCGTGATTCTCGTCACCGTTTCAAAGAATCGTTAATAACTAATTAATTATAACCAAAATCTGCGCGAGGACCACATAGGAAAGTAGGCAAGGGTCTATTCTTCGAGACATGAATTTAAAAGTTCATAAAATATTCGGGGGAAATGAGAAATTCGTGAATTTACAGTGGCTGTGTGATATTTCTATCTCCCTCCTTGTTCCGCAATTATCGCTCTACTCGCGGTCGGTATTATAAACAACTTTTCACGCCGTTTTTTAAGAGAATAAGTAAACTTTATCATCGAATATGGTTCAATAATACAACCTAAAACTTTTACAGGACGCTGAAATACTCGAAACATGCATAAATAAATAAATTTAATAAATACACATTGTCCTACATATTTTTATAGCGGTCTTATTAAGCGATTCAAAACAGAATGACTCCAACATATACATTCTTTTTTTAAAAAGGTCTAAATATATATTGATACAAGTACATAGCGCCGAGTTTTGAAATAGAAATCGATGCAAACGGATAATACGTAGTATTTCACAAATAAATTTCATTACGGGTGAACTTTATTCACCGAACAACTTGTCTTTGCGATATCACAGATTACACGTTTCGGTTTAATAAAAGAAAATGAAAAGAGGAGATATAATAAGAGGCGTCACTCGACAAGGACAGAAATAACCTAGGGAAATCACTAGACAACCAATGGGTGCGTTCAGCCGACACAACCGGTGACTGATCTCACTACATTTTACTCTGAACTTGCTCATTCATTGGTCGACGCGAGTCAAATCTAGTGAAATCACTCACCGGTCGTATCGGCTGAACGCACCCAATTTAGATGCCCATTTGGCAATGATCGGTAAGCTTCGGCAATAATCAGCCATTTGCGATGAGGTACATTTAGCCGATTTGAATATCCCGCTCGAATAGACAACCAATTTAAATGCCAAGGTCAAGTAAGGACTTCAAAGGTTCCGCCTGGAGTGACGCCTCTTATTATATCTCCTCTTTGGTAAGGCCCCAATGCGCTGCGAAAACAACTAGAGAATTATAGAGACATGCACTTTACGAATTGTACAAGTAGGTAATACCCCACACAGCACAACGTCCGGCAAAGTCCCTGGGACGTCTGTAGACGTCCCAGGGACTTTGCCGGACGTTGTGCTGTGTGGGAATCTTCCGGTCAGTGAACGACCAATTGGCTTAGAGCATGCGGTATACTCTATATACTAACATAGTAGCTAGTAAAGGATGCCGAATGCTTGAGCAGTTTCTTAAGAATAAGTAGCGATTATGAATATCGGCCAAAGAGTAGTTTTGAACACCCTAAATTTCAAAATGAATGCAGTCAAATTTCGCACTTCTAGAGTTTACTCTACACGCCGCTAGGGATCCAGGATCTCTTTGGTTGCGATACGATCTTCGAATTGATCTCTGTCTTGAGAATCGATTTAAAAAAATCGAAAATCGCGACAAAAAAGATCGATTTTAAATCGGCATCCCTAGTTGGCGACAGTTTCGAGGACAGGAAACATAAGGCAATAAAACCTCCAATAGTATATGCTCTAAGGCCATTCTCTGTTACTGAGTGAAACGAAGATAGACGCAACCTATCGCCAGCGGAGTGAGGGTCGAAACAACGCCATCTAGCGTATACTCAAAACGAGATGAACTATGTTTCTGCACGGCGCCTATATTACTGTCCACCCCCTGAGGATTACTCGTAACACGAAGCCTACTATACCTTCTTCGAATCACGAACGTTATTAGAATTGATAATATTTCTTCCTTATTATCTTTGTTTATTACACGTTAAAGGAAAATAAAACTTTCCTAGCCTTGCTTGCAAAATGGCTTTACCTCCAAACTACAAGCAAGTAGCAATGGCTACATCAAACATTGTTGCATCTAATCGTAAGTATCCTTAAGGTTCACTCTGTCTAATTCTACTTCATATATTCCTTAGCAAATAAATGTTTCAAAAACGTCAATTATCTTTCAGAACGTCTCAGGGCATCTGGCGGAAGTAGTAACAGCTCGAGTAATAGCGTAAGTAGACCCTCTATCTAAACAATACATATAAAATATAAAAGTAATGTTTATGGCAATCTGTAGAAGGATGCACAAACCCCATTTATACAAACGCCGCATAGCCATCCGGGATTTACACCGCAGAAGGTTGGAAAGAACACAAACGTATGTATTCTCTTTCGGTTATATGTATTTTATGTATTGAAATTGAAATGAGCATATCAGTTTCATAAACCTGGGTAAACTGACTTTCATATTGTTTGAATAGGCTGATTCTCGTCTGCCTAAACCACCTAAGCCGCCAGAGAAACCGCTTATGCCTTATATGAGATACAGTAGAAAAGTCTGGGATCAAGTGAAAGCTCAGAATCCAGAGTTAAAGCTATGGGAAATAGGAAAAATTATCGGTCAAATGTGGAGAGATTTGCCGGAAGAGGACAAAACGGAGTTTATCGAAGAATACGAGGCAGAAAAAGTACGCGTTGTAGTATTACTTTCGTATAATATTATGAAAATGAATAAATACTAACAGTGTTCTTGTATCGATTAGGTTGAATATGAAAAAAGTTTAAAAACTTACCACAATTCGCCTGCGTACCTAGCTTATATCGCAGCTAAGAATAGAGGAAAATCTGGTAAATGTTAGATATCGCTGAACCTTACATAAATATATGCAACTCCACATAGAATTCAGCAATATTTCGATTTTTGTTTTGTGTAGCATTATGTGCGGCACAACAGAATAGTGATGATCGAGAGAGCCACGAACGTTCATCGGGCAGTACTAAAGGGCAAGCTGCACAAGATAGAAGGATAGACATTTTACCGGCAGAAGATGACGATGGTATGTAAACATGTACGCGCATTACACATTAAGTACATAAAAATTTCGTTTATATATATTTATTATTTTACAGATCAAGATGATGGATATTCCGTGAAACACGTTGCATACTCTCGATACACTCGAAATCATCGTCTGATTAATGAAATTTTCAGTGATACCGTAGTTCCTGATGTTCGCTCTGTTGTCACTACCCAACGAATGCAAGTTTTGCGCCGTCAAGTACAGTCCTTAACTATGCATCAGGTATGATTGCTATAACACATAGTAGTTTTTAAACAAATAACATAACGCGATGAATGTGGGTATTAAATTTTTAAATGTTTACAGAAAAAACTTGAAGCAGAGCTCCAACAGATAGAAGAAAAATTTGAAGCAAAAAAGCGTAAATTCATTGAGACAAGCGAAATATTTCAAGAAGAATTGAAGAAAGTAAGTTATCTGTTTGTTAAAATGTATAGTGGAATATAAAAGAAGTTCTTTTCAGCACTGTAAACCAGCAGTAGACGAAGAAACTTTTAATAAAATGGTGGAACGCCAGTATGAAGCTCTTAGACGAGATAGATTAAAAGGGACAGAAGAAAATCGTTCGGATGGACCTGCATCGAGTGAATCAACTCCAAATTCTACACCTACTCCGACTCCTGCTCCTGTTAATGACGAAACACCATCTGATGTAAGTACTGTTTATATCATTTTAATTAGAACCATTGTTAGAACAATATGCTTTTTGTAGGTCCCTGATAACGATGCAATAGAGAAGAAACCAAATGTATCTGAGAAACTTAACACTGAAATAAAGAAGGAAGCATCTCCACCATATACTGAAAGTAAACTTGAACCTCCACTGGTTCAAGCAAATTCTAATCAACATGCATCCAATTCTGGGATGTATTGCGGGGCTGTTAGTCCAATACAACAACAACAAACACCACCGCCGCCTCTGCAGCAACAGCAACAACAGCCACAGCAGCAGCAGCAGCAAGTGCCTCAACAACCACAACCGCAACAACAGCCACAGCCAGTTCAACATCAGCAATCACAGCCACCCCAACAACATCAGCAATCACAGCCACCACAACAACATCAGCAATCACAGCCACCCCAACAACACCAACAACCACCGCCAACTCAACAACATCAACAACCACCGCATCAACAACATCCACAACAATCAGCAAATCAACAATCACAACCACCTTCTTTGCAACCTCAGCAGCCTACTACAACGACAGCAGCAACTGCTATTATAAATGCAAGTGCACCAACAAGTGTGAACGCAACTGCAAATGCACCACCAACTATGCCCCCCGTTTCTTCGCCAGCTCCTCCCATACAGCATAGTCCTCATCAGCAGGGAATGTTAGCTAATCATTCGATGCCACCTCATCAGGGAACGCAAGGGACCCAGGGAACTCAGGTGCTTCCGCCTCATGGGCCAGTTTCTAATCCGCACACTCCCCAAATGATTCCGCCAAATCAAGGCTACAGTCAACAGTATCAACCAGGACCAACCCAACAAGCCCAAAATGTTCCATTAGCTCCGAGACCTCCACACCCATCTTACACTTACTCTCAGCAGCAATCGTATCATCAACCGTATCCTCAATACGCACACCCATATTATCAACCGTATTCGCAGTATTCACCACACACCATGGGTCGCCCTCATGCCCATGGCCCTCACAGTCCGCACAGCCCCCATTATCATCCACAGTCTCCTCATGCTATTGGGGAGAATAACACCACTAATAACAGTGTACCTGGTTCAAGCACTGCTTCCGCACCAACTTCCGATGCCAGTAATTCATCTTATTCTCCAGCATCGGGACATTGCGAAAACGAACGTTCCGTTCCGTCAGAGAATCAAGAGGGCCAAGTAGATATTAAATCAGGATCTGGTTAATTATTTTTTATAATTGCATATAACTATTTATAGAATTCCCTTTGGATTTTATGTAAACCGTAGAACTACATTTGAATATTGATGCATTTAAACAATTATAATGAAGTTGCCACACTCGTTCAATTTGTACAATAAAAATGCATTGTTAATCTTTCTTTTATTTTTAGCAGCGAGACGGTCGATAGACACGGTCGTTTCACGGCATGACAACATTACTTTTATAAAATGCCACAGAATGCATTTGTACAAGATGTTCGTGTATAATTAAAGATTGGACATTGAATGTACATCAGTCTTTTACTTCACAGGTTTCATTTGCCAAAGCCCGTCGTTCAAGTAATGACAATTCTCTATACCTACTCCTTTGTTCACTTTAGCTCTGCAAATTATATTATTATAATACACCAAACACCTTTTAAACACTTCATATTAAATCTGCCTCGTTTACTTACATATCTTCCGTTGACAATGTAGTAGTGCCAACAGCTAACGCATGTTGCTTACCCTCTGCCATAACAGCCTACGTATCTTGAGTTAAGTATCTAATAGCCTTGTGGAACTTTCAGATCGATAATTAGCGTATACAATTTAAATTAATTTTACGAAGGATACAACAACGGTTGCTTTTTCTACAGATGTCATCTTTGCACCTTTCGATGTTAAACCTGGACACATAATGTTCGCTCCACTAAGAACAAACCGGATAGCACCTTTGTCAACTTGTTGCATTGGTAAAAAAAATGGATCTGAAATTTTTTAATATCTCAAGGTACAATACATTTATATAGAGCACGAATTATTGTTCGTATTTGATACTACGTGAACATGGTATAAGAAAATAAATTGTGGCTTACATTTATGTAGTAATCTTAAGGTAGGCATCCAAGGACCTTCGCGTTGGCGGAAAAACAAAAGGTCTCCTGCCGCATTTACTATGATTTCTATGTGATCGTGGCTAGCACGTAAAAGTAAATATAGATAAATTAATTTATTCGCGAATTGAGCATAAATTTTAACAATGACTTACCATTTTACAATTCGAAAGGAATCCTTTTTCGGAATGATAGTATCCACGTGACTCTCTAAATGAGGATAAAGATCTATGATCTTTGAACGAATTCCTTTCTGGACTGACGACTTTAATTGCTGTATACCCGAAACACTGTCTTTTTCGTCGAATCTAAGAATACGTTAAATAAAATCGAGGTTTATTATTGTGTAAAGGTTATGCTGCTTTAACGAACATAATGATGCACGTACTTTTTAAACATCTTTCTCTTTTTTTATCAAACAATGTTACACGTTAGAGAATTTTTAATACTTAAACGATACATTCAATTATACAATTCTTGACTTAAATACTGATTCTCGTAAAAATTCGATGCCAGCCGGTGTACACTTCTTATAGTTATTACACTATAGTATCATATAATATATATAGATCAATATTCACACGTGTCGGATTGCATGCATGCAACTACTTCGGCTTCAATTTCCAATACGCGTGAGAGTGTAAATTTTCTTGAACAAAAAACTTTAATATTAATACTACTATATAATATAAGTAATAAAAGAAATTTTAATTCTCAGACATAACTAGTCTTTTAAAATGTAGAAATTCGAGAATAATTAATAAAAATCGTCTATAGATAAGTAAAGTGAACAGATAAAATAATATGAAGAAGAGAAAGATACGTAAGGAGGAAGAATATATCAGGAATTAGGATATAATGTACAATAAAGTTGTCATTCTCTGAGCAAAAGAAGCGATATGAATGTATTTATATAGTATTTATATATTTTAATTTTGATGCTGGACCCCTTCATTTTACATTTGTTTAGTACATATGTATGTATGTCCATAGATGATTTCGGAGTTCCCGTCTTTAACTTTTGAATTTCGTCTCCATAATCTCCATAATCACCTGAAGACAGGGATCGGCTGACTCGAGTTGTCACTAGACACCTACAGGAGCGGTGGTAATGTGTGCGTGAATTGACGCCAAAGCGAAGCCAGCCAAGTAGCGACACGCAAGGCAAATGTGACGTCACATGCTTTTACGTTACTACAGCGTCGACTCGGTGTTAGGGTAGCTTCGGCTGACTCCGAGCTACGCGTTAGGATTAATCAACCTACCAGTCAACAGAGTATATCCCTGCATAAACTGCATTATGCATATTTTATATTTTATACGTAGACGCTGATGCCAGCATTGCTGCATTTTAGAAGGCAGTAAGTAAGCATTTAATACAGTACATTCTATAAAATATAAAGACACTATTTCATATATTACACAAACGGATGCCAGCGCCAAGCCAAGCCAAGTGAAGTGAAGCCGAGTGAAGCGCAGCCAACCAGCATCGACAACCGAATCCCGGCGACGCTGGTTGCGGCCTCACTCGGCTACACTTCACTCGGCCTGGCTTGGCGCTGGCGTCGGTGAAACGCTCACAGGAAACGCTCCGTAACGCATGCGCAATGATGCGCGATGACGTCAACCAATCAACGCCAAGATGGTAAACGAAACAGCGCCACCGTCAAGTCAAACCAAGCGACGTGATTGGCCTGGCTAGCTTGGCTTGACTTAACGGTGGTCTCGAGTCAGCCGGTCTCTGCCTGAAGATGAGATATGGCGGGTATTCTCACTAATGATCATTTTGGTGTACACCGAACAGTTTCCTGCTTGGTTCGTTTGTATTATGTACTTAAATCTTTTTATTGTTTATTCCTGTTTCATTTATTCAATTTTTATTTCCCATTCCATTCAATGTTCTTTATCGTATCGGTATTAATGTATACGTGTAACTGTATACGTGTTGCTACAAGTGAAGCATCAAAATGTAAATAATAATACATACGGTTTATTATGAATTGATCTAACATTTTCTTAGAAAAGAACTTATTTCTGTTTTAATTTAAAAAATTATATGATTGTAATATTGTTACATCCGCGAAATTAGCCAAAATAATCTTGGACTGCAGTTAGCCTCTAAGTTTTCTGTAGAATCACTTCACGTAGCCGTAATTATGCATTCGCATCGGTAGAATAGCGCAAGATATTGTTTACATTGCTTTATTGTACAGCGCTAAAATTTTATATAATTTTTATTACATGTTTCTGTTACTTTCGAAGAAAGTAAATTTGTGAGACAAATTTTATAAGGTTATGTTGATGTTTGTAATGTAATTTGTAGATTGTTGTTATGAAATGTTAATAACATTAAGGCTTAACACAGGTAATAGGGCCAGCAGAATTATGCCTCAAGATTTCTGAGGGATTACATGAAAGCGCAAAAAGAAGGAAATGGCATATTGTAGTGCATGTGTGCGAATTCATCACCGAAGTTGTAAAGGACAATATAAATGTTAATGTGGATTTCATTATTTTTGTGTTCGATTGGAGAACCACGCAGTCTCTGTCCGAAGTAAGTACTGAATTTTCTTTCAGCAATCCATTTATGCTAACATAAAATTTAATTATTATTTAAGGTAGAAGCGAACATAAATCTTGTAGATGAACATTACATAACTTCTGGTGCTGTGTGTCTAGTAAACTGCAAGGGAATCTCAAATATTATGGGATTGACCTCCCATAAATCAACAAAAATAAGAGACAAATATAATATCCCATTACTATCTGCCAATGTTTTTGTAAGTTCGTATAATGTTACTCGATATTAACTTATAATAAGTGTCGTATAATATATTTCATAGTGACATAAAATTTAATATTATTTTTAGAAACCAGAAGTTTGTGTTCAATTGGGTGGAAGAATATTGAACTTAACGGAAGCTGTATTGGGTATAACAAGTGGGATTCCTAGTATTACGTTTTCAACATAGAATTTTCAAGTTCCGCCCCTAATATTAAAATGAAAAAGGCAAATAGCAAAGGTCAAACCTACGCCTCTAGTCAAGAGGACAGCGAAAACGACAGCGATGAAACTGAATGTAGTATTGGCAGTAATTCTACAGCTGGTACTCATCGTAGCGACACACCGACGCGCAGTGCACGTTACAGAAGAAAAGGTCGACGTAGAAGTAAGACTGCCAAGTATAAACCGTGCATCGACAAGCCTCTTTACAAATATTGCTGTAGCGTTAAAGAGGACCACGGGCAACCATTGTTTGGAGTGCAATTTAATCATCACTTGAAAGAAGGGGAGCCATTAATATTTGCGTCTGTGGGAAGCAACAGAGTGAGCATTTATGAATGCCCGGAGGGCGGTAATATTAGATTGCGCCAATGTTACGCAGATCCCGATCCAGAAGAAAACTTTTATACGTGTACTTGGACTTACGATGACTCTGGGAAACCTTTACTGGCGGTGGCAGGATCGCGCGGTGTTGTAAGAGTTATTAGCCCTGTAACTATGACCTGCATCAAACACTATATTGGACATGGTCACGCGATAAACGAGCTGAAAGTTCATCCTAAAGATCCAAATATATTGCTCTCAGCATCGAAAGACCATGCTCTCAGGCTATGGAATATAAAAACCGACGTGTGCATAGCAATTTTTGGCGGTGTCGAAGGTCACAGAGACGAAGTGTTAAGCGCAGATTTCGATATGAAAGGGGAACGCATCATTTCATGCGGTATGGATCATGCTTTGAAGCTGTGGTCATTGGACAAGCCAGACATGCAAGAAGCGATAAAGCAATCGTACTACTGTAATCCCAGCCGTAGCGGAAGACCTTTCGATTCGATACTTCAGCACTTTCCAGACTTTACTACCCGCGATGTTCATCGTAATTACGTTGATTGTGTGAAGTGGTACGGTGATTTTATTTTGAGTAAATCTTGTGAAAATTGTATCGTATGTTGGAAACCAGGACGCCTTGAAGATTCTCAGCTGCGCAACGGAGAGACTAGCGCTACTGTTTTGCATCGGTTCGAATTTAAAGAATGTGATATATGGTTCATACGATTTTCAATGGACTTTTGGCAACGCACGATAGCTTTAGGCAATCAAGTGGGCAGGACGTACGTATGGGATTTGGAAGTCGACGAACCTGGTCAGGCACGATGTTATTCGCTTCAGCATCCCAGATGCACTGCGCCCATACGTCAGACTAGTTTAAGTAGAGACGGCTCAGTTTTATTATGTGTTTGCGACGATGCTACTGTATGGAGATGGAATCGTGACCATTAATGTTTGTGTAATATATAAAATAGTGCCTTTATATTTTATAGAATGTACTGTATTAAATGCTTACTTACTGCCTTCTAAAATGCAGAATCATAAAGTAGTTAAATGAATAGTAGCTTTGACATAAAGTATTCGTATAGTAATTGTAATATACTTTTATTCATAAATAATTTATGAAGACACATTAAAATTTGAATGTTTAAACGCATTGTTACCAACATACTGTAGTAATATTCAGCAACGGAATGAATAATTCATATTTATATGTGACATTGCAAAGCGAGACTAAACGTAAGCATATCTATATTATATGGATAGTTTTAATTATAGAAATATTGTATATTTCTAATTCATCATATACAGTATAATATTTTTCGAATTTGTATAATAATAATAATTCCACGAAATAAAATTTATTCTATACAATCTATCTAAATATTCACCGTTTATCATGAAACTTATGACATTTAGAATCACGTTATTAAAAGTGATTATATTTTTAAAAAAAGACTATTACTGGGAACTCTTAATTAATAACATTAAATGATTAGATTTTAGAAATGTTATACTCTAAAAAAATTTTATTACGTACATCTGACAATGAACACTTACAAGAAATTTATTGTAGGTAATTTCTTTGCATTAAATCTAATGTCTTTCGTGCAAATCGAAGTCAAATAGGCAACACATGATTAGGAATGAAATAAATATATCGAACTATCTATCTAATAGTATTACGTTTCTATCTTTCATTCCTAACCATGTGTAGCCTTAAAGGTCATAGCATATCATATGGTTGAATTTGTCTTGACATTCACTTTCATATTGGATAATCAAATACATATATAGCATTCCATTTAAAAAACTGAGGATCACCATTGTTTCAAGAAAAATATTGATAACACTAAAAATTCAGTTACCGTATTATGTTGTGTATAAAAAACAGTAAAAGTTTTCCTTCTTCAGTTTTTTACAAATACTTGCCGTATTCGAGAACACTGTATACCTAAGAATAGCAGATATAGACGCTTGGCCGGCTCAGCCAGTCGAGCCGGTGTGATTTAACACAGCGTCTACTTTCGGCAATTTTTACAGGGCCAATTTTAAAATGTACATATTTTTGAAATTTTGTCTATCAAGGGGAAGCATAGAACTATATTCTCCTTTTTTCAGATTTTTAAAATCGCCCCCGATGTTAAAAAACTGCATTTGTTTAAAGTAATTGCACAAAAATGGTTAAAAATTTCTTTTTAACTGAAATAATTTTTTCTTAAAACCTCAATATCTTCTCTATAAGTACCGCAAAGCTCATCTCTATCTGTTTACTACTTCCATAGCTATAATGTATTGAAAAAAAAGTTAGCACTTAACTTCAAACAGCTGTAAAATCGACATTCTTCAATATTTTGAAAAATCCTTTGAGGTACGTTTAAATATCACATGTTCAAATTTCAGCAATCTACGAAAACTTACTCCGAAATCTGTCCGAGTTCGCATGGAATGTCCCCCATACTTATGTAAGTAGAATTCATTGTAGTAGCAGGAGTTTTTTACGAATATCTCGGAAACTAAAGACGACCGGCGGTTATACGTATAGGGGAAAGTTGTTCAGAATGTTGAGTTTTACAACATATTTAAGTTTCATCAAAATCGGTGAAGTGTACCAGCTTTTATGCACAATTACAAATTTTAGTTTAAACCACTGCAATATATTGTTTATTCCCCACGAGGAGCGTCGGACGCATTATGTATCGCGCAATAAGCGAATTAGACATTCGAATATGCAAACATCATTACTGTACGGCTCGTACTTTTAACAATATAACGATTTCAATTGGGACATATTTTCGTCACCGGCGATCAGCCATAAGTTGCCCCTACACTACCCGACTTGTTAAACGTAAGCCTATGTAAAAACATTTTGCAATTTTTCTTTGTTACAATTTGGAGTAAATGCTTCTATAAGGAATAAAAGCTTCATGCTTTGAACATCAAATGATTAATTAGTAAAGTATTTACTACAGGCTGTGCATTGAACTCGCAATAACCCACAAATGTTTTAATCAGTAATTTGTTCTGCTTATCTCATAATTTGTTATTTACCAAACTAACTATAATAATTCTATAATGAAAATATGTTGCAAGAAATAACGGTTGCACAAAAGTGAAATACATACTCGCAATCATGTAGTAATGTTCGTAAATGAAAATCATTATGTAATTTCCTTTTTTTTTTTACAAAGTACAGAAATTATTGAAAAATTGAATGCTTGTACATATCAAATACAAATGTTGCCAAAGAAGATTTAATAAATAAGCACCAAAGAATGATTTAAATATAAGTGTGACACGTATTATAAACAAGGGATTTTGATTTTATGCATAATTGTTCAACAATGGATTAACAACAACTGCGCTTCTCTTTGCTTCTTTGTCTTCTTTATCCTCGCCAGCTGGTCGTTGTACATCCTGTTGTCCCCTGATTCTGATATTATGCTTCTCTTTGAATTCATTTATTATAACTCCCTTTTTCGCCAACTGATCGTTCAGGGCATCTATGACCTTAATCAGCTGCAAATCATGAAATATCTTTCTTTAATGCTCCATGCTTACAATAATGTTTTATTTATGCTTATATCATTAAGAGAAAGAAAGGGCGAATTAACCTGTTCTTTGTTCGTGACCAATGCAGGCATTACATCTTGAACTGTAAGCTCGCACAAAACACCTCCGGTCATTTTAAAGCACTTTCTTTTTGGGTCTACATTCTTTAACGTATCAATTACAATCCTAGAACATCAAATTTGTATATTTCGTCGAAATGTGCAACTTAACGCGATATTTATTTTAAAAGGCTAGTATGATTTGTAGTTGGTTTTCGTAAAAATTGCTTGGTAATTTCATTCGATCGGAGTTCATTTACCGTACAAAAGTTATTTAATATATATCAATAGGACTAAAAATGCACGAAATAGAAATGTTTAAAATAGGTTAGGAGAGTCATACTTGTGCTCATTCAATTCCATCTCCATTTCTGACAGTTTATTGGCCATTGCTCTTTGCTCATTGCGAAGTATTTGAAATTCAGACAGTATTCCTGCATTAGTTTTCGCAGCTTCCGCGGCTTTTCCCGATTTTTTATTGCTTGCCATGTTAGGAGCTTTGCATTACTTTCTTCCACATACACGCGATTCACAACGATTCAACGATCCACCATTTCACCTCACGTCACGCGTGACGTTGTTCCCACTGGTTCCCACTTTAGATCGATTTATATAGAATATAGAACATGGAATTCAAGCTGGATACGATTAGCAGAAATCTCTGGATATAAAATATTTCATATTGTCGATTTGCAATTATATATATGCTTATATATTTCAAATATACTTTCGTTTAATAAAAAACTAACAGCATCCCGCGATTATTTAATGTTACCCTAATAGTGGCAAACTATATCTCTTTCACTGGAACTGTTTATATGGAAAGAGATACAAATTTGTTTATTAATTTACGTTTTTGCATTGAAAGGCCCTAAACCAAATGTACAATCTTTATAGATTATTGACCATGATGTATCCTTACATCATGATATCGACGATAATAATTACCATTTTATTGCTTAAAATCTTAAAATAACATTTTTCAAATTTATTTACTTCATGGAGCAAGAAACGTTATAATCACCTAGCGGTGATATTATGTATTAAGGCGGTCCGCCCGTTCCGCGTACTTATCTTCGTCATTTTCTAAACAGCAGTCCCCTCACTCTGAAAACGACCTCCTCGCACCATGCACCCCTGCTACCCCATAGCGCAGAAGCATCAGGGGCACATAACCAAAGTAGGTGGTAGAATTTTATCCTTGTTGCACATGCCACCTCTCTGTCTCACACTTCGTCAAGGACAACCTCCACCTTTATTTTGTGTTCCGGTTAATGCGACAGTTTTTTCCTACTTCTATGAGGAACACATAAAGCGAAGTTAGTCGCATCATATACCTTTGAAATGTAACGTAAATAGAAATAGTAATTAGTAAATAATTTAATGTTACTTTCAAACAGTTTATAACTATATAATTTCCTTTTAGCTAAATGTGTAAGAAATCAATAATTCCCAATGCAACTGTAAATGTGCATAATTTAGAGATAGAAACGTAGTAATTTACCCCAGAGTATAATAATTTATTCAAAAGTATATATATACATATAAAAGCTACTGGCAAATGTTGTCATAGGTTTACGTAATGAAGTGCAACGTTAAAAATTTACAAATTATTTCTATAAAATCCATAATTGATTAAAAAATTTGTCTGTATACTAACTGAAGCCGGCGTTGTGATTATCCTACGCATATGCAACAATAGTTAATAAATGTTACTTAATTATAAAATAACTGATTGCAAATATCGCGTGGGAAAGTAGTTAAGACTATATATACTTTAAGATTCAGCAGCAAAAGTACATAAATTATTTCTGAAAAATCCTCAATTAATTAAAAAAAATGTGCTGGGGAAGGAGGTTATATGCAAAATATGCAAACTTGGTTATTTATTTGCTTATTTGCAAGCTGAGATTATAGGCCTCTTGTGGAGGCTCCACGTATCATTATACAACCATATTCGATAACAAAATTCTCTTTATTTATTACTTAAAAAAGCCTTTTGAAAATTGTTCAGATCTCAAACACTCAAATGCCAGCGGCACGTCGCGGTGGAAGGTGTGAAGTTCACAGTCACTGTAAACTAAAATGGGCGTTAAAACACGCCGGCGTGCCAATCTTGAGGATGCATTCGACTTGGCGTAGCCTGGCGTTGACGTGTTTTGACGCTCACTTCTTCGCCACGCATGACGTTGAATAATTACTAATTAATTAATTACAAAGAACATCACCACAGATAGCACATAGGAACGTAATCAAGGGTCTATATTTTGTGATGCAATGCACAAAGTACATCGATTAACTTTATAAAAGCCATAATTCGTTTGTTGTTCGTATTATATAGTTCATGTTCACTGTAAAAGTCATATAAACAATAGCATATATTTGTTTATTTATTCATTTATTTGCATCCGGAAGTTCTACGTCTCTTGTAGAAGCGCTGTTAATCGTTATTTATGTACCCGTATTCAACAAAGAAATTGTTTCTTTAGTAGCGAACCCTAAGCCTACAAAATAAAAAATTCATTTCTTTTGTGTATTTCATGTATTAGTGTAAACATACGGCTTACAGTCAAGGAATACTTCTTTGTAAAGCGGCTTAACATTTACGAAGTGAATTTGATGTAACAATTTCTTTATCTTTTACGTTCCAATCCTATACTATCGATAGAATTCTATTTTGTGCGTACCATTCCTCGCAAAGTACAGTAGTAACTTACAAAATTAAGACGCAGTATATTTTATACAGAATATAAGATATTCGGTACACTGTATTTAAAGAAATACTACCAGAGAGTGAATGTTTATACATTAAATGTATATTTTGTTTATCACTTAATACATTCATCACGCTCACACATAAATAAAAAATTGGTAGATAAAGCTACTCACAACAGCAACATTGCATACCCGCAGGGATGCAGAATTATAAAAAGAATTTTCGTTTTCTTAACACAAGTATTTCTGACCTACTACGATTCTTAATTAATATAAATTATGGGCAGAGGTATGCGATGTACACCTTTTTTAATTATTTAATCTTGATATGTTAAATGCTCCTTAGACGTGCGTCGATCTTGCACTTGTCACGTAGAATCATGTTCATTTTATATCCAAATTTAAATATTAAAGGGGAACGTGCAAAAAAAGGATTCTATAACATTTAAAACCTTTTTTGCGTAACAAGTTTCGCCGCTACAGTGATCGCCTCATACATTTGTATGATGTATATATCGTATATACATATTTCAACGTGAATGTAAAATATTATTATTTACTGTACACATATATTTCAATAGCAAGCCCAGTCACAAATGCAATAAGATACTATCAGCCTTGTAAAGTCGACATGTTACGAAATAATAATTTAATACAGAAGAAGAATGTTAAAATTAATACAATGTCAGTAATTGTATTGAGTAATATCAGCACGATGAATATCATTGGATAGATGAAAATATATGAACGATGGAAAATATTCAAATATCTGTAAACGTTATACTGACTATGGTATGGTACCCAACGATGGGTATGAGCAAATTAATGTCCGATCGTAACAGACAAATGACATTTAACACAAAAATACGGAGACAAAAGGAACAAATTTAATAGAAGTTTAGACAAAGAATAGTCCTACTATTCATGAGATATTGAACTTGTGAATTTTAAGGAGATTGTGTCAAAGTCTTGTTTGCATACTACAATTGCGAGTTGTATGTATATATGAAAACTAATACAAATACCGAAGTTTATAATATACTTAACAATTATAAACTTATTAATGATTATAAGCAATCTAAAAATAACCACGTGTATAAATTATAAGAAATTTTAATTACAAAATACATATCTTTAGTTACAGATATGTAAAGTACTAAAATGGGGAAAACTTAATAAAATTCATGTCATGGAAGAAACTGCAGTTTTGTTACGTGTGATACGTGTATATGCATAATTGTATGCATAAAACTATAAATATTATACCACACAAATACATCGCAGGAATGTATTTCTCTTTCTCCTATTTAAAATATTTCACTTCGACATTTGTGACTACATTTGTCAAAATTCTCATTACAATGGAATTAAATAAATAAAACAGTATTTCGCGTAATGGAAACTTACACGTGCGAAGTGTATAATAAGTATAGCGTTGATGTTCATAATTTCAATGCACTTTCAGAACACCACTGTTTCAATTATAATTCCAAACATCTGTTCGATGTTCGCAAAAGCATTTGTAGCTTTGTACAATGTTTGTAATCCCAACCAGAATATAGCTAATAAGTTTCGGATTTCTTGTTAGGGTAAACCTATTATAAGATATAAGCTTATTTTGTTTCTCTATAAATAATGATATACGAGACGATAAAATAAATAAATACATGTGCGTTTATCATACGAGAAATTGAGTATTCTATATGGAACTATAAATGCAAAAATTATATTGTCCCCTCATCTTTTGATTATTTCTAGTACAGAGGAAATATAAATAATATTCTTTGCTGTGAACAATTTTCATGATTCTGAATAGAAAACTATTTTGTTCGCAAGATTTCTGTTCGTCTGAAAATACACTCTAAGAAAACCTCATCGCGTATAATATGGAGTATATGCCTCGGGAGTTCTGCTTGCTATAATTATATTCAATTCACAATACTTACAAATTTATTATTTCGGAGCTTTTTCAATTATATACAGTAAAAAACTACTCATTTTTAGTGAGTCTTGTATTCGTTACACATATAAAATACCTGACTGAAATGAAGCATTACTAGACCGACGTTTCAGAATTTAATCTTAGTAGGAATTTATTTGATTTGGGATGCGCAAGCTGCTCCGTAAGGTGGAAATGGGGTAAATGATACGCTGTACATAAAAGAGCTACTTCACCTTGCCTCAATTGAAATTCGCAGCCGTTGGCAAGTGGTCGAGACGGCAATTCTCCCTCGCAAACAAGGGCCCAATGATGCGAGCGTTTTTGTCTTTCCTTCTCATTCGAAAGAACAGGGCTAGGTATGAAAAATGGTTCCAAAAATGCACGCGGTGCTGCATCCTGAGCCAAACATCGCGCAAGTCGATTTAAAATAGATTCAACCGAGTGACGCGGTTGCTGTCGCGTTACTCTTAAATACTTTTGCAAGGCTCTCGCCATAGACGGGAATACCGCTTGCGCAGCTTCCATAGGATCCATAGGACCAGGATTAGGAGCTGAATCCACTTCTGAGTGTAAACGTTTAATGTGTGCAAATGCTTCCTCAGCGGCAGTGATTAATCTTGCTCTTCGTTTTCTTACTCTACGCTCGTAATCATGTTCCTCGTAAAAACGCTCATTATGGCTAGAATCCCTACGACGCGTTTGAGTAGTTATGGCTGCCCTATCACCGCTACCTCCTCGAGACTGGACACTGCTGGTTACTCCACCGTCAACTTCGTAAAATTTGAAGCTCGATTGCTTTCTACCAGACTTTGACACGGGCAATCTTTCTAGGTACGGATTGTAAATAGGAAATTCTGTGTAATACCTTTCTAACACCCACACTGCTGCCCGTTGTATCGATAGCTGCCCAATCGCGTAAGACCGTGATTCACCGTCCGGTGACCTTACAACCTTCAATACGAGTAACAATATATCGTTATAAAGCGAATAAGGAGAAACATGAGGCAATATATAAAAATTAAATACACATACCTTAAGATAAAACGTGGGTTGCTGATGTCTGATTTCGATGAGTAATACAGCAATATAATGTATGAACAATAAGGTATCCACAAGAGTGCCAGCATAATTTACTAAATTTTTGTACTCTGTTATTTCACCGTTAGCAGCAGTCTTAGCACTCTCAGTGACCTAAAATTTATGATACAGCATGAATGTCGTGGTTACTAAGAGTTACCGAGATACATAGTAAAGTTATATACCTGAACAACATAAAATAGCCAGTAAGTACAGATGCACAGTGTAGTAAGCAGCAACACTCCAGCTCTGAATAAGAATATACGCGGCATTGTAGCATTTCGTTGGCGTAAAAGCACAGCCCAACTCCCGATACCTAGTAGCACCAACTTAAAGGCTAAACCTAGCAATTGGCCTTTGCATTCTGCGTTACACGATAACAATTGTAGTTTCTGTTGCATCGTTAAGACGGTCGTGGAGTCAGGAAAAAATCCCAATTTAGGTAGTATGACCATAGCTATAGGACTAAGAAAGGCACTTAGTCCAAGTATCATTGCTACAGCAGGACCCACAAAGCGGTTACAGGAACTAAACGATCCGTCGCTCTCGTTGGGCCAATGGCTGACGTCTTCGGTTGATTCAGATCTGTCGGAAGTATTCCCGGTAACAGCCGTAGTATTCTCGCCCCAGTTTTCATCCTGGGGCAGAATTTGTACTTCGATAACTTCTTGACCCAAATTGTCCACGCTGTCCCCCCTTACGTTGACAGTTGTTTGAAAAGGAGCCATCTCGCCAGAATCTAAATTGTGCCTTTCCTTTCTTTGACTGCGACTGGTCCTTTTAAAAGAATATCCATGTTCAGGCAAATGTTATCGTGTAGTTTAAACGAATGGCGAACTTTTTAATAGATTAAAATACCTGGTACTTCGGTGGGAGTGTTGCCTGTGATGAGACTTTGAACTGTGAGTTCGATGGTGTTTTTGGGAGCTCCTGCTATGATGGCTATGGCTATGCTCGCTAGCCCCCGACTTTACGCTCTCCGTCTCCATTCCCCGGCAAAGGCTACCGCCCACCTGCTACCCCATAAGAACATACCCTCTTCCACGCGTAATCAAACGCCAGCCACATATACGTACTGTTATATCGCAAATGAAAAATTGGAACTTTGTCGAACCATAAAATGATACGCTATGGATAGAGAGTCTTAAGAGCATTCTCCGTGCAGGCAATTTTTTGCACCCCCAACATATTACGATGGGCAGTGAATCTCTGCGGAAATCGAATTCGTACCATCCAGAGATAAGTACCGTGGCAAGATCGCTTTTTTCAATTGAATATTTTATTAATATATTAAAAAACAGACGCCGACACGCCTAACGTTTATTATTCCCACCCCCTCCAACTATCCTTGTTACCACATTCCAGGATAATTGTTAGGGTAAAAGCAGTATGTACAATTTTCTAGGGATGTTTTTATACATCAATAAAATACAACAAATTTACAAAGTATAAATACATTTCCAAAGTATCCATATGTGTACAAGAAATGAAAATTCGATCATCCTCGCGTATCTTTAATTTTAAATTGATGAATGGAAGTAGTTTTCTGCATTAATGTCGGTGTAGCGTTGAAAACTGCACCAACGGTATTCGTACCAATCTGTTTCAGATGCAGAAGTAACATCTTAGATACTAATAGTTGCCTTTAAAACGAAGCCTTAGAATCTGTATTATCATATTTAACAAACACAAAATACGCAATAATCGACCGAAATATTCAAACGATCGGTATTTTCTTCTTTAAGGTAAGCTTCCCCCATATAAGTCTCCACTACAGGCTAGTTTTGATGAAATATTGTTTACGGAAATAAAAAAGTAGCGCGCTATAAATCGCTTGCGCTGGACGCAAAGGAAATGCTTTATGATACGTTTTGTGGCAATGTTAATAAATGTTTGACAGATGAAAAGTGATAAGTGATCAGTAAAACAAGTAAGTAAATGAAGGGAGCTTGTGAACAGTAATAGTTTTGATAAATAATCTTGCACTACGAAATATGTGATAAAGGGTTTCGGCCTTAACTTTAGAATATTTAAGAGAGATAGTTATAAACATTTTATTGTTACAGGAACTATAAACATGGCTCTGCGTACGTATGGTGATAAACCGATAAGTTTTCAAGTGGAGGAAAATGGAGAATATTATTGCATTGGGTCCGAAGTGGGCAATTATTTACGCCTATTTCGTGGATCGTTGTATAAACGTTACCCTGGAATGTTCAGGAGGTCCATTACAAACGACGAACGTAAAAAGCTAGTAGAACTGGGATTAAGCCAACACGTACTCGCGTCTAGCGTGTCGCTTTTAAGAGCTAGCGAAGTAGAAGACATTATCGAAGGCAACGATGATAAATACAAAGCTGTATCTGTGCATTCGACGGAGCCTCCAGCTCCTAGGGAAGGAAAGTCGAAGAAATCTATGCCTTGGGTGCCTAGTTTACCAAATAGTTCGCACCTAGATGCTGTACCTCAAGCCACGCCAATTAATCGTAATAGAGTACATAATAAGAAAATCAGAACATTCCCATTATGGTATGTAGTTATACTCAATATTATGCTATGCGCAAACTTATAAATATAGAATATCTTTTTAGTTTCGACGATACAGACCCATCGGCGAATCTGGAAAATGCAGCGCAACAGGAAATGTTGGTCCCAATACGTTTAGATATGGAAATCGAAGGGCAGAAGTTAAGAGACACTTTTACATGGAACAAAAATGGTATGCTTACCTATGATATCTAATCGTGTAAATTACAGTGAAACATTACTAATAAATGTATTAAATATATATATAATACACGTTCTTCTTGTAGAAAGCCTTATAACGCCAGAACAATTTGCCGAAGTATTATGCGACGATTTAGATTTAAACCCATTAACTTTTGTGCCAGCCATCGCGCAAGCTATAAGACAACAAATTGAAGCTTTTCCACAAGAAACAATTCTGGAAGATCAGTGCGATCAACGAGTTATAATTAAGTTAAATATACATGTGGGCAACACATCTTTAGTGGATCAAGTAGAATGGGACATGTCTGAGAAAGAAAATAATCCAGAAAAATTTGCAATGAAACTTTGCGCCGAGTTAGGCCTTGGCGGAGAATTTGTCACAGCCATTGCTTATAGGTCGGTGCAAATAACTTATGCTCATACATTTTACGAAAAGATTTTATTAGAAGTTCTATTTATTTGTACGTAATTGAAATAAATATGATTTCAGTGTTCGTGGGCAGTTATCGTGGCACCAACGAACCTATGCATTTTCAGAAGCTCCTTTACCCACGGTTGAAGTACCTTTTAGACCACCGTCAGAAGCTGATCAATGGGCACCGTTTTTAGAAACGTTGACGGACGCAGAAATGGAAAAGAAAATACGCGATCAAGATCGAAATACGCGGTAAGAATTATTATATTGCAAAACGGTTTATGCGAAATGAATAGCTAATTATAATGTTTGTTAATTATTCCAGACGTATGAGACGCTTAGCAAATACTACACCTGGGTGGTAAAACATGTAAACTCGTATGGTAAATAATAATTGTAACAATTAACAACAGTGTGTGGCATCCTATATTGTGATTGGATAGTATGTTTAGGAAACGCACACTTTGTTCATTTTTGAACTTTTTTAAGCTATGAATACAACAATAAAAATTATGTTAAGATTTAGGCAGAAAATAAAGTGCACTCAAGTAAATGAGAAGGTTTATCTACAATCCGCCATTCAAAAACTTCTTATCTCGTGGCCACTCTCTGCTCTCGTGTTCTTACTGACATGTGGCCACAGTCATTAATACTGTTACATAATTCAAGAAATGGAAACGTTTCTAGTAGTGTACTTCAACAGCTTGCAAAACAAATTTCATCACATAATACAATGAATTATTCACAGTGGCAATAAGAATTTCAAACATGCTAATGACCAAGTTGACCTAGAATATTCTAAGCGATTTATAAAATATTTTATAAATTATAATAAACTATTTAGTATGCAAGTAAATTGATTATGCATAGATTTTAATTCCATATATTCATTTCAACCTGATTATTCGACCTTGACTATTTCTTAGTTATGCTTCGATGTACTTGTACATTAAACACAATTCATGAACAAATTCTTACCAAGAGGTTTCCTATAATTACCAATTTGGTACATACTTGACATTAATCATATATTCAAGATGGATTTGTTAATTAAGATTAATTTCTTTACAATTCATTGCAGTAAAGAGTACATAAGAGTAAAGTAATAATAAAACTCAGAATGATAGGAAGTCGAAAATAATTTTTAATAACGAGATCAAATTAGAATTGAGTACTGACAGAGATAATGTATAATTTAGATCGCTATCGATCTATATAAATAGTATTCCGTGATACCTATTGTTTTATTATAATATTAATGGAAGTTATGGCGAGTTTCTTTCGCTCTGCCCATCGTCCACCCTTTGATTATCTTTATTCGCTGATATCAGCGTAATTTACGCCATACATACGAATAAAGCGGGAGTGAAAGAAGTTCTTCGAGGAAGGGGAACATTGGTACGCGCATCGAAACGTACAGATATTAATCGACTCAGTCTAGCACAGTCTAGGTTCGACGGCTAACGGGACAAGGCTGCCGATAAACGGAAACGAATTTTGGAAGATGGATTCCAGTTGGTTAATGCGCACATCACATGGGACAGAAGAAATTACACCATTCCATAATAATCCATTCCCTCGCAGGCCGTGGTTTACGGAAACCGGAGCTGCGGCGGTCGCCAGCAGTACTGGTCTAAAGGGAGTTATAGCTGGTATGTGTTTCTTTTTTCCTCTTTTCTTTCATGAAACAAGTCTCGAATCATTCGCTTTTTAATGCGTGCGCTCGGTACACTTTGCCACCTATCTACTATTATCGAAATAGACCGATTGAATGTAAACAGATTAACCGCGAGTGAGAGAGAAGCAGACGGATATGAAGGATAGAAAGAGAAATATAGATTACGATTCAAAATTCAACATACCAAGCGCATGATAATTCCAAAGGTTGAAGAATAGTTAACCTTGGATATGCATACTAAAACCATTTATCCTCCATGCTGGATTCTTTGCTACTTATGAATAATGTGACATTCACGTTTGTCATTCAGATATATGATGTTTGATAGTTTCTAATGTTTCGTTTCATTAATAAATAAAATATCTTTCTTAAATGGAAATATTCTAGAATTACAATGTAATTCATATAAAACATTTTTTAGGAGGTATTACCGGCGGCATAGAAATATGTATTACATATCCAACGGAATATGTGAAAACACAGTTACAACTCGATGGAAAAACTGGGGCTGGTAGAGCGTACACGGGGATATGGGACTGTGTGACGAAGACCGTACAAACTCGTGGTGTTCTCGGCCTATACAGAGGCCTTTCGGTGCTAGTCTATGGCTCGATACCAAAAGCAGCAGTGCGATTCGGCTCGTTCGAAACGATGAAAGGAATGCTGGTAAACGAAGATGGCAAACTTACCACTCAAACTAGTTTTGTGGCAGGACTGTGTGCCGGTGCATCTGAAGCTATTTTCGCTGTTACTCCAATGGAAACTATTAAAGTAAAATTCATTAATGATCAACGATCTGCTAATCCAAGATACAAAGGATTCTTGCATGGAGTAAGAATGATTATTCAAGAATATGGTGAGTAGTAATATGCGAAGTAACATAAAAGAAAATACTGAAAGAGTATTATAACAATTACAATGGTACCTTTTTGTAAGTGGATTTAAAGTTGAGCGTAACATTATAAAAGAAGCCTTGGACTGTATATATAATTAACCCGATTGTCTTTACAAAGAGGTCGAGTAATATCACGTACAGTTCTCAGCTTACACATCTGACAACAGAGCAACTCGAGTATACGTCCATTAACATTCAGTCGTATCTTGTTACATAGTTTCTACCAAAGTTATTCGCATATTATATTTATAAAATTGTTCAGAATCTAATAGCGAGTACTTAACGATGACAATTATGCACCCTCAATTTTGAAAATATTATTTACGAATATAGTAATCGTTATTTCAGCATTGCTGTCAAGAAATGGACTCGGTTTTACATACTGTTATCTAAACAGTCAACAATAATGCTTATTCAGCCTATCTCTCTCATACCTCCCTCATACACATTGCTCACGCTTTTCCTTAATTCTTATTTTCTGCGTTTTGTACTTTTCTCCCTTTCCCCTCCAATTCTCTACACCTCTTTGACCTCTTCTGCGAATATCTCTCGTTCCTTCAGTGCTGTTCTATTAAGTTTTTCGCATTCCAACATTAGATGTCTTAGTGTTCCTTTGCCCCCCTTACATAGTATACACTTCCTTGCTTTTTCACTTTCTCGATATCTATTATTTTCTTCCAGGTTTCCACATCTAGATCTTGCCTTTAGTTTTTGCATCCCCTTCTTCTCTTCTATCCGTAAATATTCCGGCAACTGCGTGTGTGGCTCGATCTCCTTGTACCTCTTATTGTATCTCGCCCTTTGTATTTTTCCATACAGTGTTTGTCTATCTATTTCAATCTCTCTTTCCTTTAGTCACTCACCTTTCCTCCTCTTGCTTTCAGTTCTTCTATTCCTGCTTGGCTATATCCACTTTCATTGATACATCTTACTCTTTGTTTTCCCTATTTGGTTCCCATCTGACTTTTAATCTTCTACCCCACACATTTCTTCAATAACGGCTTCCTTGCACTCTCCTCTACCTTTTCCTCAAATCTAGCTGCCCTATTCACTGATCTCACCTTGAATTTATTTCTCAGTGTTTCCTTCTTTACTATGTAGTTTGGTGTCTATCTGTCCAACCCTAAGCACCATTTTGCATATCTCAGTTGCATCTTTTCCAGCACCTCCCATTCCTTCCATCCCCATATCTCGACTCTGTAACTCATCACACTCTCTACTAATTTCTCATACAGCCACATCCTTTTCATAAATAATCTTTCCCCCATACCCCATACCTGTCCTGCCGTTATCCTAGCTTTTTTGGTCAAACTATTTACATGGTCCTTACTACTTCCGGTTTTGTTGAACGTAAATCCCAAATATGTAAAACTTTTGACCTCCTCAATTTTCCTTTGAATTCTCGCTACTTAGGCTTAGTTGTTTCTCCTTGATATACTTCTTTATAATTCTCTACATTTCTTTCAATGCCCCCTCATTTTTTGCCCTCTACTTCGTCTACCAGCCTCTTATTTAATACCGCCGTATATATTTTATAAGCCGAGTTTAGCAGCGAGATACCCCTGTAATTTGATACCTCCTCTGTATTTCCTTTTTTATGCAATGGGTATATTATCCCTTTATTCCAATCACTTGGCATACCTTCCCCCTTCCAGACCTTCTGCATTACCTCTATTATTTTTTCCTTTACTTGCCCTGTGCAGTACTTCCATGCCTCATTAGGTATTTTCCTATCATCTTCATTTACGACTTCGTCTTTCGACTTCCTTTCCGCTACTTCTCCTTCCCATCCCACACCTCCTCCCTCTCTTCCTATCCTCGCATTGAAGTCCCCTGCTATTAATATACTATAGTCACCCTCTTGCTCATCCCCTAGCCTTTGTAAGTAGTTATATATCTCGTCTATTCCATGTTTCCTATATATTATTACAATGATCCATATTTTCCTACCTATTTTAACTTTATTTGCGATTACAGCTGGCATATCTAATTCTAAATCTAGTTCTTTCCATTTCTCCTTAATGTCTCACGTAATCTCTTCGCTTGCTCTTCCTTTCTTCTTCCTCCTGCTTGCAAATTGGTGATGCCAAATGTACCTACCCTTTTGGTAAAATTTTCTTCATTAGACCCCAGTCTCTCTCTTCCGCCCATGTTTCTGTCAACCCTATTACATCATATTCAGAGAGGTCTTCCCAAACATCCTTCTCCTTTCCCCATACTCCTGCCACATTCCATACAATGCATTTACAATTCCTCTTCTCACCTCCTTGATCCTTTCTTGGCTTCCTCAAAAATCCTCGTCTTGCTCACTCCAGTTTTCCCAGGATATCCATTTTCCTTCTAGCAAAATTTTTTGGAATTCTACCTTTATATTTTTCCCTGCTGTCCTTAACTTTCTCACCTCTGCAGCAATGCTTCTCTGTATTTCTCTTTCCTTAAACCTTAAATCTTGCTCTATATAGATGCTCTCCCCACCCAACTTCCTCATTATATTTTGCTTGTCCTCCCAGCTAACTAATTTTGCTACTACTAAACCATTTCCCCTATTTTCTATTTTCCTTGCCCAAAGTATCTCTGCTTCTCCCCTGTAATTTTTTTTTATGAACTCTTCGATCTCTAGTTCGACATTTTGCCCTTTATGTTTAGTCCTTTTACTATAATATTGTTTTTCTTTTCCATTTTATCCTGCCTCTGTATGCACTCCTTCAAATATCTCGCATCCTTGTCCTTTGCTTCCTCTCCTCTTCTCTGTCTCTTGATCCCCTTAATTCCTTCATCTTCTAATGCTCTTCGACATTCTTCCCCTACCTTATTGGTGAAATGTTCTTTGAAACTTTCAAATTCTCTTCTTCATTCCTCCTCTTTCTTCCTCCCTTTTTCCTCCTTTCTTCTTATATCCTCTTTTAATTTTAATAGTTCTTCTCTATATATTTCATGTAACTCCTGCTTCAGCTTTTGTATTTCTTTCTACCTCTGGTCTTGCTGTGCCCCTCTAGTTCCGTGTTTCCTTTCCCTTCCTCTTGCCCTAGCTTACCTGTTTCTGTTCTGTGCTTCGCCTTCCTAAGCATTGATCCCATATTTGCATTCCCTTCTTTAGTTTTGTTCCCCAGTGTTTCCACCCTTGGAGGTCTTCCTCTTTTATTTGCTGTTTCATCCATTTTTCCTGACCATTTTTTCTCCTCTGAATTTCTTCTATGCTCTACCCCTCTTTTCCCGCTCATCGTATTTCTTATATTTTACTTGTGTTTTTCTAACCTCTACACGCTAACCTGTATTTTATATTCTTATATCTGCGCCGCCTCTTTTCCCTTCAGCTTACTTTCTATCCTATAAGCTATCTCACTATTTCCCATTGTTCCTACACACTCAACTCTCACTGTATCCACACTCTTTTCTCTAATTTTTTTAATTATACGTTTCCACTGTCGCTCACATGTGCTCATGTTCCTACCAACCTAAATCAAGTCCCTTTACGAATATATATAGGTATTGACGTATATAATATAAATATTAAGGTGCGATAATTTTTATTTAGGATTCAAAGGCGTGTATCAAGGATTAACGCCCACGATTATAAAACAAGGATCGAACCAAGCAATTAGATTTTGTGTCATGGAAACATTGAAAGACTGGTATAAGGGTGGAGACAAAAATGTTGCTGTACCCAAACTAGTTATTGGAGCATTTGGTGCATGCGCTGGCGCAGTATCAGTGTTTGGAAACACTCCCATTGACGTTATAAAAACGAGAATGCAGGTATGGGTTTGAAATTTCAGATGTATTAGAACATGACTTCCCTCGTGGGTATGATTTATTAAAATTAAATCATGTTTTTAGGGCCTAGAGGCTTCAAAATACAAAAGTAGCGTAGACTGTATGGTTCAGATATGGAAGAACGAAGGTCCGAAAGCATTCTACAAAGGAACTGTTCCGAGATTAAGTAGAGTATGTTTAGATGTTGGCATCACATTTATGATTTACGATTCCTTCATGGAAGTTTTCAATAAAATCTGGCCGTGAAGATTGTAAATATTTTCACAACTCTATGGTTGAAAACATCAGCGCGAATGCAGCTTTCGTAAATATATACATTTTATATTTGTATAACATATTAGTAGCAGTACATTTGTAAAATGTATATGTGATATACATATACATTTCAAATGTGATACACACATATATGCTACTATAGTAGGCATCTTAATCAACGAAGATTGAAACGAACATAGGATTGTGCTGGGAACGTCTATTTTTGGTATCAATTAGTTACAATTCCGAAAGCTATAGTTGAATTATGCGCAAATTCCATTAAACGCATATATTTTTTCGTACGAAAATTTTTTATTTAATATATTGTTCATGTACAAGAGAGAAATTGTAATGTGAATTGAATTCACGTTTATTTTAATTTCGTTTAGAAATATTGTTTCTTTAACTGGTCTTTGATCAGTCCGTTATTGTAATTTAAAATATTATTAAATATTTAACATTCCTCGAGCATTCGAATCATCGAATAAATGTTTATATTGTGCAAACGATTTGTATATGATATGCATAAGTTATGTATGTATGTATATCATGTATTCCAAGAAACACTGGTGTACAGTATAGTACAAAATAAAACAGAAATATTTATTACCTGAGCGAAGGAAAATAGACTGATTTTTTTTATGAATTTTTTTCAATAATTATCGTATGCATGGCAATAGAGTTGAAATAAGAGTATATATAATAAATAGCCTTTTTATAACGAGTATAAAACTTCTTAATAAGTAGATACTGAAACGATAATTACAATCATGTACATAACAGATTATCGTTAACTGAAATCTACATACACATTCGAATATAATAATCTTCGCTCAGATAAAGTAATCTATTCCGAACTTAATCAAGCATCAAAATATAACTACAAATAGATATAAATTTACGAATGTTCCTTCAACATCGAAACCTCATAGTCTCGTAATAAATACAAAATGCCTATCCTGTTACTTTAGGTACAAACAGAATCGTAGTTTATATCATTCTGTATTATTTATATGTCGTACTTTTACAATAATACTTTTAAGCGTGCACACATCGAACCCGTATTAATATTTTAAAATAATTAGTAAATCGTTGACACTGCAATTGAAACTCTGTACATGAAAGAGAATTTACACTTTTGTACATATTTGTGAATGGAATAAATGGACCGTTGTTACTTATGACGAATGTAAATAGTTGATGTATTGTATAATAAAATATATTTTCAATATTTATCAGAGATACGTGTGTGCGGATTATTACAGAATGCTAATGTAATATCATTCAATTAGATTACAAAGATACACGTTGATAGGCTTGTGTTTTGTATACGCAAGTTCCTCATTTCTATGCGTACACATCTACGCGGAGAAGTGTAGGCTTACGAGATATGCGTGTACATGAGGCCCAATATACGCAGGGTACAGAAGCAGACAGTGCCGGCCCCACTCTGGGCCCAAGGGGGGACCCGGGGTCACATTCCAAGATGGCTGTGCCTGAGGAATGCAGTGGGTGCCCCCCTAAGACGCCTTCCTCCCTCCTTTTTTATTAATCGAACCAATTCACTCATCCTAGCAAATACTCCGATTACTAGGACAAAATATTTAGTGTCAACGTGTGCCCGGTGAGCGCCGTCAAAGTTTGAAACTAGCACTTCGCGAAGAATAAATGTAAGTCGGAAAAAGAAAGGTGGTGCGGGAAGTCCTAGAAAGGCCTTATACTCTAAAATGCGTGGCCTTATCTAATGGAGCTCCCTCGCCGCAGATAATGCCCATGCAGGAGGATGCTACCTGCTCGTCTTAAGCAATGTCTCATAGGGATATCTCTGAGGTAACAGCATAATCCTACGGCATACGTTCCCACAACTAGTATTATCACCGTTTTATAATCGATTTTTTTTCATTTTATAGATTTTTTCGCTTTTCAATTTTTGACTTGTCATGAAACATGACTCTATACATGCAAGTTCAATAATGAAGACTGTTTCTATGATGATATGAATACAAAAATGAATATAATTTTGTGTTATTAAACTATCATAAATCATAAAATAAATTTGAAATTAAAGCTGATATTCCTTATAAATTTATGGTAACATCTATTTAGTGAATCATTGAAGTGTTGAACAACGAAAATAACGTGCTTTGTATTTGAAAGATTTTAGTGCTAATTAAAGGCATAGGAAAATGAATTATAAATGATAGTCGAATGTAGCACATTATCTTGGATGTTTCAGGTGGAGCCCGAAGGTACGTCGGCCTTGGCTGCTGGATCAAGATCTCTATTTTTGGATACAGTACGTCGTAGTAATGCAGCATGTCAAAATGGTGATTATGCACTTGCTGCAAGCTTGTACACAGAAGCTCTTGCTTTGGATCCACTCAGCCATGTGCTGTATTCGAACAGGTCAGCTGCTCGGCTCAAAATGGGTTTATTCGCACTTGCTCTGCAAGATGCTGTTAGAGCTACCGAACTCAGTCCTCAATGGCCAAAGGTACATTCATATATTTCACTTATTATTCCTTAAATAAGTAAATAAACTTCATTCCTTCATTAGGCATATTATCGTCAAGGAGTAGCGCTACAATGTTTAGGGAGGCATGGGGAGGCCCTTGTGGCCTTCAGTACAGGTCTGGCACATGATCCTTCTAATTGTCAATTACTGTCTGGTTTAGTAGAAGCATCATTAAAATCTCCACTACGTACAACGTTAGAACCAACATTTCAGCAATTACGTGCAATGAAACTTGATGAATCTCCTTTCGTTGTCATTTCTGTTGTTGGTCAAGAACTTCTTGGAGCTGGGCAATATAAAGCGGCAGCTGGTGTATTAGAGGCTGCGCTTACTATCGGTTCTTGTAGTTTGAAATTAAGGGGCTCTGTATTTTCTGCTCTATCTAGCGCATATTGGGCATTAAATTCTTTGGACAAAGCTATCAATTATATGCAGCAAGATTTAGGTAAATGTCAATTTGAAAGTAGGATAATAATGTGTTTCGAGGCAAGTAACTATTTTAAATTTGAAATAAAAATATTTCTAGGTGTGGCACGATCTTTAGGAGATACGCAGGGTGAATGTCGAGCTCATGGAAATCTGGGCTCTGCGTATTTTAGCAAAGGCAGTTTTAAGGAAGCTTTAACAGCACACAGGTATCAGTTGGTTTTAGCTATGAAGTGCAAAGACACTCAGGCCGCAGCTTCTGCTTTAACTAGCCTGGGTCACGTTTATACAGCTATTGGTGATTTACCAAATGCACTCGCATCCCATAAGCAATGCGTACAGTTAGTAAAACAAATGGGAGATCGACTTCAGGAAGCACGAGAAATAGGTAACGTGGGAGCAGTTTATTTAGCAATGGGAGAATTTGAAAGCGCTGTTGATTGTCATACCCAGCACTTGAGAATAGCAAGACGATTAGGGGATCGTGTGGAAGAAGCAAGAGCTTTTAGTAACCTGGGATCATCTCATCATTATCGTAGAAATTTCGGTCAAGCAATGGCTTATCACGAGAATGTTCTAAGAATAGCTCAAGAACTCGGTGATAGAGCGATAGAAATGAGAGCTTATGCTGGATTGGGTCATGCTGCAAGATGTGCAGGTGAAAAATTTTTCGGAACGAAAACATAATGAGGAAACCAACGAAGAAATGAACTTTATTATAAAATTTCATTCAAATGTATCCCTATTTAGGCGATCTTGCACAAGCCAAGCTGTGGCACCAGCGACAACTTGACGTTGCATTAGCTACAAAAGACAAAGTAGCCGAAGGACGAGCATGCAGCAATTTAGGAATAGTTTATCAGTTACTTGGTGAACACGAAGCTGCACTTAAGTTGCATCAAGCGCATCTAGGAATTGCTAGATCGTTGGGAGATAAAGCTGGTATGGGCAGAGCGTATGGAAACATTGGAAATGCGTACAACGCGTTAGGATATTACGAGCAAGCTATTAAATATCATAAACAGGAATTAACAATAAGTAAAGAGGTAAATAAATAAGATTAGTATTATCTTTAATTTACATACATATAAACATTTTATAAGTACTGCGAAAACTGCTGTTCTATATAGGTCAATGACCGCAGTTCAGAAGCTAGTACTCATGGGAATTTAGCAGTAGCATATCAAGCTGTACAGGGTCACGAAGCAGCACTAAGACATTATAGAGCCCACTTGGCTATAGCACGCGAGCTAAAAGACACAGCTGGCGAAGCGTGCGCTTTACTTAATCTAGCCAATTGTTTGTCATCCCGTGGCAGATTCGAAGAAGCAGTTCCATATTATGAAAACTATCTTATGTTATCCCAAGAGTTACATGATGTAGAAGGAGAAGCGAAAGCATGTCACTTCTTAGGTTACGCTCATTATTGTTTAGGTAACCATCGTGAAGCTGTTAGATACTATGATCAAGACTTGGCACTAGCTAAGGATTTGCAGGATAAATCTGGAATGGGAAGGGCTTACTGTAATTTGGGATTAGCGCATTTAGCTCTTGAAAACTTAGATACAGCATTAGAATGCCAAAAGTATTACTTAGGTAAGGAATTATTATGCTTCCGTAATCGTAATGGAAAAGAATTCTCAAATATACATTGTCTTTTTACATGTAGCTATTGCGCATATGACTAAGCATTTAGCTGGAAAATTTCGAGCTTTGGGAAATATTGGTGATTGTCTCTTGCGTCTTGGTGAAGCTGAGGAAGCGATAAAAATGCATCAAAGGCAATTAAATTTAGCACGGCAGGCGGGTGATCGGAGTTTGGAAGCTGCTGCTTATGGAGCTTTAGGTATCGCACATCGGACGATAAAAAATCTCGATAAGGCGCTGGGATTTCATACTCAAGAATTAACTTTAAGACAAGAAGCTGGAGATTTGCGTGGCGAGTGTAGGGCTCACGGGAACTTGGGCGCAGTACATATGGCGTTGGGTCAATATACCCATGCTGTAAAATGTTATCAAGAACAGCTTGAAAGGGCTAAAGAATTGGCAGATTCAGGAGTGGAAGCGCAAGCTCTAGGTAAAGCTAATATTTCATCTAAAAGAAATTTGGATGTACAACCACGTCTTTAACTGCCTTTCTCTGAAACAGGAAACTTGGGGATAGCTAGACTTAACATGGCACATTACGAGGATGCAATTGGATATTTCGAACAGCAATTAGCAACTTTAGAACCATTAACTACAGGTACAGCTCTATTGGACAAAGCTAGAGCACTCGGGAATCTAGGGGACTGTTACGAAGCTTTGGGAGATCCGGAGGAAGCTATTAAATGTCACGAGCAACAATTAGCAGCCGCTACGAAGTTGAAGAGTATAAGGGAACAAGAAAGGGCATATCGAGGATTGGGTAGAGCTCGAGAAGCGACTGGGAATTTACAAGAAGCTTTGGTTTGTTTTGAAAAGAGGTTGGTAGCTGCACATGAAGTGGACAGTCCAGAATCGAGAGGCGCAGCATATGGAGATTTAGGTGAAAATTAGTATATTATCATCTAAATACTCTCGCCTGTTTTATATATTTAACGAATTTGCTAACATTAATTTTATAGGTAGGGTGCATGCTGCATTGGGTAATCATGAGCAAGCTGTTAGTTGTTTATCGCATCAACTCGCTCTCGCCAGAGGACTTGGAGACAAAGCTGCTGAAGCGGAAGCTGCCAGTGGATTGGGAGCCGTTCATTTGTTAATGGACGATCCAAATTCTGCATTACGCCACCATCAATTGGAACTTTCGATTGCTGAAGGCCTAGACGCAGCCGGACTACAAGCTCGAGCCTGCGCAAATTTGGGTATAACTCAAGAAGCATTAGGACAATTTGAAGAGGCCATACGATTACAGGAACAATCGCTAAGTCTCGCTGCAGCCGCTGGAGATCAACCAGCAAGAGCAGCTGCATTTTCTAGCTTGGGAAGGCTTCATCATTTGTGCGGTGATTTATCGCGTGCCTTGAGCTACTTGCAATCTGGATTATCACTATCTGAAGGATTGGGTAGAAGAGAAGAAGCAGCTAGATTAAGACACAGACTGGGCCTTGTTCATTGGGAAGCTGACGAAGCAGTTATTGCAGTGGAACATTTAGAAAAGGCAGCAAATTTATTAGAATCATTAGATGGAACCTCTTCAACCCTTACTTGTGGACAGCCAAACAAGTCTGAATTGTTATCAGAAACATATAGAATGTTGCAAAAAGTATTAATCAGTTTAAATAGAGCCGAAGAGGCATTGAATTGGGCGGAGAGATCGAGGCGATGTAAAAGTAACTGTTTAGACGATGCCGCGCATTATTCAGAAATCATTGACAGGCAACGCGGAGTAATCTTATACTATAGGTAATTCGAGCTTATCGAATGCTAATAAGTTATGATTCTATAAGATTGTTAACAAGCATTAAATAATATTTCAGTGAAGTGGGCTGCGAATTGCACGCCTGGTGCCTAGCTCCGGGCCGAGGACTACTAAGATTTCATTCTACTACTTTGGACGATGGCATAGGATTGGAGAAACGAGTTTTGCAAGCGCGAGAAGCTCTGTTGGATGAGACGAGCGAACTCGTCGAGGAAACGAAAATACCGTCAAGGGGGCATCACCTTAATGCCAGCTCTTATAGTTTGAGTAGCCTGTTCAGTGTGGGTTCGGTCAGTTCACGTGCAGGCAGTGCTCGATGGGGAAGAGGAACAAAAGGACCCACGTGGCAGCCACCATTGCCGATTCAAGTACTTTACGATTTACTTTTAGCCCCGTTCGAAGATCTTTTACCGCCTGCGAGGAAGGAGCTGATCATGGTAGTGGAAAAGTCGCTGTATTTGGCGCCACTTCCAGCTTTGCAATCAAATCCAGGGGAGGACTATCTATGCGAAAGATTTTCGTTGTTAGTTGTACCATCTCTTGCAGCTTTGAGAAAACGGTCTAAAACTCCTATGCCCGAAGGCGGGGCAACGGTGGCTGCATTAGTTGCAGGGAACCCGGTACTTCCCGAAGAAATTAGAGAAGAATATGGTTGGTCTGAAAGTACAGCTTCTACTGAAACGGAATCCGAGATTGTTGCTGAATTATTAGAAGCCCGCGCCTTAACCGGTAAATGTCAACGCATGTGCAAGCATTATTGACTTCCTAACTGATGCATTAATTTTTCAATCATTATTAACAGGGGCAGAAGCAACTAGATCGGCTGTTTTAAGATCTTTACCCGATGCAGAATGCGTACATTTGACAGTACCAGTTTTTTGGAATTCTGCAAGTTTAATACTAACTGCCGATCAATGCGAAGAACCTTCCGAGAGACCAGAATATCTACTAAGTTATTCAGATATATCAAAATTGAGAATAGCAGCCCGTTTAGTCGTAATATCTAGTGGCCACTGTTGGAGTAGTGCGGAGAACGCAACCGCTACATCGGATGGTGTGCAAAATTTAGCTAAAGCTTTATTAAACGCTGGAGCGCAATGCGTACTTATAGGAATGTGGGCAGTCCCACCCACGGCTGGCAGTATCTTATTACGAGCATTTTATAGCGCTATGTTACAAGGCGCTAGGGCATCAAGAGCATTGGCAGAAGCTATGCAAACAGTTCAGCATACAAGACACTTCGCGCATCCTGCAAACTGGGCTGGTTGGCTGCTCATTGGGGGAGACGCAAGATTGTCGAACAAAGTACGATCTTTGAGAATTTAATGTGATTGTAGTACTTGTGTACACATGGTGATTTACAAATAATTTGTTTAGGTCGCTCTAATGGGACAAGCACTTGCCGAATTGTTACGCGGTGGTCCTGAACAAAGTCGTGACGCTTTACGCGTGACGCTTCATTTAGTAGAGAAATCGTTGCAGCGAATTCACCGGGGGCAAAAGAACGCTATGTACACAACTCAACGTAGCATTGAAAATAAAGTGGGAGCGGCCACTGGTTGGCGAGAACTTTTAATGTCGGTTGGGTTTAGATTCGAACCAGCCGGGAACGGGATACCGTCCTCTGTGTTTTTCCCACAAAGTGATCCTGAAGAAAGATTAACGAGATGTAGCGCAAGCTTGCAAGCATTACTAGGATTGGGGCAATCATCGCTACACGCGCTTGTTAGATTGTTACAGGTAATAAAGCGGCGTCTACTCTTTACAGTATGAGGTATAATGACTACGTTTTATAGGCACCGGGAGCTGCAGAAGATGTGATTGCAGCAATGAGAAGAGCAAGCTGTGCAACAGAGGGTCAAGAGGTCACATTACCAGTACAAGTATGGAGGGCCTCAGGATCTCATGAATTGTTTGCAAGTTTAGGTTTCGATCTTATGGAAGTTGGCCAATCGGAAGTCACATTAAGAACGGGGAAACAAGCATCGCGAAGAGCAGTTCAATTCGCTCTTCAAGCTCTTCTTGCCTTATTTGGTAAGTTTGCACTGGTTCTGGAAACAGAGCTGCCTATACTATAAAGATAGGTATACTAATTGACAAATGTGTTATTTAGACACGCAAGAAGCACCCAAAAGTCTGAGTTTAGACTCCAGTAGCTCAATGGAAAGTCTAGCCTCTGTTGCTCATACTGAAAAGAATGTAATAGAACGACCCCGACTTGGAGGTGCATTTGCGAATTACGTTCGACATCGAGGTGAGCCAGACGGAAAAACTATGGAACCGCCTAATGTTCCAATTCCTACATCGCGACAGCCATGTCAAAATGGAGGAGGTACAAATAAATTTTACTTAAATCTACCTAAATATTAGTCATAATATTAAGAACGTATGTACGTGTTTTATAGGTGAATCGGATGTTGCCTTTACTCCCAGCCCTCCCGTAGCATTAAACTTAAATCACCAAACACGTATTAGAAATCTTTATCCTGATCAAAGCGTGAGGCCTGGATCCAGTTCAAGCAGTTCGGTAACGGATTGGGATAACGGTCATGCGACAGTTTTAAGACGGCAACCATTGCCACCTTTACCGGCGACTATACTGGAAAGACTAAGCGTTAGAACAGAAATCGGATCTAATTCACCTAGGAAGCCTCGTCATCCTACGACCACTGAAGATATTTGCTCCCAATCTGAGTCCACGCAACCGGCAGAGGCGCACAATCAAAATTTAAGAAACGTGGCCACGTCTCTCACGAGCCTTACACGTGAATTAACACCTACGATCTCCGAGGTGTATCATGAACGAAATTTGGGATTAGGATTGGCACCATCTTTATCGAAGTTACTAGAGGAAGTAGGATCAGTCCCAGAAAACGAAGAAGCTCAATCGACACGAACGAATCACAATCAAACTCAAAATTGGATACAAAATGAATCCGAATTCTGTCGAAGGGACGAGGCTGATGGTAGGTCTATCGCCGAATCGCAATGCAGTGCTACCAGCTCTAACAAAATACATCGAAAGGCGCCCCCTCCTCCAGTATAGATTATTTATATAATATTTATAAGCACTAAATGATATTTTTAAATGTGGATAATAGTACTGGGTACCAAAGAATGGAAGATATTTTATTGGAAACATTGTTTCATCATCAGAGCTGAGAACAATTCATGGTAATTGCTTGCAGTACAGCAATAACACTCTACCCGCATAATTCTGTTCAATGTTTACATAGCAATATATTTCTCAACATGATATCAATAAATGCCCTTTCTGCTTACACCGATGATTAATAAAAATATTAGTTTTAAAAGTACACTGTTTGCAATGACACCCAATGCTATACCCATATTTGTTAATGAGAAAATGTATTATATTAGTATTAAGACGAACATGTAAAATAATGTTGTGTTAGAGTTTATTAAATGAAACCACATGTCGCTATGTGCAAAAAGAATAACTACTTAGTTGACGTTATGGATTTTAGACTGAATATTAATTTAAGGTTGTAGTATGCACTTTACTAATCTGTACTTTTCCCATTTTTGGCAAATATATTGTTACATCTTTTATGCATTGGGCTTTATGCAAAAGTTATGTAAATATGTTCTCAATTATATCCCAAGGATACGTGACCATTTAAAAATCAGAACATAGAGTTAAAACTCAAATAAAAATATAAAGTACCTTTATTTGGCAATTTATTAAAATAATTTCAAGTGTCCTGTTACTTTGTCTATCAGTGGAGCTGGACCAGGGCCGACTGCGCATACTGTTCTGCTTCCTGGTGCTATTTGCGTGTGTCCAGCATCTTGTATTATATTCGATAGAAGTCCCGCAGCTTTGGCTTGCTTTGCCACCGCGATTAAAGCATCTTCACTATCCACCTAGAAATTTTTCCAGTGGTGATTATTCCATTTGAAACAGGCAATTACTCAGGTCTCATTTTACCATGATAAATATATAAGAATTATATGTACTTTAACGGTAATCTTAGCTTGCCCACATTCTTCCCAGAGGTTTAAAAGTTTAGGATGTTTTCTAGCCGCCTTGTACGCTGCAACGGCAGCATGAGCACACTGCGCTGCTACTTTCCCTTTTCCCATTTTTAAGTCAGTTCTGATTACTAAAATCAGCTTGTAATTGTCATAATCATCTGTATATGCCTGTTTAAAAGAAAACACATGTTTATTTATTAAAATTACACGTAACACACGAAAGAATTACAATTATACAAATTGTAATTTTTCTTACAATATCATTTGAAGATTCATTATTATCATCAGATACTTGTAATTTATTTCTATTAGTTCTTGCCATCATTCTGTATAAACAATAACCCATTATTACTGCAATAGTAAATCCTACTTTTGCATCTGCAGCACTTTCAAGTATTTCGGAAATATTCATCTTGTTTGAATTTATTGGAGACCTATAAAATTTGAAAATGTACCTTCGTAATTATCGTATGCTATAAATGTTCACTGATCTTTTTTTTACACATTCAGTTATCGGGCATTAATTAAATAGATAATTACCTACTTAGGCGACAAAATTCTAAAGTATCTTTAACATTTTCTTATAAGCTACTCTGTTTGTCTGACTTCGGTAAGCCATAAGCTTAATTCACGTGACTGTTATTAGAAAGGTTAGTGATCATTCTAGTAAAGCACTTTTCTCAATGAAAGAGGTAAAAGTATTTATATATTTTTCAACAGGTTTAACAATAGAATTTAACATAACATAAACAGAAGAATGGTGATGCAAAATATCTGAGGAATGAGAAAACTAAAATACTAAAGTACTACTATAAAAGCCAATCGTGGGAAAAATTTGAAAATACTGAAGTTCCATTTTATGAATACAGAGCGTCGCCGAATAGTTGCACATTTGCACATGCAGCTGTTATGCAACGCGTCTCGCTATGAACGCGCTATAAAGTTATATCAGAGTAACATCTAGAATAACGCGTATATTTTCAGATTTAAGGTAGCCTCGGTGACCCAAGCAGAAGACAAAAAAAAAAAACGTAAAATTAAACGCGAATTATAGCGCGTTCGTCTCCTGGTTCGTATATCCGTGGCGCGTTTTGGTTCATACGCGGTTCAACAAACACTCAATGTGGCGCTTGAGTTTGGAAGGTTATGGATTAAAGCTTCGGGGTGTGGCATCGTATTGTAATTTATAAAATAAATATAATATCGTGCACTAATGATGACGGGGGTGTGTAGTGCCTGAGCGTGACGAGTGCGAAGTTCTCCTTCGGGACGGTGCGCGTGGTGTCTTCGAAATTTTGACCACTGTCTGAGAATTCTTCCTCGAACTGAACAAAATTTTTTAAACGCATTCACGATGGTACTACGTTTTTGGCGCTCTGCTTCGAAATTCGCTTAGTGTCTAAACGGAGGGACAGAGGTTGCAAAATGTTTCTGATACCAACCGTGTGATTTGCATATTGATGCGTGTTTACGTGATACGTTGACACAAGGTAGTTGATCGTTGCTCGGTAGGATACGGTCCATGAAATCACGTGTACCAAAGTCTACGTGGGATGTTGGGCGCTATCAACCCCACGCAGCCCCACGACTACACCGAAATGTTCCGGTTAGCCGACTACTTCCTTGTGGTCGGCTACGACCACGAAAAAGAGAGTAAGTTTTCAATATTCAGCATAACTTGCCACTCAATAATGCGGCAATGTTTTTAATGTACGTTGTTGATTGAATATTTATCATGCGATTGATTGAATATTTAGCATTTGTATTCATATTTTGTTATCTATGGTGTCTTTCTGTTTACTATACCTCGTTTAAGAAACGACTCTGTATTAGAGAATCGGAATACTTTCATTATGGAGAAATTGCATATTTGCGTGTTTTCACGAGCCTGCATCGAATAGTATTATTTATTATTCTTATTATAGGAGGGGGTATCAGTAACGGACTCATTTTACAAAGGTTCCCAGAAAAAGATTGGTCGGACACACCGTTCATTGAAGGAATAGAATGGGTAAAACTTTACATTCTTAATTTATTCATATTCTTTACGTGTGATACCGTATTATTTTATAGTTTTGTCAACCGCAAGGATGGGCTTTATCTACGGAGAGACAAGAACCACGATTTTTTGTATCGATATTAACCGACATTGATGCGAATCGCCATTATTGTGCTTGCATGTGTTTTAATGAAACAGTGTCTATTGTGCCAAGTAAGCCTGTAGATGAGGAAGAAGATCCGGTAGATGGTGATAGTCGTTCTTTGGTTAGAACGATACCCACGATTGCACATCACAGCATCATGTATGCACCGAAATGTCTGGTGCTGGTTTCCAGACTTGATTACATCGAAACATTTAGAGTATGTAAATCTTTGTCCGTATCACAATATGTTTCTATGTACAAGAATAACGTCTTTCTATCGTTACTTCAGAATTGCCTTGGTATTATATACACTGTGTACGTAGAAAATCTCAGTATACCGTTAGAAACTTTGGTAGGTAACATATTAGGTTGTATACAAGTACCACCTGCAGGTGGGCCACAAGTACGGTTTAGTATCGGAGCAGGAGATCGTCAAGCACTTCAACCTCCGATTAGTCCCTCTCTTCCAATAACTCACACTAGTGTAAATCTTTTGTTTCAACAGTTAGGTAAGAGCCCAAAGATTAGCATTATAAATACAATTTCTATCAGGGCTGTTTCATTGATAACAACTCTATCTATCGTTTCATAGGTATTCGTAATGTGTTAGTATTATTCTGCGCTGTTATGACAGAACACAAACTACTTTTCCATTCTGTGAGTTATTCACGATTGACCGAAGGATGTCGTGCTCTCACCGCACTAATGTATCCGTTTAGATACACACACGTTTACATTCCTCTTTTACCAGCGGCTTTAGTCGAAGTACTCAGTACACCCACTCCATTCATTATGGGTGTGCACAGTTCGCTAAAGCACGAAGTCGCAGAACTTGTAAGATGTATTTGACGTAGTCCAAATATGATCTTCTATGGGGTTGCGATTGATTTTATATAAATATTACATTATTGCACAGATGGACGTAATAGTTGCTGATTTAGATGGAGGTGCTATCATGGTTCCAGATGGGGTTTCACTTCCATTACTTCCAGAACCGCTTCTTTCGCAAACACAAGAAGCATTGTCTTTAGTATTGCAACCAGAACTGGCCTGCGCAGATTATGCCTTCCCGCCACTTGCAACAAGAGCTCCACATTCTCCTATGCTGGATAAAGAGTTAAGAGCAGTTTTCATGAGAGCTTTTGCTCAACTGTTGCAAGGATACAGAAGCTGCCTTACACTGATAAGAATTCATCCAAAACCTGTTATAACATTTCATAAGGTTTATTTCTTCAATTACTATTTATCTGTTTTATTCGATAACGTATACGGATAATAAGTTGTGTTTATTATTTCCAGGCAGCTTTCTTAGGAGAACGAGGCTTGACAGATTGTGATTTTACAACTAGAGTTTTGGATTGCATGTTTTTTACTTCATTCATTGCAGAAAGGGGACCACCGTGGCGGTCTTGTGATGTATGGGATGAATTATATAGCAACTTGATCGACCAATTGAAACAAGAAGCACAAGACCATAGTAAGCAATGATAATACGATGAGACATTGTCAGTAATGATGTACCAGCTATTATATGCGATGCACGTCACTTAGACGCGTGTACAATATTTTTTAACTTTATATTATTTTTAGGACTTATATTGACGCATATTCAGGAACTAGCACAACAATTATACACAAATGAAAATCCGAATCCTCAACCATATGTACAAAAGATTTTGAAACCACCTGAAGGAGCGTTTGCTAGAATACATCAGCCACTTTTACCGCGCATTAATCCAGAACAAGTTCAAGCAATTATAGACGAGGGCCTCGCTAAAAATAATCTGAAAGTTAGGTCAGTATTACAAATGTTTTTTATACGCTGTTACTGTACGACACCTGATGCTTATTTCTGACTTATTGTGCACAGATTATCGTCATTAAGGCCATCACAGCCTCGAATTGTACCTATGGGTCCACACATTTCGTTTGTCCATGACACTAGACACTTGGTTAGCAATTCTGCGCGTAGACTCGAAGTTCTACGTAACTGTATAAATTGTATATTTGAAAATAAAATATCAGATGCTCGTAAAACCTTTCCAGCTGTATTGAGAGCTTTAAAAAGCAAAGCTGCTCGTCTAGCACTTTGCATGGAATTGTCGCAGCACGTTGTTGGGAATAAAGCCATGTTAGAACATCAGCAATTTGATCTTGTAGTTCGATTAATGAATTGCGCATTGCAAGACGATTCGTCCATGGATGAGCACGGAGTTGCTGCCGCCCTTCTTCCCCTCGCAACGGCATTCTGTAGGAAACTTTGCACAGGAGTAATTCAGTTCGCCTATACTTGTATACAAGAGCATCCCGTATGGCAGAATCAGCAATTTTGGGAAGACGCTTTTTATCTGGATGTGCAGAAAGATATCAAACGATTATATGTCCCTGGAGAGAATTCTCCGCCACGGCTCATGAACGATGGCATTTTGAGCCCTATCAGCCCACGTGATGGCAAAGAATTCCCTTTTCGCGATCGATACTCAATTTATCAAATCCAAGAACCATCAGCTCTCGAAATAGCTGCTGAACAAATGAGGATTTGGCCGACAATTGATTCAGAGAAACAAAAGGAGCTGATTGCAAGTGAAGAAAGTACTATGTACAGCCAAGCGATTCATTATGCAAATAGAATGGTTTATTTATTGGTTCCGTTAGATATAGGAGCAAAGACTCATCGCCAGGATAGCATTTATGATGATGAACGAGCAAGTAATAGTATCACAAATAGCGTAGCAAGCGACAGCGGTGACGCGGAATCTGGATTCGAGGAAACCGATCCGGGGGAAACCGGCAGCGCTGTTATTCGAATGGTTTCACGATTCGTAGATCGCGTTTGCACCGAAGGAGGTGTAAGTACCGAACACGTCAGATGCTTGCATCAGATGGTACCCGGCGTTGTGCACATGCACATCGAAACCCTTGAAGCTGTACATAGGGAAAGCAAGAGATTACCTCCGATACAGAAGCCTAAAATTTTGACACCTAATATGTTGCCAGGTGAAGAAGTTATTATGGACGGTTTACGGGTTTATCTCTTACCAGACGGAAGAGAAGAAAGTCCTGCAGGATTGCCAAAGATACCACCACTCTTGCCAGCGGAAGGAGCAATATTCCTTACTAATTATAGAATTGTATTTAAAGGAATACCTTGCGATCCATTTGCCTGCGAACAGTTAGTAGTTCGAGCATTTCCAGTAACATCATTGACTAAGGAGAAACGAGTCGCCGTGCAACATCTAGCGCACTTGGATCAGTGTCTGCAAGAAGGCCTTCAACTACGTTCTTGTACTTTCCAATTAATAAAATTAGCTTTCGACGAAGAAGTTACACCCGAGAATATCGAGACATTGCGGAAATTAGTTCATAAAGCCCGATATCCGCCGCATATCTTCCATCATTTCGCTTTCAATGGCCAAGTATTGGTTACTCAGACCGCGCACCACAAAGGGAAAGAAAAAAATGCCACTCTTAAGTGAGTCAATTTTTATTCAGCCACATTTCTATCTATTAAGTACCGTAATACAGCTGTTATCTTTTTCTTTCAGAGGATTTGCTAAGAAAACACTTTTAAAAACGGCACGTAAGGCCGGCTTCAAGCCAAAGCAGTCGTCTAAGAGACAAAAATATGTTTTACCAAATATGAATATGATTGCTAACAATAAATACATGACATCGCCTGGTCGAATGAGTTTACCAGTAACAGATAATAATGATCTAAGTCACGATGACGATCTGAGCGGTAATTCTACTTCATATACTTAACATTCTACATGCAGTGGAACATTTGTCTTTACATTTTAAAAGTACCTTGACACACCTCATTTTTACAGTAGATGACTTTGAAATACCTGGTATTGTGACACCACCACCGACCGATGCGAAGACTTTAGAACGATTATCCGAACGAAGTTACGTCAGGGATTGGTATCGTTTGGGTTTATACTTGAACGGTCCGCACAATAATCGTAGAAACGAACCGTTTCGATTGTCCTCGGTGAACTGTGCCTACATGATTTGTAGAAGTTATCCTGCGCTCCTTATAGTTCCCACGTGTGTGTCGGATGAAAGTATCCGTAGGTTCTGTCGGCTTTACAGACATAGTAGGATACCGGTTGTCACGTGGAGACACCCACGAACGAAAGCACTTCTTATTCGAGGAGCGGGCTATCATGGGAAGGGTGTTATGGGCATGCTAAAAGCCCATCCAACATCTGCTGGTAACTTAAAAGGTATTAATAATATAAGACATTGTTTTGCAATGTTTTAGCTTTTCGTATACTATAGTATCTTTTGCATATTGACAGCGACATCTTCCGAAACAACGTCATCCCTGGAGCAAGAGAAATATATTATGGCCCTTGTAGCTGCGACCCCATTGTCTGCTTTGAGACAAGGTTCTGCATGGGGAATGTCTGACAGCTCCCTCAGTATTGATTCTCTGTTGCTAGCTGCCGAAGATCGCAACGCTACGCCCGAGCAATCGCGGCGTAATCCGTTTAATAAAGCCATTGGAACATTGAGGTATAGTCTTCTTTGTATTTCTACGTTTAATATTCTGTGGGATGTAATGAGAGAACTCAGCAAATTGTGCACCTTTTGTAGTTCGTCAGGTGGAAAGGGTCCAAAGAATTTTGGGCGTTGGGGCTCGTTGAAAGACAAGCGACACAATTCTCAAGCTTCTTTAACTTCAGTCCACCAACGTGGAACCGTGAGACATTCCGCTGATTCAGACAGTGGCACGGAATGTGTTCATACTTTCCAACGTGCTGCACTGTACATTCTTGGTGAAAAAGCGCATATGAAAGCAAGATCATTTGTTTTGTAATTAATTTCAGTATATATGCTGTAATTTCGTCACTAATTTATGTTTCTGTTAACACTAAAGGGCGTTAAAGCGGAATCGGCGCCGAAAACGGACTTCATTCCAGTGGAATATTACGATGTGAGGCATACGAAAGCTGCGTTTAAAAAACTTATGCGAGCCTGTGTTCCTAGCTCCCCAAACATAGAACCCGACCAAAGTTTTTACAAGTGCGTCTAACAATTTATTCCTAGAGAGCGTAATCGCGCTGGACGTGAACACTTTTTACCGATAATCTTCATGATTTCAGATTAATTGAAAGTTCCGAATGGTTGCAGCAACTTCAAAATTTAATGCAATTGGCTGGAGCAGTTATAGACCTAATGGATGTACAGGGCTCGTCTGTGGCTGTCTGTATAGAGGATGGTTGGGACACAACTGCAACAGTTTGCTCTGTTGCCCAAGTGTGTCTCGACCCGCATTATAGGACAATCGACGGTTTTCGAACGTTGATCGAAAAGGAGTGGCTCGGATTCGGCCACAGGTTCGGGCATAGAAGCAATCTCGCTGCCAATTCTCAAACTACAAACTTCACCCCTACCTTTCTTCAATTTCTCGACATAGTACATCAGATACAAAAGCAATTTCCCTTGGCGTTTGAATTCAACGAGTACTATTTAAAATTTCTGGCATATCATTCGGTCTCGTGCCGTTTCCGTACGTTTTTGCTGGACTGTGAGTTCGACAGGATGGAATGTGGCATCACTGCCGTTGAAGACAAAAGGGGCTCGTTAACGAGCCATCACAAAGGCGTGGATACAGGCAGCGACGACGAAACGATTTATCCTGGCGGTAGACTAGCAGGGACCAACACTGGATGCAATCTTGGTCAAAGCATATTTGATTACATCGAGAAACAACGTACAAGATGCCCCTTGTTTTATAATTTCATGTACACTCCTAATACGGAGCACACAGTACTGAGACCTGTCTCACATTTGCCGAATCTTGATATTTGGCAGTACTATTTGGAAGAAGAACTGGCTCACGGGCCTGCGTACGATTTGGAAGTACTGCAGCAAGATTCGCAGCAAGAGGAAGAAGCAGAGGCTGCTGATGGCGTGGTTAAAAGTAACCGTAAAGTAGTTACGCAAGGGTAAGATTCGATTTATCGTATTCTTTTGCGCTTATATTGTTACTTTATTATCGTGTCATGCGTTTAGGTATGACGGCATAAGTACAATGGTACCCGATCATTTTTCTTACCTGTTGGAAGAAATTCATAAATTAGAAACCGAACTGGGCCATTTGCCACAAAAATGGAAGGTTCTCTGGGACAAGCTCGAACTGCCAAATACGGATTCGCTTGCTGTAAGTTTGTATACTGCGTCGCTAAATCGAGAACTGCGTATATTCAGATTAAAAATTCTATCTCCTGCTATAGAGACACGCATCATTTAGTACAGCCTTGGTCCGATATCACGGTCGATTGATTCATAAACGCTCTACGTTAGAACTTCTTTTAAGAGGCAAACTGGCTGGTGGGAATACTTCTGGGAACGATGGTTCTGTTTACGCACACCCACACAGGTAATTTATTTGCCCAGTTGTTTGCTGGATTACTTAAACAATGTCTTCGCCGAATATTTGTACATTATATTTTTGAAGATTCGAGAGATTAGATTCAGCGACCCCGACTCACTGCGATGCTTGTTCTGGTGTACTATGGGGTCCTGTGAAAGCTGGTTTACGGTGCGTTGATTGTGGTCACGTGTACCATGACAAATGCGCCGATGCGGTGCCAAAAAATTGCACAAAATACAAAGCAGTGACTGACAATTTACAAACACACACGTTGACACGAAGTGGCGGTGATAATGGAAGCGTAAACTCAAGTATGAAGTCTTATCTTACTGCGTATTATGAATGTTTCTAAACCTTTTTGCCCTCGTCAACTTAACATGCTATTTTTGTTCAGGTGTTGCCACAATACAGACCTCGTCACAACAATATTACGAACAATTCTCCAGTAATGTAGCGGAAAATAGGACACACGAAGGATACCTCTACAAGCGGGGTGCCTTGCTTAAAGGTTGGAAACAGAGATGGTTTGTGTTAGACTCTATAAAACATCAGTTGAGATACTATGATGCAATGGAGGACTCCCACTGCAAAGGATATATCGGTACGTAGAAATCAATTGGTGATTAGGATAACGCAAAACAAATCTGTAAAGATTGAAGATTTATTTTATGGGCTTTATAGATCTTGCTGAAGTAGTGTCTGTAACTCCAGCTGCACCAATGCCAGGGCCACCAAAGAAAACAGACGACAAATCATTCTTTGATGTAAATATGAAGTTACTTTTATATCCTCCGTTATCTTATTAAGATCGTAATTCCTATCATGCCAATATTTTATATTTACAGCTACGTACAAACCGACGAACATATAATTTTTGTGCTGGCGATGCAGCAACGGCGCAGGAATGGATTGAGAAAGTTCAAGCGTGCTTACAATAGCTTGATTATATCTCTAATTTAAACTGTGCAAGTGACTGATAGATTAAAAACAGACTTTAATTTTGTTACATACTATTGTATAGTCTAATAGTACATATTATAGACTGCAATAATTTTGCTTTAAATATTTTAAAACCGATGATTGTTGGACTGAGAGCGGTATCATAAATTGAATGTGATGTACTCATATCCTTGACATAGCATTATTATATAAATGTATATTGTAATTATATAATTATGTTAAATTTGAATTATTTCAGCTGGAAGATGAAAGATCGCTGCATACTCAACTAAACGTTAAAAAGTTTTTTATTTTGTTTATTATGTTTTTAATTTTAAATGAATACAACTTGAGCGCAAAATGTGTTAAAACAGGAATTATTGTTGTATCGTCATCTTAGTATAATTATAATTTTAATCGGATGTCGTGATCTCGCTTGTTGCAAAAATGAAACGTGAACAACAAAGAGGACACGATTTCTTATCAAATTCTCATGTAACATTGTTTCAATAATTCTGCTACGCTTATCAGTAAAACTGAAATTAAAAGATGTCTTTGTATACTGTTAATTACTATTATTTAAAATTACTTTTATATTTATAGTATTTTAAATCTTCTCACGAAATACCTCGTCGTTAATTTCTTACTCGTTATGTATGTTTGCAGGAATATTGAATGTTTAAACCTTTAATGGAAAAGTAAGAAAATATATTAGGCATATAATAATATGCTACTCCAATTTATTTGATACTCTGTTAGCATCGGTACAAATATAAAGTAGATATATAGTTACCTCTGGACAAAGGAGGATTATAATAAATATTTATTCAGAAATAATGAAATTAGTGGGAAATACTTGCGGCGTGGGATATCGTACCGTCGTCGACAATGTAAAAGAATTTAAAAGGACGGGGACCGTGACATCACCTTCGAAGAACCGGGTAAAGCCCGATATAACGCAGAAGATGTCGGAAGAGCAAATTGGAGCAATAAGGAAGCATGTGCTATAGCTTGGCGTTAACTAATTACAAAGTGAAGCAATGTAGAAGTCACAGGAAATTATGATAAGTGTCTATTTTCAGATGATAAAGTTTACTTATTCTCTTAAATAACGGCGTGAACAGTTGTTTATAATACCGACCGCGATACGGCAATGGTCCCGAAGTTGGCTGTCTGACCAGGAAATTCGCTCGAGTTAATAGGAATACATGATAGTAAAGGAGGTGGCACGGTCGAACTGTGCGAGAGAGAGAGCGCTAGCGCGTGCGACAAGGAGGGAGATAGGTGAAGCGTGCGAGAGAGAGAGCGATAATTGCGGAACAAGGAGGGAGATAGAAATATCACACAGCCACTGTAAATTCACGAATTTCACATTTCCTGCGAATATTTTATGAACTTTTAAATTCATGTCTCGAAGAATAGACCCTTGGCTACTTTCCTATGTGGTCCTCGCGCAGATTTTGGTTATAATTAATTAGTTATTAACGATTCTTTGAAACAGTGACGAGAATCACGGTCCTATGTGAACACTCAAGCTTCGTCTTTTGTAGGTGCATTTTCTAGATGTAATATATCAACTTTTGCAATTTCATCTTGAAGTATGAACCCTTCACTACTTTCCTACGTGAGAGTTGCAATGATTCTGATTAGAATTAAGCAGCTACGAAGTGTTTTTGAACAGATTTACAAGTTCCACTCCGCGTTTAGTAAATGCACACTTTCTTCAAGGATTCTCGATCTTTTCAAAATGATTTGTATATTTGTACGTGTAGATTTGAGAATATAGTCTTGTGACAACGTTCAGCAATCAGTCGTATGCGTTTTATTTACGAATCTCTACATAGTTACTAATAAAAAAAGCCTTTTATATAGGTTAGATTACCGATGATCGCGATCCCTATGTTACCCACAATTTGGGTTGAGACCAGTAAATTCTCCGAGTTAATAGGAGACCTAGTACTAGAAGAGGTGGCACGGCTGAGCTGTGCCAGAGAGAACGCTAGTGTGTGCGGCAAGGAGGGAGATAGGTGGCGTGAGCGAGAGAGAGAACGCTAGTGTGCGCGACAAGGAGGGAAATAGAAATATCACACAGTCACTGTAAATTCACGAATTTCTCATTTCTCGCGAATATTTTATGAACTTTCAGAATCGCGTCTCGAAGAATAGACCCTTGGTTACTTTCCTATGTGGTTTTCGCGTAGATTTTTATTACAATTAATTAGTTATTAACGATTCTTTGAAACAGTGAATCGTTTGAATCGGACTGTTAAACCGCTGCGAACTTTTTGGACGTAGGTTCGAGCCTCGGAACTTCTAAGTCCCACAGGGTCATATTTTTTTCACACTAATTATGTATTTTCTCGATTTCTAACTATATGACAATGTTCAATATTTATTTACAAATGTATACAGTATTGTTTAACTTCTGAAATATATATATATAAAAATATAAATATTTTAACATTATTTATTCGTCCCTTGAGTCGACTAAATTCTTATTCGATCTGAAGATTCTGTAAGACGACGGTACCGTGTAGAAGATGGAGTTCAGAGTTCACTTTTTGACCCTTTGAGGCTGCGTATCTCCTTTTTTTTTTTTTTTATAAATGTGTTTATTTAGCCATAAAAAAAAAATACATAACAGATTTAAATGAATATCACAGGTATAAACACCGCCGAAATTGGCACCTTGTCACAATAACAAATTATATTTAAGCAACAGTCTTACACGAGCGCTCGTGCTTATAAAAATATAGGAACTTTAATCTTAAGAGCTATTTTGTACTTAAAATGATATTTCTGCCCTTCTGATGGCAGAACGTTTGTATTCTATTATTCACTGGAAAAATCGGCTCGAAACCAGTTAAGTCACTTTGGTATGTGTGAAGTAATAGTAAAGCTAAATCTAAAACTAAATTAAAACTATCCTATACTACCTTATCCTACCTATATATACATGTATATTTACAAAGGCCGCAAGCCTATCATTTTTTTATAAATACTAACATTATCTGTTTGTGATTTGCGTGCTTCTGTATCTAATGATTCGAGCTTTTAGTTCCGTCAGATAGGCGCTGTTTGTATTCAGCCACCAATATTTGTCTCGGAGTCTTGCTGGATTGTAGAAGTCCGCAGGAGGTATACTTGTGGAGTATTTGAAGGATTCTGGAGTATTGGATGGGTTTATTGTAGGATCGTATATAATTTTTTTATTTGTTTTGTGTCTAGGCCAGTGATAAATTGTGGGGATATTAAGATCATTTTGGATATATCCTTTTTTGTCTAGATATGTAAATGCCTGTGGGGGTATATAACCGTTGCTAAGAGAGTTTTTGGCGTAGTCGTCGTCTAATTTTAAGAATTTTTCAATAAGAGAGTTGTCATCAATAGTTACAGAAGTAGCGTAGTAGTCCCTTATAAGTTGGAGAATGAAATTATCAATTCTGGTAATATTTGATTCCTTGTACAGCTCCAGGTTGCTGATATATTTGGTAAAGTTAGAGGAGGCCGATCTGTGTTTATGGATGCAATGTCTGAGGATCTGTCGTTCAAGTCGTCTGATTTTTTCCATTGAAGCTGCATTGATATTATACCACGTGGGTGCTGCATACGTGATGATAGGACGAATTAGTAGCATATAACAGATTATTTTGGCCCTGTTACTCAAATTTCTAGAATAAAACAGTCTGCCGTATCCATGGAATGCATTACGCGCTTTAACTAGTTGAGTGTCTACATGCTTAGCCATTCTCATCAAATTGTCCATATGTACCCCTAGATATTTGACAGAACTATTGTGCGGAATGTTGATTCTTTCGTTAGGAACATTGCCTGCCATGTTAATACTAAAGTTTCTTAGGTCTTTCTTCTGCAGTGCACTCAAGAATCTGGTTGGTTTCCTAAACAAGATGGTTTCACATTTCTGCGGGTTGATCTTTAGCTTCCAAGTTTTATAAAGATCGAAGATGTGGTTTACGGTCGTTTGAAGCTTTTCTTGAATTTGAAGTGGCTTTTTACCCTCCACGTAAATAATTAGGTCATCCGCATAAGCACATGCTCTGATTGTGTTGTTTTGATTTATGTTGTATAAGTTGAGGGCGCCTGTGGTGTATATGTTGAAGAGAATTGGTGCGTTTACGGTGCCTTGCTGAAGCCCGTCGGAGATGTCAAATTCTGTGTTTGAGATTTTACCGCCCACCTGCGTTACAAATCTTCTGTTGGATAACATTAATTTAGTGAGCATACACAAGTACTGTGGGAAATTCTTCCTGCGCATTTTGTACATTAGTCCATCAATCCAGACTGAGTCGAAAGCCTTCTCAATATCAATCAGACAGGCTCCTACCATTTTTTTTTCATTGATGCTGATGTAAATATCATTTAATATGTTATGTATTGCATGTGTGGTTGAGTGTCTGTATCTGAAGCCAAATTGTTGTGGTGGAATAATCTTATTTCGTCGACAGTGGTGGTATAGTGCAGAATTAATAATAGCTTCAAAAATTTTGCTAATATTAGGGAGAAGACTTATTGGTCTGTAGCTAGTTGGTTTCTCCGGGTCCTTGTCCTTCTTTAGAATAGGAATAACTATTGCTGAAGGCTGCGTATCTCCTAAACGGCTGGTCCTAGGTCATTTTTGACGAAATTTTGAAAGAAACCTCAACGTAGACAGTTAGAATCCCCTCCTTTAAAAACGTGCCATGTCCTTGAAGCAATCGGACCACCTTGAAGAAGTATTCTCATCTGGAGGCGATGGCCATTTTATTCGTCCGTTCAGTCGACTAAATTCTTATTCGATCTGAAGATTCTGTAAGACGACGGTACCGTGTAGAAGATGGAGTTCAGAGTTCACTTTTTGACCCTTTGAGGCTGCGTATCTCCTAAACGGCTGGTCCTAGGTCATTTTTGACGAAATTTTGAAAGAAACCTCAACGTAGAAAGTTAGAATCCCCTCCTTTAAAAACGTGCCGTGTCCTTGAAGCAATCGGACCACCTTGAAGAAGTATTCTCATCTGGAGGCGATGGCCATTTTATTCGTCCGTTCAGTCGACTAAATTCTTATTCGATCTGAAGATTCTGTAAGACGACGGTACCGTGTAGAAGATGGAGTTCAGAGTTCACTTTTTGACCCTTTGAGGCTGCGTATCTCCTAAACGGCTGGTCCTAGGTCATTTTTGACGAAATTTTGAAAGAAACCTCAACCTAAGAAAGTTAGAATCCCCTTAGATTAGGTCGGTTACGCCCACCGGGTTAGGTTTGGGGCCGGCCAAGCCTAACCGGGTTTGGGTCGGTTACGCCCACCGGGTTAGGTTTGGGGCCGGCCAAGCCTAACCGGGTTTGGGTCGGTTACGCCCACCGGGTTAGGTTTGGGGCCGGCCAAGCCTAACCGGGTTTGGGTCGGTTACGCCCACCGGGTTAGGTTTGGGGCCGGCCAAGCCTAACCGGGTTTGGGTCGGTTACGCCCACCGGGTTAGGTTTGGGGCCGGCCAAGCCTAACAGAATCTTCAGATCGAATAAGAATTTAGTCGACTGAACGGACGAATAAAATGGCCATCGCCTCCAGATGAGAATACTTCTTCAAGGTGGTCCGATTGCTTCAAGGACATGGCACGTTTTTAAAGGAGGGGATTCTAGCTTTCTACATTGAAGTTTCTTTCAAAATTTCGTCAAAAATGACCTAGGACCAGCCGTTTAGGAGATACGCAGCCTCAAAGGGTCAAAAAGTGAACTCTGAACTCCATCTTCTACACGGTACCGTCGTCTTACAGAATCTTCAGATCGAATAAGAATTTAGTCGACTGAACGGACGAATAAAATGGCCATCGCCTCCAGATGAGAATACTTCTTCAAGGTGGTCCGATTGCTTCAAGGACATGGCACGTTTTTAAAGGAGGGGATTCTAGCTTTCTACATTGAAGTTTCTTTCAAAATTTCGTCAAAAATGACCTAGGACCAGCCGTTTAGGAGATACGCAGCCTCAAAGGGTCAAAAAGTGAACTCTGAACTCCATCTTCTACACGGTACCGTCGTCTTACAGAATCTTCAGATCGAATAAGAATTTAGTCGACTGAACGGACGAATAAAATGGCCATCGCCTCCAGATGAGAATACTTCTTCAAGGTGGTCCGATTGCTTCAAGGACATGGCACGTTTTTAAGGAGGGGATTCTAGCTTTCTACATTGAAGTTTCTTTCAAAATTTCGTCAAAAATGACCTAGGACCAGCCGTTTAGGAGATACGCAGCCTCAAAGGGTCAAAAAGTGAACTCTGAACTCCATCTTCTACACGGTACCGTCGTCTTACAGAATCTTCAGATCGAATAAGAATTTAGTCGACTGAACGGACGAATAAAATGGCCATCGCCTCCAGATGAGAATACTTCTTCAAGGTGGTCCGATTGCTTCAAGGACATGGCACGTTTTTAAGGAGGGGATTCTAGCTTTCTACATTGAAGTTTCTTTCAAAATTTCGTCAAAAATGACCTAGGACCAGCCGTTTAGGAGATACGCAGCCTCAAAGGGTCAAAAAGTGAACTCTGAACTCCATCTTCTACACGGTACCGTCGTCTTACAGAATCTTCAGATCGAATAAGAATTTAGTCGACTGAACGGACGAATAAAATGGCCATCGCCTTCTTCAAGGTGGTCCGATTGCTTCAAGGACATGGCACGTTTTTAAAGGAGGGGATTCTAGCTTTCTACATTGAAGTTTCTTTCAAAATTTCGTCAAAAATGACCTAGGACCAGCCGTTTAGGAGATACGCAGCCTCAAAGGGTCAAAAAGTGAACTCTGAACTCCATCTTCTACACGGTACCGTCGTCTTACAGAATCTTCAGATCGAATAAGAATTTAGTACTGAACGGATTTGCGTCGGTTACGCCCACCGGGTTAGGTTTGGGGCCGGCCAAGCCTAACCGGGTTTGGGTCGGTTACGCCCACCGGGTTAGGTTTGGGGCCGGCCAAGCCTAACCGGGTTTGGGTCGGTTACGCCCACCGGGTTAGGTTTGGGGCCGGCCAAGCCTAACCGGGTTTGGTTCGGTTACGCCCACCGGGTTAGGTTTGGGGCCGGCCAAGCCTAACCGGGTTTGGGTCGGTTACGCCCACCGGGTTAGGTTTGGGGCCGGCCAAGCCTAACCGGGTTTGGGTCGGTTACGCCCACCGGGTTAGGTTTGGGGCCGGCCAAGCCTAACCGGGTTTGGGTCGGTTACGCCCACCGGGTTAGGTTTGGGGCCGGCCAAGCCTAACCGGGTTTGGGTCGGTTACGCCCACCGAGTTAGGTTTGGGGCCGGCCAAGCCTAACCGGGTTTGGGTCGGTTACGCCCACCGGGTTAGGTTTGGGGCCGGCCAAGCCTAACCGGGTTTGGGTCGGTTACGCCCACCGGGTTAGGTTTGGGGCCGGCCAAGCCTAACCGGGTTTGGGTCGGTTACGCCCACCGGGTTAGGTTTGGGGCCGGCCAAGCCTAACCGGGTTTGGGTCGGTTACGCCCACCGGGTTAGGTTTGGGGCCGGCCAAGCCTAACCGGGTTTGGGTCGGTTACGCCCACCGGGTTAGGTTTGGGGCCGGCCAAGCCTAACCGGGTTTGGGTCGGTTACGCCCACCGGGTTAGGTTTGGGGCCGGCCAAGCCTAACCGGGTTTGGGTCGGTTACGCCCACCGGGTTAGGTTTGGGGCCGGCCAAGCCTAACCGGGTTTGGGTCGGTTACGCCCACCGGGTTAGGTTTGGGGCCGGCCAAGCCTAACCGGGTTTGGGTCGGTTACGCCCACCGGGTTAGGTTTGGGGCCGGTCAAGCCTAACCGGGTTTGGGTCGGTTACGCCCACCGGGTTAGGTTTGGGGCCGGCCAAGCCTAACCGGGTTTGGGTCGGTTACGCCCACCGGGTTAGGTTTGGGGCCGGCCAAGCCTAACCGGGTTTGGGTCGGTTACGCCCACCGGGTTAGGTTTGGGGCCGGCCAAGCCTAACTGGGTTTGGGTCGGTTACGCCCACCGGGTTAGGTTTGGGGCCGGCCAAGCCTAACCGGGTTTGGGTCGGTTACGCCCACCGGGTTAGGTTTGGGGCCGGCCAAGCCTAACCGGGTTTGGGTCGGTTACGCCCACCGGGTTAGGTTTGGGGCCGGCCAAGCCTAACAGAATCTTCAGATCGAATAAGAATTTAGTCGACTGAACGGACGAATAAAATGGCCATCGCCTCCAGATGAGAATACTTCTTCAAGGTGGTCCGATTGCTTCAAGGACATGGCACGTTTTTAAGGAGGGGATTCTAGCTTTCTACATTGAAGTTTCTTTCAAAATTTCGTCAAAAATGACCTAGGACCAGCCGTTTAGGAGATACGCAGCCTCAAAGGGTCAAAAAGTGAACTCTGAACTCCATCTTCTACACGGTACCGTCGTCTTACAGAATCTTCAGATCGAATAAGAATTTAGTCGACTGAACGGACGAATAAAATGGCCATCGCCTCCAGATGAGAATACTTCTTCAAGGTGGTCCGATTGCTTCAAGGACATGGCACGTTTTTAAAGGAGGGGATTCTAGCTTTCTACATTGAAGTTTCTTTAAAAATTTCGTCAAAAATGACCTAGGACCAGCCGTTTAGGAGATACGCAGCCTCAAAGGGTCAAAAAGTGAACTCTGAACTCCATCTTCTACCCGGTACCGTCGTCTTACAGAATCTTCAGATCGAATAAGAATTTAGTCGACTGAACGGACGAATAAAATGGCCATCGCCTCCAGATGAGAATACTTCTTCAAGGTGGTCCGATTGCTTCAAGGACATGGCACGTTTTTAAAGGAGGGGATTCTAGATTTCTACATTGAAGTTTCTTTCAAAATTTCGTCAAAAATGACCTAGGACCAGCCGTTTAGGAGATACGCAGCCTCAAAGGGTCAAAAAGTGAACTCTGAACTCCATCTTCTACACGGTACCGTCGTCTTACAGAATCTTCAGATCGAATAAGAATTTAGTCGACTGAACGGACGAATAAAATGGCCATCGCCTCCAGATGAGAATACTTCTTCAAGGTGGTCCGATTGCTTCAAGGACATGGCACGTTTTTAAGGAGGGGATTCTAGCTTTCTACATTGAAGTTTCTTTCAAAATTTCGTCAAAAATGACCTAGGACCAGCCGTTTAGGAGATACGCAGCCTCAAAGGGTCAATAAGTGAACTCTGAACTCCATCTTCTACACGGTACCGTCGTCTTACAGAATCTTCAGATCGAATAAGAATTTAGTCGACTGAACGGACGAATAAAATGGCCATCGCCTCCAGATGAGAATACTTCTTCAAGGTGGTCCGATTGCTTCAAGGACATGGCACGTTTTTAAAGGAGGGGATTCTAGCTTTCTACATTGAAGTTTCTTTAAAAATTTCGTCAAAAATGACCTAGGACCAGCCGTTTAGGAGATACGCAGCCTCAAAGGGTCAAAAAGTGAACTCTGAACTCCATCTTCTACCCGGTACCGTCGTCTTACAGAATCTTCAGATCGAATAAGAATTTAGTCGACTGAACGGACGAATAAAATGGCCATCGCCTCCAGATGAGAATACTTCTTCAAGGTGGTCCGATTGCTTCAAGGACATGGCACGTTTTTAAAGGAGGGGATTCTAGATTTCTACATTGAAGTTTCTTTCAAAATTTCGTCAAAAATGACCTAGGACCAGCCGTTTAGGAGATACGCAGCCTCAAAGGGTCAAAAAGTGAACTCTGAACTCCATCTTCTACACGGTACCGTCGTCTTACAGAATCTTCAGATCGAATAAGAATTTAGTCGACTGAACGGACGAATAAAATGGCCATCGCCTCCAGATGAGAATACTTCTTCAAGGTGGTCCGATTGCTTCAAGGACATGGCACGTTTTTAAGGAGGGGATTCTAGCTTTCTACATTGAAGTTTCTTTCAAAATTTCGTCAAAAATGACCTAGGACCAGCCGTTTAGGAGATACGCAGCCTCAAAGGGTCAAAAAGTGAACTCTGAACTCCATCTTCTACACGGTACCGTCGTCTTACAGAATCTTCAGATCGAATAAGAATTTAGTCGACTGAACGGACGAATAAAATGGCCATCGCCTCCAGATGAGAATACTTCTTCAAGGTGGTCCGATTGCTTCAAGGACATGGCACGTTTTTAAGGAGGGGATTCTAGCTTTCTACATTGAAGTTTCTTTCAAAATTTCGTCAAAAATGACCTAGGACCAGCCGTTTAGGAGATACGCAGCCTCAAAGGGTCAAAAAGTGAACTCTGAACTCCATCTTCTACACGGTACCGTCGTCTTACAGAATCTTCAGATCGAATAAGAATTTAGTCGACTGAACGGACGAATAAAATGGCCATCGCCTTCTTCAAGGTGGTCCGATTGCTTCAAGGACATGGCACGTTTTTAAAGGAGGGGATTCTAGCTTTCTACATTGAAGTTTCTTTAAAAATTTCGTCAAAAATGACCTAGGACCAGCCGTTTAGGAGATACGCAGCCTCAAAGGGTCAAAAAGTGAACTCTGAACTCCATCTTCTACACGGTACCGTCGTCTTACAGAATCTTCAGATCGAATAAGAATTTAGTCGACTGAACGGACGAATAAAATGGCCATCGCCTCCAGATGAGAATACTTCTTCAAGGTGGTCCGATTGCTTCAAGGACATGGCACGTTTTTAAAGGAGGGGATTCTAGCTTTCTACATTGAAGTTTCTTTAAAAATTTCGTCAAAAATGACCTAGGACCAGCCGTTTAGGAGATACGCAGCCTCAAAGGGTCAAAAAGTGAACTCTGAACTCCATCTTCTACCCGGTACCGTCGTCTTACAGAATCTTCAGATCGAATAAGAATTTAGTCGACTGAACGGACGAATAAAATGGCCATCGCCTTCTTCAAGGTGGTCCGATTGCTTCAAGGACATGGCACGTTTTTAAAGGAGGGGATTCTAGATTTCTACATTGAAGTTTCTTTCAAAATTTCGTCAAAAATGACCTAGGACCAGCCGTTTAGGAGATACGCAGCCTCAAAGGGTCAAAAAGTGAACTCTGAACTCCATCTTCTACACGGTACCGTCGTCTTACAGAATCTTCAGATCGAATAAGAATTTAGTCGACTGAACGGACGAATAAAATGGCCATCGCCTCCAGATGAGAATACTTCTTCAAGGTGGTCCGATTGCTTCAAGGACATGGCACGTTTTTAAGGAGGGGATTCTAGCTTTCTACATTGAAGTTTCTTTCAAAATTTCGTCAAAAATGACCTAGGACCAGCCGTTTAGGAGATACGCAGCCTCAAAGGGTCAAAAAGTGAACTCTGAACTCCATCTTCTACACGGTACCGTCGTCTTACAGAATCTTCAGATCGAATAAGAATTTAGTCGACTGAACGGACGAATAAAATGGCCATCGCCTCCAGATGAGAATACTTCTTCAAGGTGGTCCGATTGCTTCAAGGACATGGCACGTTTTTAAGGAGGGGATTCTAGCTTTCTACATTGAAGTTTCTTTCAAAATTTCGTCAAAAATGACCTAGGACCAGCCGTTTAGGAGATACGCAGCCTCAAAGGGTCAAAAAGTGAACTCTGAACTCCATCTTCTACACGGTACCGTCGTCTTACAGAATCTTCAGATCGAATAAGAATTTAGTCGACTGAACGGACGAATAAAATGGCCATCGCCTTCTTCAAGGTGGTCCGATTGCTTCAAGGACATGGCACGTTTTTAAAGGAGGGGATTCTAGCTTTCTACATTGAAGTTTCTTTAAAAATTTCGTCAAAAATGACCTAGGACCAGCCGTTTAGGAGATACGCAGCCTCAAAGGGTCAAAAAGTGAACTCTGAACTCCATCTTCTACACGGTACCGTCGTCTTACAGAATCTTCAGATCGAATAAGAATTTAGTCGACTGAACGGACGAATAAAATGGCCATCGCCTCCAGATGAGAATACTTCTTCAAGGTGGTCCGATTGCTTCAAGGACATGGCACGTTTTTAAGGAGGGGATTCTAGCTTTCTACATTGAAGTTTCTTTCAAAATTTCGTCAAAAATGACCTAGGACCAGCCGTTTAGGAGATACGCAGCCTCAAAGGGTCAAAAAGTGAACTCTGAACTCCATCTTCTACACGGTACCGTCGTCTTACAGAATCTTCAGATCGAATAAGAATTTAGTCGACTGAACGGACGAATAAAATGGCCATCGCCTCCAGATGAGAATACTTCTTCAAGGTGGTCCGATTGCTTCAAGGACATGGCACGTTTTTAAAGGAGGGGATTCTAGATTTCTACATTGAAGTTTCTTTCAAAATTTCGTCAAAAATGACCTAGGACCAGCCGTTTAGGAGATACGCAGCCTCAAAGGGTCAAAAAGTGAACTCTGAACTCCATCTTCTACACGGTACCGTCGTCTTACAGAATCTTCAGATCGAATAAGAATTTAGTCGACTGAACGGACGAATAAAATGGCCATCGCCTCCAGATGAGAATACTTCTTCAAGGTGGTCCGATTGCTTCAAGGACATGGCACGTTTTTAAGGAGGGGATTCTAGCTTTCTACATTGAAGTTTCTTTCAAAATTTCGTCAAAAATGACCTAGGACCAGCCGTTTAGGAGATACGCAGCCTCAAAGGGTCAATAAGTGAACTCTGAACTCCATCTTCTACACGGTACCGTCGTCTTACAGAATCTTCAGATCGAATAAGAATTTAGTCGACTGAACGGACGAATAAAATGGCCATCGCCTCCAGATGAGAATACTTCTTCAAGGTGGTCCGATTGCTTCAAGGACATGGCACGTTTTTAAAGGAGGGGATTCTAGCTTTCTACATTGAAGTTTCTTTAAAAATTTCGTCAAAAATGACCTAGGACCAGCCGTTTAGGAGATACGCAGCCTCAAAGGGTCAAAAAGTGAACTCTGAACTCCATCTTCTACACGGTACCGTCGTCTTACAGAATCTTCAGATCGAATAAGAATTTAGTCGACTGAACGGACGAATAAAATGGCCATCGCCTCCAGATGAGAATACTTCTTCAAGGTGGTCCGATTGCTTCAAGGACATGGCACGTTTTTAAGGAGGGGATTCTAGCTTTCTACATTGAAGTTTCTTTCAAAATTTCGTCAAAAATGACCTAGGACCAGCCGTTTAGGAGATACGCAGCCTCAAAGGGTCAAAAAGTGAACTCTGAACTCCATCTTCTACACGGTACCGTCGTCTTACAGAATCTTCAGATCGAATAAGAATTTAGTCGACTGAACGGACGAATAAAATGGCCATCGCCTTCTTCAAGGTGGTCCGATTGCTTCAAGGACATGGCACGTTTTTAAAGGAGGGGATTCTAGCTTTCTACATTGAAGTTTCTTTCAAAATTTCGTCAAAAATGACCTAGGACCAGCCGTTTAGGAGATACGCAGCCTCAAAGGGTCAAAAAGTGAACTCTGAACTCCATCTTCTACACGGTACCGTCGTCTTACAGAATCTTCAGATCGAATAAGAATTTAGTACTGAACGGATTTGCGTCGGTTACGCCCACCGGGTTAGGTTTGGGGCCGGCCAAGCCTAACCGGGTTTGGGTCGGTTACGCCCACCGGGTTAGGTTTGGGGCCGGCCAAGCCTAACCGGGTTTGGGTCGGTTACGCCCACCGGGTTAGGTTTGGGGCCGGCCAAGCCTAACCGGGTTTGGGTCGGTTACGCCCACCGGGTTAGGTTTGGGGCCGGCCAAGCCTAACCGGGTTTGGGTCGGTTACGCCCACCGGGTTAGGTTTGGGGCCGGCCAAGCCTAACCGGGTTTGGGTCGGTTACGCCCACCGGGTTAGGTTTGGGGCCGGCCAAGCCTAACCGGGTTTGGGTCGGTTACGCCCACCGGGTTAGGTTTGGGGCCGGCCAAGCCTAACCGGGTTTGGGTCGGTTACGCCCACCGGGTTAGGTTTGGGGCCGGCCAAGCCTAACCGGGTTTGGTTCGGTTACGCCCACCGGGTTAGGTTTGGGGCCGGCCAAGCCTAACCGGGTTTGGGTCGGTTACGCCCACCGGGTTAGGTTTGGGGCCGGCCAAGCCTAACCGGGTTTGGGTCGGTTACGCCCACCGGGTTAGGTTTGGGGCCGGCCAAGCCTAACCGGGTTTGGGTCGGTTACGCCCACCGGGTTAGGTTTGGGGCCGGCCAAGCCTAACCGGGTTTGGGTCGGTTACGCCCACCGAGTTAGGTTTGGGGCCGGCCAAGCCTAACCGGGTTTGGGTCGGTTACGCCCACCGGGTTAGGTTTGGGGCCGGCCAAGCCTAACCGGGTTTGGGTCGGTTACGCCCACCGGGTTAGGTTTGGGGCCGGCCAAGCCTAACAGAATCTTCAGATCGAATAAGAATTTAGTCGACTGAACGGACGAATAAAATGGCCATCGCCTCCAGATGAGAATACTTCTTCAAGGTGGTCCGATTGCTTCAAGGACATAGCACGTTTTTAAAGGAGGGGATTCTAGCTTTCTACATTGAAGTTTCTTTCAAAATTTCGTCAAAAATGACCTAGGACCAGCCGTTTAGGAGATACGCAGCCTCAAAGGGTCAAAAAGTGAACTCTGAACTCCATCTTCTACACGGTACCGTCGTCTTACAGAATCTTCAGATCGAATAAGAATTTAGTCGACTGAACGGACGAATAAAATGGCCATCGCCTCCAGATGAGAATACTTCTTCAAGGTGGTCCGATTGCTTCAAGGACATGGCACGTTTTTAAAGGAGGGGATTCTAGCTTTCTACATTGAAGTTTCTTTAAAAATTTCGTCAAAAATGACCTAGGACCAGCCGTTTAGGAGATACGCAGCCTCAAAGGGTCAAAAAGTGAACTCTGAACTCCATCTTCTACCCGGTACCGTCGTCTTACAGAATCTTCAGATCGAATAAGAATTTAGTCGACTGAACGGACGAATAAAATGGCCATCGCCTCCAGATGAGAATACTTCTTCAAGGTGGTCCGATTGCTTCAAGGACATGGCACGTTTTTAAAGGAGGGGATTCTAGCTTTCTACATTGAAGTTTCTTTCAAAATTTCGTCAAAAATGACCTAGGACCAGCCGTTTAGGAGATACGCAGCCTCAAAGGGTCAAAAAGTGAACTCTGAACTCCATCTTCTACACGGTACCGTCGTCTTACAGAATCTTCAGATCGAATAAGAATTTAGTCGACTGAACGGACGAATAAAATGGCCATCGCCTCCAGATGAGAATACTTCTTCAAGGTGGTCCGATTGCTTCAAGGACATGGCACGTTTTTAAAGGAGGGGATTCTAGCTTTCTACATTGAAGTTTCTTTCAAAATTTGGTCAAAAATGACCTAGGACCAGCCGTTTAGGAGATACGCAGCCTCAAAGGGTCAAAAAGTGAACTCTGAACTCCATCTTCTACACGGTACCGTCGTCTTACAGAATCTTCAGATCGAATAAGAATTTAGTACTGAACGGATTTGCGTCGGTTACGCCCACCGGGTTAGGTTTGGGGCCGGCCAAGCCTAACCGGGTTTGGGTCGGTTACGCCCACCGGGTTAGGTTTGGGGCCGGCCAAGCCTAACCGGGTTTGGGTCGGTTACGCCCACCGGGTTAGGTTTGGGGCCGGCCAAGCCTAACCGGGTTTGGGTCGGTTACGCCCACCGGGTTAGGTTTGGGGCCGGCCAAGCCTAACCGGGTTTGGGTCGGTTACGCCCACCGGGTTAGGTTTGGGGCCGGCCAAGCCTAACCGGGTTTGGGTCGGTTACGCCCACCGGGTTAGGTTTGGGGCCGGCCAAGCCTAACCGGGTTTGGGTCGGTTACGCCCACCGGGTTAGGTTTGGGGCCGGCCAAGCCTAACCGGGTTTGGTTCGGTTACGCCCACCGGGTTAGGTTTGGGGCCGGCCAAGCCTAACCGGGTTTGGGTCGGTTACGCCCACCGGGTTAGGTTTGGGGCCGGCCAAGCCTAACCGGGTTTGGGTCGGTTACGCCCACCGGGTTAGGTTTGGGGCCGGCCAAGCCTAACCGGGTTTGGGTCGGTTACGCCCACCGGGTTAGGTTTGGGGCCGGCCAAGCCTAACCGGGTTTGGGTCGGTTACGCCCACCGGGTTAGGTTTGGGGCCGGCCAAGCCTAACCGGGTTTGGGTCGGTTACGCCCACCGGGTTAGGTTTGGGGCCGGCCAAGCCTAACCGGGTTTGGGTCGGTTACGCCCACCGGGTTAGGTTTGGGGCCGGCCAAGCCTAACCGGGTTTGGGTCGGTTACGCCCACCGGGTTAGGTTTGGGGCCGGCCAAGCCTAACCGGGTTTGGGTCGGTTACGCCCACCGGGTTAGGTTTGGGGCCGGCCAAGCCTAACCGGGTTTGGGTCGGTTACGCCCACCGGGTTAGGTTTGGGGCCGGCCAAGCCTAACCGGGTTTGGGTCGGTTACGCCCACCGGGTTAGGTTTGGGGCCGGCCAAGCCTAACAGAATCTTCAGATCGAATAAGAATTTAGTCGACTGAACGGACGAATAAAATGGCCATCGCCTCCAGATGAGAATACTTCTTCAAGGTGGTCCGATTGCTTCAAGGACATGGCACGTTTTTAAGGAGGGGATTCTAGCTTTCTACATTGAAGTTTCTTTCAAAATTTCGTCAAAAATGACCTAGGACCAGCCGTTTAGGAGATACGCAGCCTCAAAGGGTCAAAAAGTGAACTCTGAACTCCATCTTCTACACGGTACCGTCGTCTTACAGAATCTTCAGATCGAATAAGAATTTAGTCGACTGAACGGACGAATAAAATGGCCATCGCCTCCAGATGAGAATACTTCTTCAAGGTGGTCCGATTGCTTCAAGGACATGGCACGTTTTTAAAGGAGGGGATTCTAGCTTTCTACGTTGAAGTTTCTTTCAAAATTTCGTCAAAAATGACCTAGGACCAACCGTTTAGGAGATACGCAGCCTCAAAGGGTCAAAAAGTGAACTCTGAACTCCATCTTCTACCCGGTACCGTCGTCTTACAGAATCTTCAGATCGAATAAGAATTTAGTCGACTGAACGGACGAATAAAATGGCCATCGCCTCCAGATGAGAATACTTCTTCAAGGTGGTCCGATTGCTTCAAGGACATGGCACGTTTTTAAGGAGGGGATTCTAGCTTTATACATTGAAGTTTCTTTAAAAATTTCGTCAAAAATGACCTAGGACCAGCCGTTTAGGAGATACGCAGCCTCAAAGGGTCAAAAAGTGAACTCTGAACTCCATCTTCTACCCGGTACCGTCGTCTTACAGAATCTTCAGATCGAATAAGAATTTAGTCGACTGAACGGACGAATAAAATGGCCATCGCCTCCAGATGAGAATACTTCTTCAAGGTGGTCCGATTGCTTCAAGGACATGGCACGTTTTTAAAGGAGGGGATTCTAGCTTTCTACATTGAAGTTTCTTTCAAAATTTCGTCAAAAATGACCTAGGACCAGTGGTTTAGGAGATACGCAGCCTCAAAAGGTCAAAAAGTGAACTCTGAACTCCATCTTCTACACGGTACCGTCGTCTTACAGAATCTTCAGATCGAATAAGAATTTAGTCGACTGAACGGACGAATAAAATGGCCATCGCCTCCAGATGAGAATACTTCTTCAAGGTGGTCCGATTGCTTCAAGGACATGGCACGTTTTTAAAGGAGGGGATTCTAGCTTTCTACATTGAAGTTTCTTTCAAAATTTCGTCAAAAATGACCTAGGACCAGCCGTTTAGGAGATACGCAGCCTCAAAGGGTCAAAAAGTGAACTCTGAACTCCATCTTCTACACGGTACCGTCGTCTTACAGAATCTTCAGATCGAATAAGAATTTAGTCGACTGAACGGACGAATAAAATGGCCATCGCCTCCAGATGAGAATACTTCTTCAAGGTGGTCCGATTGCTTCAAGGACATGGCACGTTTTTAAGGAGGGGATTCTAGCTTTCTACATTGAAGTTTCTTTCAAAATTTCGTCAAAAATGACCTAGGACCAGCCGTTTAGGAGATACGCAGCCTCAAAGGGTCAAAAAGTGAACTCTGAACTCCATCTTCTACACGGTACCGTCGTCTTACAGAATCTTCAGATCGAATAAGAATTTAGTCGACTGAACGGACGAATAAAATGGCCATCGCCTCCAGATGAGAATACTTCTTCAAGGTGGTCCGATTGCTTCAAGGACATGGCACGTTTTTAAAGGAGGGGATTCTAGCTTTCTACATTGAAGTTTCTTTCAAAATTTCGTCAAAAATGACCTAGGACCAGCCGTTTAGGAGATACGCAGCCTCAAAGGGTCAAAAAGTGAACTCTGAACTCCATCTTCTACACGGTACCGTCGTCTTACAGAATCTTCAGATCGAATAAGAATTTAGTCGACTGAACGGACGAATAAAATGGCCATCGCCTTCTTCAAGGTGGTCCGATTGCTTCAAGGACATGGCACGTTTTTAAGGAGGGGATTCTAGCTTTCTACATTGAAGTTTCTTTCAAAATTTCGTCAAAAATGACCTAGGACCAGCCGTTTAGGAGATACGCAGCCTCAAAGGGTCAAAAAGTGAACTCTGAACTCCATCTTCTACACGGTACCGTCGTCTTACAGAATCTTCAGATCGAATAAGAATTTAGTCGACTGAACGGACGAATAAAATGGCCATCGCCTTCTTCAAGGTGGTCCGATTGCTTCAAGGACATGGCACGTTTTTAAAGGAGGGGATTCTAGCTTTCTACATTGAAGTTTCTTTCAAAATTTCGTCAAAAATGACCTAGGACCAGCCGTTTAGGAGATACGCAGCCTCAAAGGGTCAAAAAGTGAACTCTGAACTCCATCTTCTACACGGTACCGTCGTCTTACAGAATCTTCAGATCGAATAAGAATTTAGTCGACTGAACGGACGAATAAAATGGCCATCGCCTCCAGATGAGAATACTTCTTCAAGGTGGTCCGATTGCTTCAAGGACATGGCACGTTTTTAAAGGAGGGGATTCTAGCTTTCTACATTGAAGTTTCTTTCAAAATTTCGTCAAAAATGACCTAGGACCAGCCGTTTAGGAGATACGCAGCCTCAAAGGGTCAAAAAGTGAACTCTGAACTCCATCTTCTACACGGTACCGTCGTCTTACAGAATCTTCAGATCGAATAAGAATTTAGTCGACTGAACGGACGAATAAAATGGCCATCGCCTCCAGATGAGAATACTTCTTCAAGGTGGTCCGATTGCTTCAAGGACATGGCACGTTTTTAAGGAGGGGATTCTAGCTTTATACATTGAAGTTTCTTTAAAAATTTCGTCAAAAATGACCTAGGACCAGCCGTTTAGGAGATACGCAGCCTCAAAGGGTCAAAAAGTGAACTCTGAACTCCATCTTCTACCCGGTACCGTCGTCTTACAGAATCTTCAGATCGAATAAGAATTTAGTCGACTGAACGGACGAATAAAATGGCCATCGCCTCCAGATGAGAATACTTCTTCAAGGTGGTCCGATTGCTTCAAGGACATGGCACGTTTTTAAAGGAGGGGATTCTAGCTTTCTACATTGAAGTTTCTTTCAAAATTTCGTCAAAAATGACCTAGGACCAGTGGTTTAGGAGATACGCAGCCTCAAAAGGTCAAAAAGTGAACTCTGAACTCCATCTTCTACACGGTACCGTCGTCTTACAGAATCTTCAGATCGAATAAGAATTTAGTCGACTGAACGGACGAATAAAATGGCCATCGCCTCCAGATGAGAATACTTCTTCAAGGTGGTCCGATTGCTTCAAGGACATGGCACGTTTTTAAAGGAGGGGATTCTAGCTTTCTACATTGAAGTTTCTTTAAAAATTTCGTCAAAAATGACCTAGGACCAGCCGTTTAGGAGATACGCAGCCTCAAAGGGTCAAAAAGTGAACTCTGAACTCCATCTTCTACACGGTACCGTCGTCTTACAGAATCTTCAGATCGAATAAGAATTTAGTCGACTGAACGGACGAATAAAATGGCCATCGCCTCCAGATGAGAATACTTCTTCAAGGTGGTCCGATTGCTTCAAGGACATGGCACGTTTTTAAGGAGGGGATTCTAGCTTTCTACATTGAAGTTTCTTTCAAAATTTCGTCAAAAATGACCTAGGACCAGCCGTTTAGGAGATACGCAGCCTCAAAGGGTCAAAAAGTGAACTCTGAACTCCATCTTCTACACGGTACCGTCGTCTTACAGAATCTTCAGATCGAATAAGAATTTAGTCGACTGAACGGACGAATAAAATGGCCATCGCCTCCAGATGAGAATACTTCTTCAAGGTGGTCCGATTGCTTCAAGGACATGGCACGTTTTTAAAGGAGGGGATTCTAGCTTTCTACATTGAAGTTTCTTTCAAAATTTCGTCAAAAATGACCTAGGACCAGCCGTTTAGGAGATACGCAGCCTCAAAGGGTCAAAAAGTGAACTCTGAACTCCATCTTCTACACGGTACCGTCGTCTTACAGAATCTTCAGATCGAATAAGAATTTAGTCGACTGAACGGACGAATAAAATGGCCATCGCCTTCTTCAAGGTGGTCCGATTGCTTCAAGGACATGGCACGTTTTTAAGGAGGGGATTCTAGCTTTCTACATTGAAGTTTCTTTCAAAATTTCGTCAAAAATGACCTAGGACCAGCCGTTTAGGAGATACGCAGCCTCAAAGGGTCAAAAAGTGAACTCTGAACTCCATCTTCTACACGGTACCGTCGTCTTACAGAATCTTCAGATCGAATAAGAATTTAGTCGACTGAACGGACGAATAAAATGGCCATCGCCTTCTTCAAGGTGGTCCGATTGCTTCAAGGACATGGCACGTTTTTAAAGGAGGGGATTCTAGCTTTCTACATTGAAGTTTCTTTCAAAATTTCGTCAAAAATGACCTAGGACCAGCCGTTTAGGAGATACGCAGCCTCAAAGGGTCAAAAAGTGAACTCTGAACTCCATCTTCTACACGGTACCGTCGTCTTACAGAATCTTCAGATCGAATAAGAATTTAGTCGACTGAACGGACGAATAAAATGGCCATCGCCTCCAGATGAGAATACTTCTTCAAGGTGGTCCGATTGCTTCAAGGACATGGCACGTTTTTAAAGGAGGGGATTCTAGCTTTCTACATTGAAGTTTCTTTCAAAATTTCGTCAAAAATGACCTAGGACCAGCCGTTTAGGAGATACGCAGCCTCAAAGGGTCAAAAAGTGAACTCTGAACTCCATCTTCTACACGGTACCGTCGTCTTACAGAATCTTCAGATCGAATAAGAATTTAGTCGACTGAACGGACGAATAAAATGGCCATCGCCTTCTTCAAGGTGGTCCGATTGCTTCAAGGACATGGCACGTTTTTAAAGGAGGGGATTCTAGCTTTCTACATTGAAGTTTCTTTCAAAATTTCGTCAAAAATGACCTAGGACCAGCCGTTTAGGAGATACGCAGCCTCAAAGGGTCAAAAAGTGAACTCTGAACTCCATCTTCTACACGGTACCGTCGTCTTACAGAATCTTCAGATCGAATAAGAATTTAGTCGACTGAACGGACGAATAAAATGGCCATCGCCTCCAGATGAGAATACTTCTTCAAGGTGGTCCGATTGCTTCAAGGACATGGCACGTTTTTAAAGGAGGGGATTCTAGCTTTCTATATTGAAGTTTCTTTCAAAATTTCGTCAAAAATGACCTAGGACCAGCCGTTTAGGAGATACGCAGCCTCAAAGGGTCAAAAAGTGAACTCTGAACTCCATCTTCTACACGGTACCGTCGTCTTACAGAATCTTCAGATCGAATAAGAATTTAGTCGACTGAACGGACGAATAAAATGGCCATCGCCTTCTTCAAGGTGGTCCGATTGCTTCAAGGACATGGCACGTTTTTAAAGGAGGGGATTCTAGCTTTCTACATTGAAGTTTCTTTCAAAATTTCGTCAAAAATGACCTAGGACCAGCCGTTTAGGAGATACGCAGCCTCAAAGGGTCAAAAAGTGAACTCTGAACTCCATCTTCTACACGGTACCGTCGTCTTACAGAATCTTCAGATCGAATAAGAATTTAGTCGACTGAACGGACGAATAAAATGGCCATCGCCTTCTTCAAGGTGGTCCGATTGCTTCAAGGACATGGCACGTTTTTAAAGGAGGGGATTCTAGCTTTCTACGTTGAAGTTTCTTTCAAAATTTCGTCAAAAATGACCTAGGACCAGCCGTTTAGGAGATACGCAGCCTCAAAGGGTCAAAAAGTGAACTCTGAACTCCATCTTCTACACGGTACCGTCGTCTTACAGAATCTTCAGATCGAATAAGAATTTAGTACTGAACGGATTTGCGTCGGTTACGCCCACCGGGTTAGGTTTGGGGCCGGCCAAGCCTAACCGGGTTTGGGTCGGTTACGCCCACCGGGTTAGGTTTGGGGCCGGCCAAGCCTAACCGGGTTTGGGTCGGTTACGCCCACCGGGTTAGGTTTGGGGCCGGCCAAGCCTAACCGGGTTTGGGTCGGTTACGCCCACCGGGTTAGGTTTGGGGCCGGCCAAGCCTAACCGGGTTTGGGTCGGTTACGCCCACCGGGTTAGGTTTGGGGCCGGCCAAGCCTAACCGGGTTTGGGTCGGTTACGCCCACCGGGTTAGGTTTGGGGCCGGCCAAGCCTAACCGGGTTTGGGTCGGTTACGCCCACCGGGTTAGGTTTGGGGCCGGCCAAGCCTAACCGGGTTTGGGTCGGTTACGCCCACCGGGTTAGGTTTGGGGCCGGCCAAGCCTAACCGGGTTTGGGTCGGTTACGCCCACCGGGTTAGGTTTGGGGCCGGCCAAGCCTAACCGGGTTTGGGTCGGTTACGCCCACCGGGTTAGGTTTGGGGCCGGCCAAGCCTAACCGGGTTTGGGTCGGTTACGCCCACCGGGTTAGGTTTGGGGCCGGCCAAGCCTAACCGGGTTTGGGTCGGTTACGCCCACCGGGTTAGGTTTGGGGCCGGCCAAGCCTAACCGGGTTTGGGTCGGTTACGCCCACCGGGTTAGGTTTGGGGCCGGCCAAGCCTAACCGGGTTTGGGTCGGTTACGCCCACCGGGTTAGGTTTGGGGCCGGCCAAGCCTAACCGGGTTTGGGTCGGTTACGCCCACCGGGTTAGGTTTGGGGCCGGCCAAGCCTAACCGGGTTTGGGTCGGTTACGCCCACCGGGTTAGGTTTGGGGCCGGCCAAGCCTAACCGGGTTTGGGTCGGTTACGCCCACCGGGTTAGGTTTGGGGCCGGCCAAGCCTAACCGGGTTTGGGTCGGTTACGCCCACCGGGTTAGGTTTGGGGCCGGCCAAGCCTTTTTTTTTTTTTTTTTTTTTTTTTTATAGAGGGGGAAAATGCCTTACGCATACCCGGGCATGACTGCCGGGGTTATGTGGGACTCACCGCGGCGTGACGGTCTACCCACTAAAAACCCCCTCTGTTCTTCACTCCTTCTTTCCGCAATCCCCCTGGGCGGCCCGGAACGTCTGGTGTAGTACCTCGGACCGCCCTACCTGTGATAGGTGGGGATTCCTCCTTATCCGCATTTAGCCTTGTCAGGTCTATGCCTTCCACCTTATCCCGGGTACAACATTCCCGGGTCTCCTCACGTGGGAAGAAAAATGTCCCACCTACAGTAAAAATAAAACGCAAAGTAAACCACGAAACCCCCCACCCCCCACCCACCCCCACAAACCGTACGCGGATAAAATAAACGACGGTAGAAGCACGCGGATAAAATAAACGACGGTAGAAGCACGCGGATAAAATAAACATCGGTAAACGCACGCGGATAAAATAAACAACGGTAAAAGCACGCGGATAAAACAAAACAATGTCAATTACAAAATAAAATAAGTACCTACCGGGTAGGTTCATAAATAAATAAATAAATAACTAAATATTTATATAAAATTGAGTCATGTATGACACGCAGCTAGAGGGGGAATCCTACCGTTTCCTCTTACGGCCCCTCCTACGCCTCTCCTCGGCCTTTTTTCTGGCTATCTCCTGGGCGGCCCTAATTCTTTCTAATCTTATCGCCCGGTCCGCCGCCCTCTCCTTCTCCTGTCTATCAGACATCACTCGCCTTGCAAACTCCTTCAGGCAGGCCCATTTCGACTCCGATTCCATTGCCACTTTAACCATGGTTTCCACCTCTAACCATGGAACCCCCAGGCCCCTCTGCAGGTCCGCCCTTTCGCCCTCATAGGCGGGGCACTCCATCAACACATGCTCCGCGTCGTCCTGCGGGTCTCCACACTCCAGGCACTCACACCCCTGGGACTTACCGATTCTATGTTTAAACTTGTTAAAGACCCCGTGCCCCGTCATTAGCTGCATGAGATAATAATCCCCGATGACGGCCGGACCCCCACTATCAACGAAGGTCCCCACTTCCGGAACCAACCTCTTCACCCACCAGTGGCCCGGAGAGAAGTCCCACTCCGCCTGCCACTTATGCATAGCCTCACCCAGGGACACCGCCTTATGCTCTCGCACCCTTTGCTTTCTAATTTCAGGGTGCCCCTTATACCTTGGGTCCTCTCTATCTTTGGCCTTCTGCTCCGCTACCTCACGGCCCATACCGGCCTTAATATGCAGCGGCATACGTCCTGCCAGGACACATAGCGACATGAAGGCCACCGTCCGATAGGCCGCCGTGATCCTTGTGAGAGCCACCCTCTGCGTGCGTCTTAACATTGCCCTGTTGGCCTCCCACACCAGGGATCCCGCCCATACTGGAGCCGCGTACATCACCACCGACTCCCATACTGCGTAATATAATCTTCTAGCCTGGTGCGAGGGCCCCCTGGTGTTTGGCAATATAGTGGCCAGAGCCCCGGCCAGTCTATCGGCCCTATTGGACGCCTCCTCCAAGTGCGCACGGAACGTCCGTCTCACATCAAACGTCACCCCAAGGTATCTTACGGCCCTATTGGGGGTGATGTCTTCGCCCAGGATCCTATAGCTCCTGCTCTCAATGCGCTTCCCTGTCAGGAACACAACGTTCGTTTTTTCTGTGGCCAATTCCAGTCCCACATCCTCGAACCATCGGCCAACCGTATCCATTGCCATGGTCAGCGTCCTTTCTAACTGCGGGATACTACTGGCCGAGACGAGCACCGCAAGATCATCTGCATACGCCAGGGCCCTGACATCTCTGTCCCTGCCGTTCAGTGCCTTGAGCACCCCGTCGTATACGACATTCCACAAGAACGGCCCAAGGACTGAGCCCTGTGGGACCCCGGCGTACATCGCTCTCTCCACTTTCCCTTCCTGCGTGTGGACACATATCCCCCGGTCCGAAAGGTAATTACCCACGGTCTCATACACCGTGGCGGAGACCCCCCGCCTCAGCAGCTCCTCCATAATTATTTCCCACCTTAGGGCATTGAACGCATTCTTCACGTCAAACGATATAAACATACACGCCCTCCCCCTGGACCTACACGTGTCCGCGAACCTGGACACTTCTGAAGCGGCCTCCACCGTCCCGACCCCCCGTCGGAAACCAAATTGAAGAGGGTGGAAAGGATCCCTGCCCAGTTGCATCTCCAGGACCTCCTTCATGGCGTACTCCCAGATCTTCCCCAGGGCCGGAAGTATGCTAATAGGGCGGTGCGCCCTGGGATCCATCGGATCCTTACCTGCCTTCGGCAGCAAAACTACCCTGGCCCATTTCCACGTGGCCGGTATGGATCGCCTATTGAGCGTGTCTCTCACCATCTCCAGAATGTCCCCCTGCTCTGCCAACGCGATTACGGAGACCAACTCTGACGGGACCCTATCCAGGCCCGGGGCCTTCTTGGCCTTAATGCACTTAACCGCCCGGGGCCGGCCAAGCCTAACCGGGTTTGGGTCGGTTACGCCCACCGGGTTAGGTTTGGGGCCGGCCAAGCCTAACCGGGTTTGGGTCGGTTACGCCCACCGGGTTAGGTTTGGGGCCGGCCAAGCCTAACCGGGTTTGGGTCGGTTACGCCCACCGGGTTAGGTTTGGGGCCGGCCAAGCCTAACCGGGTTTGGGTCGGTTACGCCCACCGGGTTAGGTTTGGGGCCGGCCAAGCCTAACCGGGTTTGGGTCGGTTACGCCCACCGGGTTAGGTTTGGGGCCGGCCAAGCCTAACCGGGTTTGGATCGGTTACGCCCACCGGGTTAGGTTTGGGGCCGGCCAAGCCTAACCGGGTTTGGGTCGGTTACGCCCACCGGGTTAGGTTTGGGGCCGGCCAAGCCTAACCGGGTTTGGGTCGGTTACGCCCACCGGGTTAGGTTTGGGGCCGGCCAAGCCTAACCGGGTTTGGGTCGGTTACGCCCACCGGGTTAGGTTTGGGGCCGGCCAAGCCTAACCGGGTTTGGGTCGGTTACGCCCACCGGGTTAGGTTTGGGGCCGGCCAAGCCTAACCGGGTTTGGGTCGGTTACGCCCACCGGGTTAGGTTTGGGGCCGGCCAAGCCTAACCGGGTTTGGGTCGGTTACGCCCACCGGGTTAGGTTTGGGGCCGGCCAAGCCTAACCGGGTTTGGGTCGGTTACGCCCACCGGGTTAGGTTTGGGGCCGGCCAAGCCTAACCGGGTTTGGGTCGGTTACGCCCACCGGGTTAGGTTTGGGGCCGGCCAAGCCTAACCGGGTTTGGGTCGGTTACGCCCACCGGGTTAGGTTTGGGGCCGGCCAAGCCTAACCGGGTTTGGGTCGGTTACGCCCACCGGGTTAGGTTTGGGGCCGGCCAAGCCTAACCGGGTTTGGGTCGGTTACGCCCACCGGGTTAGGTTTGGGGCCGGCCAAGCCTAACCGGGTTTGGGTCGGTTACGCCCACCGGGTTAGGTTTGGGGCCGGCCAAGCCTAACCGGGTTTGGGTCGGTTACGCCCACCGGGTTAGGTTTGGGGCCGGCCAAGCCTAACCGGGTTTGGGTCGGTTACGCCCACCGGGTTAGGTTTGGGGCCGGCCAAGCCTAACCGGGTTTGGGTCGGTTACGCCCACCGGGTTAGGTTTGGGGCCGGCCAAGCCTAACCGGGTTTGGGTCGGTTACGCCCACCGGGTTAGGTTTGGGGCCGGCCAAGCCTAACCGGGTTTGGGTCGGTTACGCCCACCGGGTTAGGTTTGGGGCCGGCCAAGCCTAACCGGGTTTGGGTCGGTTACGCCCACCGGGTTAGGTTTGGGGCCGGCCAAGCCTAACCGGGTTTGGGTCGGTTACGCCCACCGGGTTAGGTTTGGGGCCGGCCAAGCCTAACCGGGTTTGGGTCGGTTACGCCCACCGGGTTAGGTTTGGGGCCGGCCAAGCCTAACCGGGTTTGGGTCGGTTACGCCCACCGGGTTAGGTTTGGGGCCGGCCAAGCCTAACCGGGTTTGGGTCGGTTACGCCCACCGGGTTAGGTTTGGGGCCGGCCAAGCCTAACAGAATCTTCAGATCGAATAAGAATTTAGTCGACTGAACGGACGAATAAAATGGCCATCGCCTCCAGATGAGAATACTTCTTCAAGGTGGTCCGATTGCTTCAAGGACATGGCACGTTTTTAAAGGAGGGGATTCTAGCTTTCTACGTTGAAGTTTCTTTCAAAATTTCGTCAAAAATGACCTAGGACCAACCGTTTAGGAGATACGCAGCCTCAAAGGGTCAAAAAGTGAACTCTGAACTCCATCTTCTACCCGGTACCGTCGTCTTACAGAATCTTCAGATCGAATAAGAATTTAGTCGACTGAACGGACGAATAAAATGGCCATCGCCTCCAGATGAGAATACTTCTTCAAGGTGGTCCGATTGCTTCAAGGACATGGCACGTTTTTAAAGGAGGGGATTCTAGCTTTCTACATTGAAGTTTCTTTCAAAATTTCGTCAAAAATGACCTAGGACCAGCCGTTTAGGAGATACGCAGCCTCAAAGGGTCAAAAAGTGAACTCTGAACTCCATCTTCTACACGGTACCGTCGTCTTACAGAATCTTCAGATCGAATAAGAATTTAGTCGACTGAACGGACGAATAAAATGGCCATCGCCTCCAGATGAGAATACTTCTTCAAGGTGGTCCGATTGCTTCAAGGACATGGCACGTTTTTAAGGAGGGGATTCTAGCTTTCTACATTGAAGTTTCTTTCAAAATTTCGTCAAAAATGACCTAGGACCAGCCGTTTAGGAGATACGCAGCCTCAAAGGGTCAAAAAGTGAACTCTGAACTCCATCTTCTACACGGTACCGTCGTCTTACAGAATCTTCAGATCGAATAAGAATTTAGTCGACTGAACGGACGAATAAAATGGCCATCGCCTCCAGATGAGAATACTTCTTCAAGGTGGTCCGATTGCTTCAAGGACATGGCACGTTTTTAAAGGAGGGGATTCTAGCTTTCTACATTGAAGTTTCTTTCAAAATTTCGTCAAAAATGACCTAGGACCAGCCGTTTAGGAGATACGCAGCCTCAAAGGGTCAAAAAGTGAACTCTGAACTCCATCTTCTACACGGTACCGTCGTCTTACAGAATCTTCAGATCGAATAAGAATTTAGTCGACTGAACGGACGAATAAAATGGCCATCGCCTTCTTCAAGGTGGTCCGATTGCTTCAAGGACATGGCACGTTTTTAAGGAGGGGATTCTAGCTTTCTACATTGAAGTTTCTTTCAAAATTTCGTCAAAAATGACCTAGGACCAGCCGTTTAGGAGATACGCAGCCTCAAAGGGTCAAAAAGTGAACTCTGAACTCCATCTTCTACACGGTACCGTCGTCTTACAGAATCTTCAGATCGAATAAGAATTTAGTCGACTGAACGGACGAATAAAATGGCCATCGCCTTCTTCAAGGTGGTCCGATTGCTTCAAGGACATGGCACGTTTTTAAAGGAGGGGATTCTAGCTTTCTACATTGAAGTTTCTTTCAAAATTTCGTCAAAAATGACCTAGGACCAGCCGTTTAGGAGATACGCAGCCTCAAAGGGTCAAAAAGTGAACTCTGAACTCCATCTTCTACACGGTACCGTCGTCTTACAGAATCTTCAGATCGAATAAGAATTTAGTCGACTGAACGGACGAATAAAATGGCCATCGCCTCCAGATGAGAATACTTCTTCAAGGTGGTCCGATTGCTTCAAGGACATGGCACGTTTTTAAAGGAGGGGATTCTAGCTTTCTACATTGAAGTTTCTTTCAAAATTTCGTCAAAAATGACCTAGGACCAGCCGTTTAGGAGATACGCAGCCTCAAAGGGTCAAAAAGTGAACTCTGAACTCCATCTTCTACACGGTACCGTCGTCTTACAGAATCTTCAGATCGAATAAGAATTTAGTCGACTGAACGGACGAATAAAATGGCCATCGCCTTCTTCAAGGTGGTCCGATTGCTTCAAGGACATGGCACGTTTTTAAAGGAGGGGATTCTAGCTTTCTACATTGAAGTTTCTTTCAAAATTTCGTCAAAAATGACCTAGGACCAGCCGTTTAGGAGATACGCAGCCTCAAAGGGTCAAAAAGTGAACTCTGAACTCCATCTTCTACACGGTACCGTCGTCTTACAGAATCTTCAGATCGAATAAGAATTTAGTCGACTGAACGGACGAATAAAATGGCCATCGCCTCCAGATGAGAATACTTCTTCAAGGTGGTCCGATTGCTTCAAGGACATGGCACGTTTTTAAAGGAGGGGATTCTAGCTTTCTATATTGAAGTTTCTTTCAAAATTTCGTCAAAAATGACCTAGGACCAGCCGTTTAGGAGATACGCAGCCTCAAAGGGTCAAAAAGTGAACTCTGAACTCCATCTTCTACACGGTACCGTCGTCTTACAGAATCTTCAGATCGAATAAGAATTTAGTCGACTGAACGGACGAATAAAATGGCCATCGCCTTCTTCAAGGTGGTCCGATTGCTTCAAGGACATGGCACGTTTTTAAAGGAGGGGATTCTAGCTTTCTACATTGAAGTTTCTTTCAAAATTTCGTCAAAAATGACCTAGGACCAGCCGTTTAGGAGATACGCAGCCTCAAAGGGTCAAAAAGTGAACTCTGAACTCCATCTTCTACACGGTACCGTCGTCTTACAGAATCTTCAGATCGAATAAGAATTTAGTCGACTGAACGGACGAATAAAATGGCCATCGCCTTCTTCAAGGTGGTCCGATTGCTTCAAGGACATGGCACGTTTTTAAAGGAGGGGATTCTAGCTTTCTACGTTGAAGTTTCTTTCAAAATTTCGTCAAAAATGACCTAGGACCAGCCGTTTAGGAGATACGCAGCCTCAAAGGGTCAAAAAGTGAACTCTGAACTCCATCTTCTACACGGTACCGTCGTCTTACAGAATCTTCAGATCGAATAAGAATTTAGTACTGAACGGATTTGCGTCGGTTACGCCCACCGGGTTAGGTTTGGGGCCGGCCAAGCCTAACCGGGTTTGGGTCGGTTACGCCCACCGGGTTAGGTTTGGGGCCGGCCAAGCCTAACCGGGTTTGGGTCGGTTACGCCCACCGGGTTAGGTTTGGGGCCGGCCAAGCCTAACCGGGTTTGGGTCGGTTACGCCCACCGGGTTAGGTTTGGGGCCGGCCAAGCCTAACCGGGTTTGGGTCGGTTACGCCCACCGGGTTAGGTTTGGGGCCGGCCAAGCCTAACCGGGTTTGGGTCGGTTACGCCCACCGGGTTAGGTTTGGGGCCGGCCAAGCCTAACCGGGTTTGGGTCGGTTACGCCCACCGGGTTAGGTTTGGGGCCGGCCAAGCCTAACCGGGTTTGGGTCGGTTACGCCCACCGGGTTAGGTTTGGGGCCGGCCAAGCCTAACCGGGTTTGGGTCGGTTACGCCCACCGGGTTAGGTTTGGGGCCGGCCAAGCCTAACCGGGTTTGGGTCGGTTACGCCCACCGGGTTAGGTTTGGGGCCGGCCAAGCCTAACCGGGTTTGGGTCGGTTACGCCCACCGGGTTAGGTTTGGGGCCGGCCAAGCCTAACCGGGTTTGGGTCGGTTACGCCCACCGGGTTAGGTTTGGGGCCGGCCAAGCCTAACCGGGTTTGGGTCGGTTACGCCCACCGGGTTAGGTTTGGGGCCGGCCAAGCCTAACCGGGTTTGGGTCGGTTACGCCCACCGGGTTAGGTTTGGGGCCGGCCAAGCCTAACCGGGTTTGGGTCGGTTACGCCCACCGGGTTAGGTTTGGGGCCGGCCAAGCCTAACCGGGTTTGGGTCGGTTACGCCCACCGGGTTAGGTTTGGGGCCGGCCAAGCCTAACCGGGTTTGGGTCGGTTACGCCCACCGGGTTAGGTTTGGGGCCGGCCAAGCCTAACCGGGTTTGGGTCGGTTACGCCCACCGGGTTAGGTTTGGGGCCGGCCAAGCCTAACCGGGTTTGGGTCGGTTACGCCCACCGGGTTAGGTTTGGGGCCGGCCAAGCCTAACCGGGTTTGGGTCGGTTACGCCCACCGGGTTAGGTTTGGGGCCGGCCAAGCCTAACCGGGTTTGGGTCGGTTACGCCCACCGGGTTAGGTTTGGGGCCGGCCAAGCCTAACCGGGTTTGGGTCGGTTACGCCCACCGGGTTAGGTTTGGGGCCGGCCAAGCCTAACCGGGTTTGGGTCGGTTACGCCCACCGGGTTAGGTTTGGGGCCGGCCAAGCCTAACCGGGTTTGGATCGGTTACGCCCACCGGGTTAGGTTTGGGGCCGGCCAAGCCTAACCGGGTTTGGGTCGGTTACGCCCACCGGGTTAGGTTTGGGGCCGGCCAAGCCTAACCGGGTTTGGGTCGGTTACGCCCACCGGGTTAGGTTTGGGGCCGGCCAAGCCTAACCGGGTTTGGGTCGGTTACGCCCACCGGGTTAGGTTTGGGGCCGGCCAAGCCTAACCGGGTTTGGGTCGGTTACGCCCACCGGGTTAGGTTTGGGGCCGGCCAAGCCTAACCGGGTTTGGGTCGGTTACGCCCACCGGGTTAGGTTTGGGGCCGGCCAAGCCTAACCGGGTTTGGGTCGGTTACGCCCACCGGGTTAGGTTTGGGGCCGGCCAAGCCTAACCGGGTTTGGGTCGGTTACGCCCACCGGGTTAGGTTTGGGGCCGGCCAAGCCTAACCGGGTTTGGGTCGGTTACGCCCACCGGGTTAGGTTTGGGGCCGGCCAAGCCTAACCGGGTTTGGGTCGGTTACGCCCACCGGGTTAGGTTTGGGGCCGGCCAAGCCTAACCGGGTTTGGGTCGGTTACGCCCACCGGGTTAGGTTTGGGGCCGGCCAAGCCTAACCGGGTTTGGGTCGGTTACGCCCACCGGGTTAGGTTTGGGGCCGGCCAAGCCTAACCGGGTTTGGGTCGGTTACGCCCACCGGGTTAGGTTTGGGGCCGGCCAAGCCTAACCGGGTTTGGGTCGGTTACGCCCACCGGGTTAGGTTTGGGGCCGGCCAAGCCTAACCGGGTTTGGGTCGGTTACGCCCACCGGGTTAGGTTTGGGGCCGGCCAAGCCTAACCGGGTTTGGGTCGGTTACGCCCACCGGGTTAGGTTTGGGGCCGGCCAAGCCTAACCGGGTTTGGGTCGGTTACGCCCACCGGGTTAGGTTTGGGGCCGGCCAAGCCTAACCGGGTTTGGGTCGGTTACGCCCACCGGGTTAGGTTTGGGGCCGGCCAAGCCTAACCGGGTTTGGGTCGGTTACGCCCACCGGGTTAGGTTTGGGGCCGGCCAAGCCTAACCGGGTTTGGGTCGGTTACGCCCACCGGGTTAGGTTTGGGGCCGGCCAAGCCTAACCGGGTTTGGGTCGGTTACGCCCACCGGGTTAGGTTTGGGGCCGGCCAAGCCTAACCGGGTTTGGGTCGGTTACGCCCACCGGGTTAGGTTTGGGGCCGGCCAAGCCTAACCGGGTTTGGGTCGGTTACGCCCACCGGGTTAGGTTTGGGGCCGGCCAAGCCTAACCGGGTTTGGGTCGGTTACGCCCACCGGGTTAGGTTTGGGGCCGGCCAAGCCTAACAGAATCTTCAGATCGAATAAGAATTTAGTCGACTGAACGGACGAATAAAATGGCCATCGCCTCCAGATGAGAATACTTCTTCAAGGTGGTCCGATTGCTTCAAGGACATGGCACGTTTTTAAAGGAGGGGATTCTAGCTTTCTACGTTGAAGTTTCTTTCAAAATTTCGTCAAAAATGACCTAGGACCAACCGTTTAGGAGATACGCAGCCTCAAAGGGTCAAAAAGTGAACTCTGAACTCCATCTTCTACCCGGTACCGTCGTCTTACAGAATCTTCAGATCGAATAAGAATTTAGTCGACTGAACGGACGAATAAAATGGCCATCGCCTCCAGATGAGAATACTTCTTCAAGGTGGTCCGATTGCTTCAAGGACATGGCACGTTTTTAAAGGAGGGGATTCTAGCTTTCTACATTGAAGTTTCTTTAAAAATTTCGTCAAAAATGACCTAGGACCAGCCGTTTAGGAGATACGCAGCCTCAAAGGGTCAAAAAGTGAACTCTGAACTCCATCTTCTACCCGGTACCGTCGTCTTACAGAATCTTCAGATCGAATAAGAATTTAGTCGACTGAACGGACGAATAAAATGGCCATCGCCTCCAGATGAGAATACTTCTTCAAGGTGGTCCGATTGCTTCAAGGACATGGCACGTTTTTAAAGGAGGGGATTCTAGCTTTCTACATTGAAGTTTCTTTCAAAATTTCGTCAAAAATGACCTAGGACCAGCCGTTTAGGAGATACGCAGCCTCAAAGGGTCAAAAAGTGAACTCTGAACTCCATCTTCTACACGGTACCGTCGTCTTACAGAATCTTCAGATCGAATAAGAATTTAGTCGACTGAACGGACGAATAAAATGGCCATCGCCTCCAGATGAGAATACTTCTTCAAGGTGGTCCGATTGCTTCAAGGACATGGCACGTTTTTAAGGAGGGGATTCTAGCTTTCTACGTTGAAGTTTCTTTCAAAATTTCGTCAAAAATGACCTAGGACCAACCGTTTAGGAGATACGCAGCCTCAAAGGGTCAAAAAGTGAACTCTGAACTCCATCTTCTACCCGGTACCGTCGTCTTACAGAATCTTCAGATCGAATAAGAATTTAGTCGACTGAACGGACGAATAAAATGGCCATCGCCTCCAGATGAGAATACTTCTACAAGGTGGTCCGATTGCTTCAAGGACATGGCACGTTTTTAAAGGAGGGGATTCTAGCTTTCTACATTGAAGTTTCTTTCAAAATTTCGTCAAAAATGACCTAGGACCAGCCGTTTAGGAGATACGCAGCCTCAAAGGGTCAAAAAGTGAACTCTGAACTCCATCTTCTACACGGTACCGTCGTCTTACAGAATCTTCAGATCGAATAAGAATTTAGTCGACTGAACGGACGAATAAAATGGCCATCGCCTTCTTCAAGGTGGTCCGATTGCTTCAAGGACATGGCACGTTTTTAAAGGAGGGGATTCTAGCTTTCTACATTGAAGTTTCTTTCAAAATTTCGTCAAAAATGACCTAGGACCAGCCGTTTAGGAGATACGCAGCCTCAAAGGGTCAAAAAGTGAACTCTGAACTCCATCTTCTACACGGTACCGTCGTCTTACAGAATCTTCAGATCGAATAAGAATTTAGTCGACTGAACGGACGAATAAAATGGCCATCGCCTCCAGATGAGAATACTTCTTCAAGGTGGTCCGATTGCTTCAAGGACATGGCACGTTTTTAAAGGAGGGGATTCTAGCTTTCTACATTGAAGTTTCTTTCAAAATTTCGTCAAAAATGACCTAGGACCAGCCGTTTAGGAGATACGCAGCCTCAAAGGGTCAAAAAGTGAACTCTGAACTCCATCTTCTACACGGTACCGTCGTCTTACAGAATCTTCAGATCGAATAAGAATTTAGTCGACTGAACGGACGAATAAAATGGCCATCGCCTCCAGATGAGAATACTTCTTCAAGGTGGTCCGATTGCTTCAAGGACATGGCACGTTTTTAAAGGAGGGGATTCTAGCTTTCTACGTTGAAGTTTCTTTCAAAATTTCGTCAAAAATGACCTAGGACTAACCGTTTAGGAGATACGCAGCCTCAAAGGGTCAAAAAGTGAACTCTGAACTCCATCTTCTACCCGGTACCGTCGTCTTACAGAATCTTCAGATCGAATAAGAATTTAGTCGACTGAACGGACGAATAAAATGGCCATCGCCTCCAGATGAGAATACTTCTTCAAGGTGGTCCGATTGCTTCAAGGACATGGCACGTTTTTAAGGAGGGGATTCTAGCTTTCTACATTGAAGTTTCTTTAAAAATTTCGTCAAAAATGACCTAGGACCAGCCGTTTAGGAGATACGCAGCCTCAAAGGGTCAAAAAGTGAACTCTGAACTCCATCTTCTACCCGGTACCGTCGTCTTACAGAATCTTCAGATCGAATAAGAATTTAGTCGACTGAACGGACGAATAAAATGGCCATCGCCTCCAGATGAGAATACTTCTTCAAGGTGGTCCGATTGCTTCAAGGACATGGCACGTTTTTAAAGGAGGGGATTCTAGCTTTCTACATTGAAGTTTCTTTCAAAATTTCGTCAAAAATGACCTAGGACCAGCCGTTTAGGAGATACGCAGCCTCAAAGGGTCAAAAAGTGAACTCTGAACTCCATCTTCTACACGGTACCGTCGTCTTACAGAATCTTCAGATCGAATAAGAATTTAGTCGACTGAACGGACGAATAAAATGGCCATCGCCTCCAGATGAGAATACTTCTTCAAGGTGGTCCGATTGCTTCAAGGACATGGCACGTTTTTAAAGGAGGGGATTCTAGCTTTCTACATTGAAGTTTCTTTAAAAATTTCGTCAAAAATGACCTAGGACCAGCCGTTTAGGAGATACGCAGCCTCAAAGGGTCAAAAAGTGAACTCTGAACTCCATCTTCTACCCGATACCGTCGTCTTACAGAATCTTCAGATCGAATAAGAATTTAGTCGACTGAACGGACGAATAAAATGGCCATCGCCTCCAGATGAGAATACTTCTTCAAGGTGGTCCGATTGCTTCAAGGACATGGCACGTTTTTATGGAGGGGATTCTAGCTTTCTACATCGAAGTTTCTTTCAAAATTTCGTCAAAAATGACCTAGGACCAGCCGTTTAGGAGATACGCAGCCTCAAAGGGTCAAAAAGTGAACTCTGAACTCCATCTTCTACACGGTACCGTCGTCTTACAGAATCTTCAGATCGAATAAGAATTTAGTCGACTGAACGGACGAATAAAATGGCCATCGCCTCCAGATGAGAATACTTCTTCAAGGTGGTCCGATTGCTTCAAGGACATGGCACGTTTTTAAGGAGGGGATTCTAGCTTTCTACATTGAAGTTTCTTTCAAAATTTCGTCAAAAATGACCTAGGACCAGCCGTTTAGGAGATACGCAGCCTCAAAGGGTCAAAAAGTGAACTCTGAACTCCATCTTCTACACGGTACCGTCGTCTTACAGAATCTTCAGATCGAATAAGAATTTAGTCGACTGAACGGACGAATAAAATGGCCATCGCCTCCAGATGAGAATACTTCTTCAAGGTGGTCCGATTGCTTCAAGGACATGGCACGTTTTTAAAGGAGGGGATTCTAGCTTTCTACTTTGAAGTTTCTTTCAAAATTTCGTCAAAAATGACCTAGGACCAGCCGTTTAAGAGATACGCAGCCTCAAAGGGTCAAAAAGTGAACTCTGAACTCCATCTTCTACACGGTACCGTCGTCTTACAGAATCTTCAGATCGAATAAGAATTTAGTCGACTGAACGGACGAATAAAATGGCCATCGCCTCCAGATGAGAATACTTCTTCAAGGTGGTCCGATTGCTTCAAGGACATGGCACGTTTTTAAAGGAGGGGATTCTAGCTTTCTACATTGAAGTTTCTTTCAAAATTTCGTCAAAAATGACCTAGGACCAGCCGTTTAGGAGATACGCAGCCTCAAAGGGTCAAAAAGTGAACTCTGAACTCCATCTTCTACACGGTACCGTCGTCTTACAGAATCTTCAGATCGAATAAGAATTTAGTCGACTGAACGGACGAATAAAATGGCCATCGCCTTCTTCAAGGTGGTCCGATTGCTTCAAGGACATGGCACGTTTTTAAAGGAGGGGATTCTAGCTTTCTACATTGAAGTTTCTTTAAAAATTTCGTCAAAAATGACCTAGGACCAGCCGTTTAGGAGATACGCAGCCTCAAAGGGTCAAAAAGTGAACTCTGAACTCCATCTTCTACCCGGTACCGTCGTCTTACAGAATCTTCAGATCGAATAAGAATTTAGTCGACTGAACGGACGAATAAAATGGCCATCGCCTCCAGATGAGAATACTTCTTCAAGGTGGTCCGATTGCTTCAAGGACATGGCACGTTTTTAAGGAGGGGATTCTAGCTTTCTACATTGAAGTTTCTTTCAAAATTTCGTCAAAAATGACCTAGGACCAGCCGTTTAGGAGATACGCAGCCTCAAAGGGTCAAAATGTGAACTCTGAACTCCATCTTCTACACGGTACCGTCGTCTTACAGAATCTTCAGATCGAATAAGAATTTAGTCGACTGAACGGACGAATAAAATGGCCATCGCCTCCAGATGAGAATACTTCTTCAAGGTGGTCCGATTGCTTCAAGGACATGGCACGTTTTTAAAGGAGGGGATTCTAGCTTTCTACATTGAAGTTTCCTTAAAAATTTCGTCAAAAATGACCTAGGACCAGCCGTTTAGGAGATACGCAGCCTCAAAGGGTCAAAAAGTGAACTCTGAACTCCATCTTCTACCCGGTACCGTCGTCTTACAGAATCTTCAGATCGAATAAGAATTTAGTCGACTGAACGGACGAATAAAATGGCCATCGCCTCCAGATGAGAATACTTCTTCAAGGTGGTCCGATTGCTTCAAGGACATGGCACGTTTTTAAGGAGGGGATTCTAGCTTTCTACATTGAAGTTTCTTTCAAAATTTCGTAAAAAATGACCTAGGACCAGCCGTTTAGGAGATACGCAGCCTCAAAGGGTCAAAAAGTGAACTCTGAACTCCATCTTCTACACGGTACCGTCGTCTTACAGAATCTTCAGATCGAATAAGAATTTAGTCGACTGAACGGACGAATAAAATGGCCATCGCCTCCAGATGAGAATACTTCTTCAAGGTGGTCCGATTGCTTCAAGGACATGGCACGTTTTTAAGGAGGGGATTCTAGCTTTCTACATTGAAGTTTCTTTCAAAATTTCGTCAAAAATGACCTAGGACCAGCCGTTTAGGAGATACGCAGCCTCAAAGGGTCAAAAAGTGAACTCTGAACTCCATCTTCTACCCGGTACCGTCGTCTTACAGAATCTTCAGATCGAATAAGAATTTAGTCGACTGAACGGACGAATAAAATGGCCATCGCCTCCAGATGAGAATACTTCTTCAAGGTGGTCCGATTGCTTCAAGGACATGGCACGTTTTTAAAGGAGGGGATTCTAGCTTTCTACATTGAAGTTTCTTTCAAAATTTCGTCAAAAATGACCTAGGACCAGCCGTTTAGGAGATACGCAGCCTCAAAGGGTCAAAAAGTGAACTCTGAACTCCATCTTCTACACGGTACCGTCGTCTTACAGAATCTTCAGATCGAATAAGAATTTAGTCGACTGAACGGACGAATAAAATGGCCATCGCCTCCAGATGAGAATACTTCTTCAAGGTGGTCCGATTGCTTCAAGGACATGGCACGTTTTTAAAGGAGGGGATTCTAGCTTTCTACATTGAAGTTTCTTTAAAAATTTCGTCAAAAATGACCTAGGACCAGCCGTTTAGGAGATACGCAGCCTCAAAGGGTCAAAAAGTGAACTCTGAACTCCATCTTCTACCCGATACCGTCGTCTTACAGAATCTTCAGATCGAATAAGAATTTAGTCGACTGAACGGACGAATAAAATGGCCATCGCCTCCAGATGAGAATACTTCTTCAAGGTGGTCCGATTGCTTCAAGGACATGGCACGTTTTTATGGAGGGGATTCTAGCTTTCTACATCGAAGTTTCTTTCAAAATTTCGTCAAAAATGACCTAGGACCAGCCGTTTAGGAGATACGCAGCCTCAAAGGGTCAAAAAGTGAACTCTGAACTCCATCTTCTACACGGTACCGTCGTCTTACAGAATCTTCAGATCGAATAAGAATTTAGTCGACTGAACGGACGAATAAAATGGCCATCGCCTCCAGATGAGAATACTTCTTCAAGGTGGTCCGATTGCTTCAAGGACATGGCACGTTTTTAAGGAGGGGATTCTAGCTTTCTACATTGAAGTTTCTTTCAAAATTTCGTCAAAAATGACCTAGGACCAGCCGTTTAGGAGATACGCAGCCTCAAAGGGTCAAAAAGTGAACTCTGAACTCCATCTTCTACACGGTACCGTCGTCTTACAGAATCTTCAGATCGAATAAGAATTTAGTCGACTGAACGGACGAATAAAATGGCCATCGCCTCCAGATGAGAATACTTCTTCAAGGTGGTCCGATTGCTTCAAGGACATGGCACGTTTTTAAAGGAGGGGATTCTAGCTTTCTACATTGAAGTTTCTTTCAAAATTTCGTCAAAAATGACCTAGGACCAGCCGTTTAGGAGATACGCAGCCTCAAAGGGTCAAAAAGTGAACTCTGAACTCCATCTTCTACACGGTACCGTCGTCTTACAGAATCTTCAGATCGAATAAGAATTTAGTCGACTGAACGGACGAATAAAATGGCCATCGCCTTCTTCAAGGTGGTCCGATTGCTTCAAGGACATGGCACGTTTTTAAAGGAGGGGATTCTAGCTTTCTACATTGAAGTTTCTTTAAAAATTTCGTCAAAAATGACCTAGGACCAGCCGTTTAGGAGATACGCAGCCTCAAAGGGTCAAAAAGTGAACTCTGAACTCCATCTTCTACCCGGTACCGTCGTCTTACAGAATCTTCAGATCGAATAAGAATTTAGTCGACTGAACGGACGAATAAAATGGCCATCGCCTCCAGATGAGAATACTTCTTCAAGGTGGTCCGATTGCTTCAAGGACATGGCACGTTTTTAAGGAGGGGATTCTAGCTTTCTACATTGAAGTTTCTTTCAAAATTTCGTCAAAAATGACCTAGGACCAGCCGTTTAGGAGATACGCAGCCTCAAAGGGTCAAAATGTGAACTCTGAACTCCATCTTCTACACGGTACCGTCGTCTTACAGAATCTTCAGATCGAATAAGAATTTAGTCGACTGAACGGACGAATAAAATGGCCATCGCCTCCAGATGAGAATACTTCTTCAAGGTGGTCCGATTGCTTCAAGGACATGGCACGTTTTTAAAGGAGGGGATTCTAGCTTTCTACATTGAAGTTTCCTTAAAAATTTCGTCAAAAATGACCTAGGACCAGCCGTTTAGGAGATACGCAGCCTCAAAGGGTCAAAAAGTGAACTCTGAACTCCATCTTCTACCCGGTACCGTCGTCTTACAGAATCTTCAGATCGAATAAGAATTTAGTCGACTGAACGGACGAATAAAATGGCCATCGCCTCCAGATGAGAATACTTCTTCAAGGTGGTCCGATTGCTTCAAGGACATGGCACGTTTTTAAGGAGGGGATTCTAGCTTTCTACATTGAAGTTTCTTTCAAAATTTCGTAAAAAATGACCTAGGACCAGCCGTTTAGGAGATACGCAGCCTCAAAGGGTCAAAAAGTGAACTCTGAACTCCATCTTCTACACGGTACCGTCGTCTTACAGAATCTTCAGATCGAATAAGAATTTAGTCGACTGAACGGACGAATAAAATGGCCATCGCCTCCAGATGAGAATACTTCTTCAAGGTGGTCCGATTGCTTCAAGGACATGGCACGTTTTTAAGGAGGGGATTCTAGCTTTCTACATTGAAGTTTCTTTCAAAATTTCGTCAAAAATGACCTAGGACCAGCCGTTTAGGAGATACGCAGCCTCAAAGGGTCAAAAAGTGAACTCTGAACTCCATCTTCTACACGGTACCGTCGTCTTACAGAATCTTCAGATCGAATAAGAATTTAGTCGACTGAACGGACGAATAAAATGGCCATCGCCTCCAGATGAGAATACTTCTTCAAGGTGGTCCGATTGCTTCAAGGACATGGCACGTTTTTAAAGGAGGGGATTCTAGCTTTCTACATTGAAGTTTCTTTCAAAATTTCGTCAAAAATGACCTAGGACCAGCCGTTTAGGAGATACGCAGCCTCAAAGGGTCAAAAAGTGAACTCTGAACTCCATCTTCTACACGGTACCGTCGTCTTACAGAATCTTCAGATCGAATAAGAATTTAGTCGACTGAACGGACGAATAAAATGGCCATCGCCTTCTTCAAGGTGGTCCGATTGCTTCAAGGACATGGCACGTTTTTAAAGGAGGGGATTCTAGCTTTCTACATTGAAGTTTCTTTCAAAATTTCGTCAAAAATGACCTAGGACCAGCCGTTTAGGAGATACGCAGCCTCAAAGGGTCAAAAAGTGAACTCTGAACTCCATCTTCTACACGGTACCGTCGTCTTACAGAATCTTCAGATCGAATAAGAATTTAGTCGACTGAACGGACGAATAAAATGGCCATCGCCTCCAGATGAGAATACTTCTTCAAGGTGGTCCGATTGCTTCAAGGACATGGCACGTTTTTAAAGGAGGGGATTCTAGCTTTCTACATTGAAGTTTCTTTCAAAATTTCGTCAAAAATGACCTAGGACCAGCCGTTTAGGAGATACGCAGCCTCAAAGGGTCAAAAAGTGAACTCTGAACTCCATCTTCTACACGGTACCGTCGTCTTACAGAATCTTCAGATCGAATAAGAATTTAGTCGACTGAACGGACGAATAAAATGGCCATCGCCTTCTTCAAGGTGGTCCGATTGCTTCAAGGACATGGCACGTTTTTAAAGGAGGGGATTCTAGCTTTCTACATTGAAGTTTCTTTCAAAATTTCGTCAAAAATGACCTAGGACCAGCCGTTTAGGAGATACGCAGCCTCAAAGGGTCAAAAAGTGAACTCTGAACTCCATCTTCTACACGGTACCGTCGTCTTACAGAATCTTCAGATCGAATAAGAATTTAGTCGACTGAACGGACGAATAAAATGGCCATCGCCTTCTTCAAGGTGGTCCGATTGCTTCAAGGACATGGCACGTTTTTAAAGGAGGGGATTCTAGCTTTCTACGTTGAAGTTTCTTTCAAAATTTCGTCAAAAATGACCTAGGACCAGCCGTTTAGGAGATACGCAGCCTCAAAGGGTCAAAAAGTGAACTCTGAACTCCATCTTCTACACGGTACCGTCGTCTTACAGAATCTTCAGATCGAATAAGAATTTAGAACTGAACGGATTTGCGTCGGTTACGCCCACCGGGTTAGGTTTGGGGCCGGCCAAGCCTAACCGGGTTTGGGTCGGTTACGCCCACCGGGTTAGGTTTGGGGCCGGCCAAGCCTAACCGGGTTTGGGTCGGTTACGCCCACCGGGTTAGGTTTGGGGCCGGCCAAGCCTAACCGGGTTTGGGTCGGTTACGCCCACCGGGTTAGGTTTGGGGCCGGCCAAGCCTAACCGGGTTTGGGTCGGTTACGCCCACCGGGTTAGGTTTGGGGCCGGCCAAGCCTAACCGGGTTTGGGTCGGTTACGCCCACCGGGTTAGGTTTGGGGCCGGACAAGCCTAACCGGGTTTGGGTCGGTTACGCCCACCGGGTTAGGTTTGGGGCCGGCCAAGCCTAACCGGGTTTGGGTCGGTTACGCCCACCGGGTTAGGTTTGGGGCCGGCCAAGCCTAACCGGGTTTGGGTCGGTTACGCCCACCGGGTTAGGTTTGGGGCCGGCCAAGCCTAACAGAATCTTCAGATCGAATAAGAATTTAGTCGACTGAACGGACGAATAAAATGGCCATCGCCTCCAGATGAGAATACTTCTTCAAGGTGGTCCGATTGCTTCAAGGACATAGCACGTTTTTAAAGGAGGGGATTCTAGCTTTCTACATTGAAGTTTCTTTCAAAATTTCGTCAAAAATGACCTAGGACCAGCCGTTTAGGAGATACGCAGCCTCAAAGGGTCAAAAAGTGAACTCTGAACTCCATCTTCTACACGGTACCGTCGTCTTACAGAATCTTCAGATCGAATAAGAATTTAGTCGACTGAACGGACGAATAAAATGGCCATCGCCTCCAGATGAGAATACTTCTTCAAGGTGGTCCGATTGCTTCAAGGACATGGCACGTTTTTAAAGGAGGGGATTCTAGCTTTCTACATTGAAGTTTCTTTCAAAATTTCGTCAAAAATGACCTAGGACCAGCCGTTTAGGAGATACGCAGCCTCAAAGGGTCAAAAAGTGAACTCTGAACTCCATCTTCTACACGGTACCGTCGTCTTACAGAATCTTCAGATCGAATAAGAATTTAGTCGACTGAACGGACGAATAAAATGGCCATCGCCTCCAGATGAGAATACTTCTTCAAGGTGGTCCGATTGCTTCAAGGACATGGCACGTTTTTAAAGGAGGGGATTCTAGCTTTCTACATTGAAGTTTCTTTCAAAATTTCGTCAAAAATGACCTAGAACCAGCCGTTTAGGAGATACGCAGCCTCAAAGGGTCAAAAAGTGAACTCTGAACTCCATCTTCTACACGGTACCGTCGTCTTACAGAATCTTCAGATCGAATAAGAATTTAGTCGACTGAACGGACGAATAAAATGGCCATCGCCTTCTTCAAGGTGGTCCGATTGCTTCAAGGACATGGCACGTTTTTAAAGGAGGGGATTCTAGCTTTCTACATTGAAGTTTCTTTCAAAATTTCGTCAAAAATGACCTAGGACCAGCCGTTTAGGAGATACGCAGCCTCAAAGGGTCAAAAAGTGAACTCTGAACTCCATCTTCTACACGGTACCGTCGTCTTACAGAATCTTCAGATCGAATAAGAATTTAGTCGACTGAACGGACGAATAAAATGGCCATCGCCTTCTTCAAGGTGGTCCGATTGCTTCAAGGACATGGCACGTTTTTAAAGGAGGGGATTCTAGCTTTCTACATTGAAGTTTCTTTCAAAATTTCGTCAAAAATGACCTAGGACCAGCCGTTTAGGAGATACGCAGCCTCAAAGGGTCAAAAAGTGAACTCTGAACTCCATCTTCTACACGGTACCGTCGTCTTACAGAATCTTCAGATCGAATAAGAATTTAGAACTGAACGGATTTGCGTCGGTTACGCCCACCGGGTTAGGTTTGGGGCCGGCCAAGCCTAACCGGGTTTGGGTCGGTTACGCCCACCGGGTTAGGTTTGGGGCCGGCCAAGCCTAACCGGGTTTGGGTCGGTTACGCCCACCGGGTTAGGTTTGGGGCCGGCCAAGCCTAACCGGGTTTGGGTCGGTTACGCCCACCGGGTTAGGTTTGGGGCCGGCCAAGCCTAACCGGGTTTGGGTCGGTTACGCCCACCGGGTTAGGTTTGGGGCCGGCCAAGCCTAACCGGGTTTGGGTCGGTTACGCCCACCGGGTTAGGTTTGGGGCCGGACAAGCCTAACCGGGTTTGGGTCGGTTACGCCCACCGGGTTAGGTTTGGGGCCGGCCAAGCCTAACCGGGTTTGGGTCGGTTACGCCCACCGGGTTAGGTTTGGGGCCGGCCAAGCCTAACCGGGTTTGGGTCGGTTACGCCCACCGGGTTAGGTTTGGGGCCGGCCAAGCCTAACAGAATCTTCAGATCGAATAAGAATTTAGTCGACTGAACGGACGAATAAAATGGCCATCGCCTCCAGATGAGAATACTTCTTCAAGGTGGTCCGATTGCTTCAAGGACATAGCACGTTTTTAAAGGAGGGGATTCTAGCTTTCTACATTGAAGTTTCTTTCAAAATTTCGTCAAAAATGACCTAGGACCAGCCGTTTAGGAGATACGCAGCCTCAAAGGGTCAAAAAGTGAACTCTGAACTCCATCTTCTACACGGTACCGTCGTCTTACAGAATCTTCAGATCGAATAAGAATTTAGTCGACTGAACGGACGAATAAAATGGCCATCGCCTCCAGATGAGAATACTTCTTCAAGGTGGTCCGATTGCTTCAAGGACATGGCACGTTTTTAAAGGAGGGGATTCTAGCTTTCTACATTGAAGTTTCTTTCAAAATTTCGTCAAAAATGACCTAGGACCAGCCGTTTAGGAGATACGCAGCCTCAAAGGGTCAAAAAGTGAACTCTGAACTCCATCTTCTACACGGTACCGTCGTCTTACAGAATCTTCAGATCGAATAAGAATTTAGTCGACTGAACGGACGAATAAAATGGCCATCGCCTCCAGATGAGAATACTTCTTCAAGGTGGTCCGATTGCTTCAAGGACATGGCACGTTTTTAAAGGAGGGGATTCTAGCTTTCTACATTGAAGTTTCTTTCAAAATTTCGTCAAAAATGACCTAGAACCAGCCGTTTAGGAGATACGCAGCCTCAAAGGGTCAAAAAGTGAACTCTGAACTCCATCTTCTACACGGTACCGTCGTCTTACAGAATCTTCAGATCGAATAAGAATTTAGTCGACTGAACGGACGAATAAAATGGCCATCGCCTTCTTCAAGGTGGTCCGATTGCTTCAAGGACATGGCACGTTTTTAAAGGAGGGGATTCTAGCTTTCTACATTGAAGTTTCTTTCAAAATTTCGTCAAAAATGACCTAGGACCAGCCGTTTAGGAGATACGCAGCCTCAAAGGGTCAAAAAGTGAACTCTGAACTCCATCTTCTACACGGTACCGTCGTCTTACAGAATCTTCAGATCGAATAAGAATTTAGTCGACTGAACGGACGAATAAAATGGCCATCGCCTTCTTCAAGGTGGTCCGATTGCTTCAAGGACATGGCACGTTTTTAAAGGAGGGGATTCTAGCTTTCTACATTGAAGTTTCTTTCAAAATTTCGTCAAAAATGACCTAGGACCAGCCGTTTAGGAGATACGCAGCCTCAAAGGGTCAAAAAGTGAACTCTGAACTCCATCTTCTACACGGTACCGTCGTCTTACAGAATCTTCAGATCGAATAAGAATTTAGTCGACTGAACGGACGAATAAAATGGCCATCGCCTTCTTCAAGGTGGTCCGATTGCTTCAAGGACATGGCACGTTTTTAAAGGAGGGGATTCTAGCTTTCTACGTTGAAGTTTCTTTCAAAATTTCGTCAAAAATGACCTAGGACCAGCCGTTTAGGAGATACGCAGCCTCAAAGGGTCAAAAAGTGAACTCTGAACTCCATCTTCTACACGGTACCGTCGTCTTACAGAATCTTCAGATCGAATAAGAATTTAGAACTGAACGGATTTGCGTCGGTTACGCCCACCGGGTTAGGTTTGGGGCCGGCCAAGCCTAACCGGGTTTGGGTCGGTTACGCCCACCGGGTTAGGTTTGGGGCCGGCCAAGCCTAACAGAATCTTCAGATCGAATAAGAATTTAGTCGACTGAACGGACGAATAAAATGGCCATCGCCTCCAGATGAGAATACTTCTTCAAGGTGGTCCGATTGCTTCAAGGACATAGCACGTTTTTAAAGGAGGGGATTCTAGCTTTCTACATTGAAGTTTCTTTCAAAATTTCGTCAAAAATGACCTAGGACCAGCCGTTTAGGAGATACGCAGCCTCAAAGGGTCAAAAAGTGAACTCTGAACTCCATCTTCTACACGGTACCGTCGTCTTACAGAATCTTCAGATCGAATAAGAATTTAGTCGACTGAACGGACGAATAAAATGGCCATCGCCTCCAGATGAGAATACTTCTTCAAGGTGGTCCGATTGCTTCAAGGACATGGCACGTTTTTAAAGGAGGGGATTCTAGCTTTCTACATTGAAGTTTCTTTCAAAATTTCGTCAAAAATGACCTAGGACCAGCCGTTTAGGAGATACGCAGCCTCAAAGGGTCAAAAAGTGAACTCTGAACTCCATCTTCTACACGGTACCGTCGTCTTACAGAATCTTCAGATCGAATAAGAATTTAGTCGACTGAACGGACGAATAAAATGGCCATCGCCTCCAGATGAGAATACTTCTTCAAGGTGGTCCGATTGCTTCAAGGACATGGCACGTTTTTAAAGGAGGGGATTCTAGCTTTCTACATTGAAGTTTCTTTCAAAATTTCGTCAAAAATGACCTAGAACCAGCCGTTTAGGAGATACGCAGCCTCAAAGGGTCAAAAAGTGAACTCTGAACTCCATCTTCTACACGGTACCGTCGTCTTACAGAATCTTCAGATCGAATAAGAATTTAGTCGACTGAACGGACGAATAAAATGGCCATCGCCTTCTTCAAGGTGGTCCGATTGCTTCAAGGACATGGCACGTTTTTAAAGGAGGGGATTCTAGCTTTCTACATTGAAGTTTCTTTCAAAATTTCGTCAAAAATGACCTAGGACCAGCCGTTTAGGAGATACGCAGCCTCAAAGGGTCAAAAAGTGAACTCTGAACTCCATCTTCTACACGGTACCGTCGTCTTACAGAATCTTCAGATCGAATAAGAATTTAGTCGACTGAACGGACGAATAAAATGGCCATCGCCTTCTTCAAGGTGGTCCGATTGCTTCAAGGACATGGCACGTTTTTAAAGGAGGGGATTCTAGCTTTCTACATTGAAGTTTCTTTCAAAATTTCGTCAAAAATGACCTAGGACCAGCCGTTTAGGAGATACGCAGCCTCAAAGGGTCAAAAAGTGAACTCTGAACTCCATCTTCTACACGGTACCGTCGTCTTACAGAATCTTCAGATCGAATAAGAATTTAGTCGACTGAACGGACGAATAAAATGGCCATCGCCTTCTTCAAGGTGGTCCGATTGCTTCAAGGACATGGCACGTTTTTAAAGGAGGGGATTCTAGCTTTCTACGTTGAAGTTTCTTTCAAAATTTCGTCAAAAATGACCTAGGACCAGCCGTTTAGGAGATACGCAGCCTCAAAGGGTCAAAAAGTGAACTCTGAACTCCATCTTCTACACGGTACCGTCGTCTTACAGAATCTTCAGATCGAATAAGAATTTAGAACTGAACGGATTTGCGTCGGTTACGCCCACCGGGTTAGGTTTGGGGCCGGCCAAGCCTAACCGGGTTTGGGTCGGTTACGCCCACCGGGTTAGGTTTGGGGCCGGCCAAGCCTAACCGGGTTTGGGTCGGTTACGCCCACCGGGTTAGGTTTGGGGCCGGCCAAGCCTAACCGGGTTTGGGTCGGTTACGCCCACCGGGTTAGGTTTGGGGCCGGCCAAGCCTAACCGGGTTTGGGTCGGTTACGCCCACCGGGTTAGGTTTGGGGCCGGCCAAGCCTAACCGGGTTTGGGTCGGTTACGCCCACCGGGTTAGGTTTGGGGCCGGCCAAGCCTAACCGGGTTTGGGTCGGTTACGCCCACCGGGTTAGGTTTGGGGCCGGCCAAGCCTAACCGGGTTTGGGTCGGTTACGCCCACCGGGTTAGGTTTGGGGCCGGCCAAGCCTAACCGGGTTTGGGTCGGTTACGCCCACCGGGTTAGGTTTGGGGCCGGCCAAGCCTAACCGGGTTTGGGTCGGTTACGCCCACCGGGTTAGGTTTGGGGCCGGCCAAGCCTAACCGGGTTTGGGTCGGTTACGCCCACCGGGTTAGGTTTGGGGCCGGCCAAGCCTAACCGGGTTTGGGTCGGTTACGCCCACCGGGTTAGGTTTGGGGCCGGCCAAGCCTAACCGGGTTTGGGTCGGTTACGCCCACCGGGTTAGGTTTGGGGCCGGCCAAGCCTAACCGGGTTTGGGTCGGTTACGCCCACCGGGTTAGGTTTGGGGCCGGCCAAGCCTAACCGGGTTTGGGTCGGTTACGCCCACCGGGTTAGGTTTGGGGCCGGCCAAGCCTAACCGGGTTTGGGTCGGTTACGCCCACCGGGTTAGGTTTGGGGCCGGCCAAGCCTAACCGGGTTTGGGTCGGTTACGCCCACCGGGTTAGGTTTGGGGCCGGCCAAGCCTAACCGGGTTTGGGTCGGTTACGCCCACCGGGTTAGGTTTGGGGCCGGCCAAGCCTAACCGGGTTTGGGTCGGTTACGCCCACCGGGTTAGGTTTGGGGCCGGCCAAGCCTAACCGGGTTTGGGTCGGTTACGCCCACCGGGTTAGGTTTGGGGCCGGCCAAGCCTAACCGGGTTTGGGTCGGTTACGCCCACCGGGTTAGGTTTGGGGCCGGCCAAGCCTAACCGGGTTTGGGTCGGTTACGCCCACCGGGTTAGGTTTGGGGCCGGCCAAGCCTAACCGGGTTTGGGTCGGTTACGCCCACCGGGTTAGGTTTGGGGCCGGCCAAGCCTAACCGGGTTTGGGTCGGTTACGCCCACCGGGTTAGGTTTGGGGCCGGCCAAGCCTAACCGGGTTTGGGTCGGTTACGCCCACCGGGTTAGGTTTGGGGCCGGCCAAGCCTAACCGGGTTTGGGTCGGTTACGCCCACCGGGTTAGGTTTGGGGCCGGCCAAGCCTAACCGGGTTTGGGTCGGTTACGCCCACCGGGTTAGGTTTGGGGCCGGCCAAGCCTAACCGGGTTTGGGTCGGTTACGCCCACCGGGTTAGGTTTGGGGCCGGCCAAGCCTAACCGGGTTTGGGTCGGTTACGCCCACCGGGTTAGGTTTGGGGCCGGCCAAGCCTAACCGGGTTTGGGTCGGTTACGCCCACCGGGTTAGGTTTGGGGCCGGCCAAGCCTAACCGGGTTTGGGTCGGTTACGCCCACCGGGTTAGGTTTGGGGCCGGCCAAGCCTAACCGGGTTTGGGTCGGTTACGCCCACCGGGTTAGGTTTGGGGCCGGCCAAGCCTAACCGGGTTTGGGTCGGTTACGCCCACCGGGTTAGGTTTGGGGCCGGCCAAGCCTAACCGGGTTTGGGTCGGTTACGCCCACCGGGTTAGGTTTGGGGCCGGCCAAGCCTAACCGGGTTTGGGTCGGTTACGCCCACCGGGTTAGGTTTGGGGCCGGCCAAGCCTAACCGGGTTTGGGTCGGTTACGCCCACCGGGTTAGGTTTGGGGCCGGCCAAGCCTAACCGGGTTTGGGTCGGTTACGCCCACCGGGTTAGGTTTGGGGCCGGCCAAGCCTAACCGGGTTTGGGTCGGTTACGCCCACCGGGTTAGGTTTGGGGCCGGCCAAGCCTAACCGGGTTTGGGTCGGTTACGCCCACCGGGTTAGGTTTGGGGCCGGCCAAGCCTAACCGGGTTTGGGTCGGTTACGCCCACCGGGTTAGGTTTGGGGCCGGCCAAGCCTAACCGGGTTTGGGTCGGTTACGCCCACCGGGTTAGGTTTGGGGCCGGCCAAGCCTAACCGGGTTTGGGTCGGTTACGCCCACCGGGTTAGGTTTGGGGCCGGCCAAGCCTAACCGGGTTTGGGTCGGTTACGCCCACCGGGTTAGGTTTGGGGCCGGCCAAGCCTAACCGGGTTTGGGTCGGTTACGCCCACCGGGTTAGGTTTGGGGCCGGCCAAGCCTAACCGGGTTTGGGTCGGTTACGCCCACCGGGTTAGGTTTGGGGCCGGCCAAGCCTAACCGGGTTTGGGTCGGTTACGCCCACCGGGTTAGGTTTGGGGCCGGCCAAGCCTAACCGGGTTTGGGTCGGTTACGCCCACCGGGTTAGGTTTGGGGCCGGCCAAGCCTAACCGGGTTTGGGTCGGTTACGCCCACCGGGTTAGGTTTGGGGCCGGCCAAGCCTAACCGGGTTTGGGTCGGTTACGCCCACCGGGTTAGGTTTGGGGCCGGCCAAGCCTAACCGGGTTTGGGTCGGTTACGCCCACCGGGTTAGGTTTGGGGCCGGCCAAGCCTAACCGGGTTTGGGTCGGTTACGCCCACCGGGTTAGGTTTGGGGCCGGCCAAGCCTAACCGGGTTTGGGTCGGTTACGCCCACCGGGTTAGGTTTGGGGCCGGCCAAGCCTAACCGGGTTTGGGTCGGTTACGCCCACCGGGTTAGGTTTGGGGCCGGCCAAGCCTAACCGGGTTTGGGTCGGTTACGCCCACCGGGTTAGGTTTGGGGCCGGCCAAGCCTAACCGGGTTTGGGTCGGTTACGCCCACCGGGTTAGGTTTGGGGCCGGCCAAGCCTAACCGGGTTTGGGTCGGTTACGCCCACCGGGTTAGGTTTGGGGCCGGCCAAGCCTAACCGGGTTTGGGTCGGTTACGCCCACCGGGTTAGGTTTGGGGCCGGCCAAGCCTAACCGGGTTTGGGTCGGTTACGCCCACCGGGTTAGGTTTGGGGCCGGCCAAGCCTAACCGGGTTTGGGTCGGTTACGCCCACCGGGTTAGGTTTGGGGCCGGCCAAGCCTAACCGGGTTTGGGTCGGTTACGCCCACCGGGTTAGGTTTGGGGCCGGCCAAGCCTAACCGGGTTTGGGTCGGTTACGCCCACCGGGTTAGGTTTGGGGCCGGCCAAGCCTAACCGGGTTTGGGTCGGTTACGCCCACCGGGTTAGGTTTGGGGCCGGCCAAGCCTAACCGGGTTTGGGTCGGTTACGCCCACCGGGTTAGGTTTGGGGCCGGCCAAGCCTAACCGGGTTTGGGTCGGTTACGCCCACCGGGTTAGGTTTGGGGCCGGCCAAGCCTAACCGGGTTTGGGTCGGTTACGCCCACCGGGTTAGGTTTGGGGCCGGCCAAGCCTAACCGGGTTTGGGTCGGTTACGCCCACCGGGTTAGGTTTGGGGCCGGCCAAGCCTAACCGGGTTTGGGTCGGTTACGCCCACCGGGTTAGGTTTGGGGCCGGCCAAGCCTAACCGGGTTTGGGTCGGTTACGCCCACCGGGTTAGGTTTGGGGCCGGCCAAGCCTAACAGAATCTTCAGATCGAATAAGAATTTAGCCGACTGAACGGACGAATAAAATGGCCATCGCCTCCAGATGAGAATACTTCTTCAAGGTGGTCCGATTGCTTCAAGGACATGGCACGTTTTTAAAGGAGGGGATTCCAGCTTTCTACATTGAAGTTTCTTTCAAAATTTCGTCAAAAATGACCTAGGACCAGCCGTTTAGGAGATACGCAGCCTCAAAGGGTCAAAAAGTGAACTCTGAACTCCATCTTCTACACGGTACCGTCGTCTTACAGAATCTTCAGATCGAATAAGAATTTAGTCGACTGAACGGACGAATAAAATGGCCATCGCCTCCAGATGAGAATACTTCTTCAAGGTGGTCCGATTGCTTCAAGGACATGGCACGTTTTTAAAGGAGGGGATTCTAGCTTTCTACATTGAAGTTTCTTTCAAAATTTCGTCAAAAATGACCTAGGACCAGCCGTTTAGGAGATATGCAGCCTCAAAGGGTCAAAAAGTGAACTCTGAACTCCATCTTCTACCCGGTACCGTCGTCTTACAGAATCTTCAGATCGAATAAGAATTTAGTCGACTGAACGGACGAATAAAATGGCCATCGCCTCCAGATGAGAATACTTCTTCAAGGTGGTCCGATTGCTTCAAGGACATGGCACGTTTTTAAAGGAGGGGATTCTAGCTTTCTACATTGAAGTTTCTTTCAAAATTTCGTCAAAAATGACCTAGGACCAGCCGTTTAGGAGATACGCAGCCTCAAAGGGTCAAAAAGTGAACTCTGAACTCCATCTTCTACACGGTACCGTCGTCTTACAGAATCTTCAGATCGAATAAGAATTTAGTCGACTGAACGGACGAATAAAATGGCCATCGCCTCCAGATGAGAATACTTCTTCAAGGTGGTCCGATTGCTTCAAGGACATGGCACGTTTTTAAAGGAGGGGATTCTAGCTTTCTACATTGAAGTTTCTTTCAAAATTTCGTCAAAAATGACCTAGGACCAGCCGTTTAGGAGATACGCAGCCTCAAAGGGTCAAAAAGTGAACTCTGAACTCCATCTTCTACACGGTACCGTCGTCTTACAGAATCTTCAGATCGAATAAGAATTTAGTCGACTGAACGGACGAATAAAATGGCCATCGCCTCCAGATGAGAATACTTCTTCAAGGTGGTCCGATTGCTTCAAGGACATGGCACGTTTTTAAAGGAGGGGATTCTAGCTTTCTACATTGAAGTTTCTTTAAAAATTTCGTCAAAAATGACCTAGGACCAGCCGTTTAGGAGATACGCAGCCTCAAAGGGTCAAAAAGTGAACTCTGAACTCCATCTTCTACCCGGTACCGTCGTCTTACAGAATCTTCAGATCGAATAAGAATTTAGTCGACTGAACGGACGAATAAAATGGCCATCGCCTCCAGATGAGAATACTTCTTCAAGGTGGTCCGATTGCTTCAAGGACATGGCACGTTTTTAAAGGAGGGGATTCTAGCTTTCTACATTGAAGTTTCTTTCAAAATTTCGTCAAAAATGACCTAGGACCAGCCGTTTAGGAGATACGCAGCCTCAAAGGGTCAAAAAGTGAACTCTGAACTCCATCTTCTACACGGTACCGTCGTCTTACAGAATCTTCAGATCGAATAAGAATTTAGTCGACTGAACGGACGAATAAAATGGCCATCGCCTCCAGATGAGAATACTTCTTCAAGGTGGTCCGATTGCTTCAAGGACATGGCACGTTTTTAAAGGAGGGGATTCCAGCTTTCTACATTGAAGTTTCTTTCAAAATTTCGTCAAAAATGACCTAGGACCAGCCGTTTAGGAGATACGCAGCCTCAAAGGGTCAAAAAGTGAACTCTGAACTCCATCTTCTACACGGTACCGTCGTCTTACAGAATCTTCAGATCGAATAAGAATTTAGTCGACTGAACGGACGAATAAAATGGCCATCGCCTCCAGATGAGAATACTTCTTCAAGGTGGTCCGATTGCTTCAAGGACATGGCACGTTTTTAAAGGAGGGGATTCTAGCTTTCTACATTGAAGTTTCTTTCAAAATTTCGTCAAAAATGACCTAGGACCAGCCGTTTAGGAGATACGCAGCCTCAAAGGGTCAAAAAGTGAACTCTGAACTCCATCTTCTACACGGTACCGTCGTCTTACAGAATCTTCAGATCGAATAAGAATTTAGTCGACTGAACGGACGAATAAAATGGCCATCGCCTTCTTCAAGGTGGTCCGATTGCTTCAAGGACATGGCACGTTTTTAAAGGAGGGGATTCCAGCTTTCTACATTGAAGTTTCTTTCAAAATTTCGTCAAAAATGACCTAGGACCAGCCGTTTAGGAGATACGCAGCCTCAAAGGGTCAAAAAGTGAACTCTGAACTCCATCTTCTACACGGTACCGTCGTCTTACAGAATCTTCAGATCGAATAAGAATTTAGTCGACTGAACGGACGAATAAAATGGCCATCGCCTCCAGATGAGAATACTTCTTCAAGGTGGTCCGATTGCTTCAAGGACATGGCACGTTTTTAAAGGAGGGGATTCTAGCTTTCTACATTGAAGTTTCTTTCAAAATTTCGTCAAAAATGACCTAGGACCAGCCGTTTAGGAGATACGCAGCCTCAAAGGGTCAAAAAGTGAACTCTGAACTCCATCTTCTACACGGTACCGTCGTCTTACAGAATCTTCAGATCGAATAAGAATTTAGTCGACTGAACGGACGAATAAAATGGCCATCGCCTTCTTCAAGGTGGTCCGATTGCTTCAAGGACATGGCACGTTTTTAAAGGAGGGGATTCTAGCTTTCTACATTGAAGTTTCTTTCAAAATTTCGTCAAAAATGACCTAGGACCAGCCGTTTAGGAGATACGCAGCCTCAAAGGGTCAAAAAGTGAACTCTGAACTCCATCTTCTACACGGTACCGTCGTCTTACAGAATCTTCAGATCGAATAAGAATTTAGTCGACTGAACGGACGAATAAAATGGCCATCGCCTCCAGATGAGAATACTTCTTCAAGGTGGTCCGATTGCTTCAAGGACATGGCACGTTTTTAAAGGAGGGGATTCTAGCTTTCTACATTGAAGTTTCTTTCAAAATTTCGTCAAAAATGACCTAGGACCAGCCGTTTAGGAGATACGCAGCCTCAAAGGGTCAAAAAGTGAACTCTGAACTCCATCTTCTACACGGTACCGTCGTCTTACAGAATCTTCAGATCGAATAAGAATTTAGTCGACTGAACGGACGAATAAAATGGCCATCGCCTTCTTCAAGGTGGTCCGATTGCTTCAAGGACATGGCACGTTTTTAAAGGAGGGGATTCCAGCTTTCTACATTGAAGTTTCTTTCAAAATTTCGTCAAAAATGACCTAGGACCAGCCGTTTAGGAGATACGCAGCCTCAAAGGGTCAAAAAGTGAACTCTGAACTCCATCTTCTACACGGTACCGTCGTCTTACAGAATCTTCAGATCGAATAAGAATTTAGTCGACTGAACGGACGAATAAAATGGCCATCGCCTCCAGATGAGAATACTTCTTCAAGGTGGTCCGATTGCTTCAAGGACATGGCACGTTTTTAAAGGAGGGGATTCTAGCTTTCTACATTGAAGTTTCTTTCAAAATTTCGTCAAAAATGACCTAGGACCAGCCGTTTAGGAGATACGCAGCCTCAAAGGGTCAAAAAGTGAACTCTGAACTCCATCTTCTACACGGTACCGTCGTCTTACAGAATCTTCAGATCGAATAAGAATTTAGTCGACTGAACGGACGAATAAAATGGCCATCGCCTTCTTCAAGGTGGTCCGATTGCTTCAAGGACATGGCACGTTTTTAAAGGAGGGGATTCCAGCTTTCTACATTGAAGTTTCTTTCAAAATTTCGTCAAAAATGACCTAGGACCAGCCGTTTAGGAGATACGCAGCCTCAAAGGGTCAAAAAGTGAACTCTGAACTCCATCTTCTACACGGTACCGTCGTCTTACAGAATCTTCAGATCGAATAAGAATTTAGTCGACTGAACGGACGAATAAAATGGCCATCGCCTCCAGATGAGAATACTTCTTCAAGGTGGTCCGATTGCTTCAAGGACATGGCACGTTTTTAAAGGAGGGGATTCTAGCTTTCTACACTGAAGTTTCTTTCAAAATTTCGTCAAAAATGACCTAGGACCAGCCGTTTAGGAGATACGCAGCCTCAAAGGGTCAAAAAGTGAACTCTGAACTCCATCTTCTACACGGTACCGTCGTCTTACAGAATCTTCAGATCGAATAAGAATTTAGTCGACTGAACGGACGAATAAAATGGCCATCGCCTTCTTCAAGGTGGTCCGATTGCTTCAAGGACATGGCACGTTTTTAAAGGAGGGGATTCCAGCTTTCTACATTGAAGTTTCTTTCAAAATTTCGTCAAAAATGACCTAGGACCAGCCGTTTAGGAGATACGCAGCCTCAAAGGGTCAAAAAGTGAACTCTGAACTCCATCTTCTACACGGTACCGTCGTCTTACAGAATCTTCAGATCGAATAAGAATTTAGTCGACTGAACGGACGAATAAAATGGCCATCGCCTCCAGATGAGAATACTTCTTCAAGGTGGTCCGATTGCTTCAAGGACATGGCACGTTTTTAAAGGAGGGGATTCTAGCTTTCTACATTGAAGTTTCTTTCAAAATTTCGTCAAAAATGACCTAGGACCAGCCGTTTAGGAGATACGCAGCCTCAAAGGGTCAAAAAGTGAACTCTGAACTCCATCTTCTACACGGTACCGTCGTCTTACAGAATCTTCAGATCGAATAAGAATTTAGTCGACTGAACGGACGAATAAAATGGCCATCGCCTTCTTCAAGGTGGTCCGATTGCTTCAAGGACATGGCACGTTTTTAAAGGAGGGGATTCTAGCTTTCTACATTGAAGTTTCTTTCAAAATTTCGTCAAAAATGACCTAGGACCAGCCGTTTAGGAGATACGCAGCCTCAAAGGGTCAAAAAGTGAACTCTGAACTCCATCTTCTACACGGTACCGTCGTCTTACAGAATCTTCAGATCGAATAAGAATTTAGTCGACTGAACGGACGAATAAAATGGCCATCGCCTCCAGATGAGAATACTTCTTCAAGGTGGTCCGATTGCTTCAAGGACATGGCACGTTTTTAAAGGAGGGGATTCTAGCTTTCTACATTGAAGTTTCTTTCAAAATTTCGTCAAAAATGACCTAGGACCAGCCGTTTAGGAGATACGCAGCCTCAAAGGGTCAAAAAGTGAACTCTGAACTCCATCTTCTACACGGTACCGTCGTCTTACAGAATCTTCAGATCGAATAAGAATTTAGTCGACTGAACGGACGAATAAAATGGCCATCGCCTTCTTCAAGGTGGTCCGATTGCTTCAAGGACATGGCACGTTTTTAAAGGAGGGGATTCTAGCTTTCTACATTGAAGTTTCTTTCAAAATTTCGTCAAAAATGACCTAGGACCAGCCGTTTAGGAGATACGCAGCCTCAAAGGGTCAAAAAGTGAACTCTGAACTCCATCTTCTACACGGTACCGTCGTCTTACAGAATCTTCAGATCGAATAAGAATTTAGTCGACTGAACGGACGAATAAAATGGCCATCGCCTTCTTCAAGGTGGTCCGATTGCTTCAAGGACATGGCACGTTTTTAAAGGAGGGGATTCCAGCTTTCTACATTGAAGTTTCTTTCAAAATTTCGTCAAAAATGACCTAGGACCAGCCGTTTAGGAGATACGCAGCCTCAAAGGGTCAAAAAGTGAACTCTGAACTCCATCTTCTACACGGTACCGTCGTCTTACAGAATCTTCAGATCGAATAAGAATTTAGTCGACTGAACGGACGAATAAAATGGCCATCGCCTCCAGATGAGAATACTTCTTCAAGGTGGTCCGATTGCTTCAAGGACATGGCACGTTTTTAAAGGAGGGGATTCTAGCTTTCTACATTGAAGTTTCTTTCAAAATTTCGTCAAAAATGACCTAGGACCAGCCGTTTAGGAGATACGCAGCCTCAAAGGGTCAAAAAGTGAACTCTGAACTCCATCTTCTACACGGTACCGTCGTCTTACAGAATCTTCAGATCGAATAAGAATTTAGTCGACTGAACGGACGAATAAAATGGCCATCGCCTTCTTCAAGGTGGTCCGATTGCTTCAAGGACATGGCACGTTTTTAAAGGAGGGGATTCCAGCTTTCTGCATTGAAGTTTCTTTCAAAATTTCGTCAAAAATGACCTAGGACCAGCCGTTTAGGAGATACGCAGCCTCAAAGGGTCAAAAAGTGAACTCTGAACTCCATCTTCTACACGGTACCGTCGTCTTACAGAATCTTCAGATCGAATAAGAATTTAGTCGACTGAACGGACGAATAAAATGGCCATCGCCTCCAGATGAGAATACTTCTTCAAGGTGGTCCGATTGCTTCAAGGACATGGCACGTTTTTAAAGGAGGGGATTCTAGCTTTCTACATTGAAGTTTCTTTCAAAATTTCGTCAAAAATGACCTAGGACCAGCCGTTTAGGAGATACGCAGCCTCAAAGGGTCAAAAAGTGAACTCTGAACTCCATCTTCTACACGGTACCGTCGTCTTACAGAATCTTCAGATCGAATAAGAATTTAGTCGACTGAACGGACGAATAAAATGGCCATCGCCTTCTTCAAGGTGGTCCGATTGCTTCAAGGACATGGCACGTTTTTAAAGGAGGGGATTCTAGCTTTCTACATTGAAGTTTCTTTCAAAATTTCGTCAAAAATGACCTAGGACCAGCCGTTTAGGAGATACGCAGCCTCAAAGGGTCAAAAAGTGAACTCTGAACTCCATCTTCTACACGGTACCGTCGTCTTACAGAATCTTCAGATCGAATAAGAATTTAGTCGACTGAACGGACGAATAAAATGGCCATCGCCTCCAGATGAGAATACTTCTTCAAGGTGGTCCGATTGCTTCAAGGACATGGCACGTTTTTAAAGGAGGGGATTCTAGCTTTCTACATTGAAGTTTCTTTCAAAATTTCGTCAAAAATGACCTAGGACCAGCCGTTTAGGAGATACGCAGCCTCAAAGGGTCAAAAAGTGAACTCTGAACTCCATCTTCTACACGGTACCGTCGTCTTACAGAATCTTCAGATCGAATAAGAATTTAGTCGACTGAACGGACGAATAAAATGGCCATCGCCTTCTTCAAGGTGGTCCGATTGCTTCAAGGACATGGCACGTTTTTAAAGGAGGGGATTCCAGCTTTCTACATTGAAGTTTCTTTCAAAATTTCGTCAAAAATGACCTAGGACCAGCCGTTTAGGAGATACGCAGCCTCAAAGGGTCAAAAAGTGAACTCTGAACTCCATCTTCTACACGGTACCGTCGTCTTACAGAATCTTCAGATCGAATAAGAATTTAGTCGACTGAACGGACGAATAAAATGGCCATCGCCTCCAGATGAGAATACTTCTTCAAGGTGGTCCGATTGCTTCAAGGACATGGCACGTTTTTAAAGGAGGGGATTCTAGCTTTCTACATTGAAGTTTCTTTCAAAATTTCGTCAAAAATGACCTAGGACCAGCCGTTTAGGAGATACGCAGCCTCAAAGGGTCAAAAAGTGAACTCTGAACTCCATCTTCTACACGGTACCGTCGTCTTACAGAATCTTCAGATCGAATAAGAATTTAGTCGACTGAACGGACGAATAAAATGGCCATCGCCTTCTTCAAGGTGGTCCGATTGCTTCAAGGACATGGCACGTTTTTAAAGGAGGGGATTCCAGCTTTCTACATTGAAGTTTCTTTCAAAATTTCGTCAAAAATGACCTAGGACCAGCCGTTTAGGAGATACGCAGCCTCAAAGGGTCAAAAAGTGAACTCTGAACTCCATCTTCTACACGGTACCGTCGTCTTACAGAATCTTCAGATCGAATAAGAATTTAGTCGACTGAACGGACGAATAAAATGGCCATCGCCTCCAGATGAGAATACTTCTTCAAGGTGGTCCGATTGCTTCAAGGACATGGCACGTTTTTAAAGGAGGGGATTCTAGCTTTCTACATTGAAGTTTCTTTCAAAATTTCGTCAAAAATGACCTAGGACCAGCCGTTTAGGAGATACGCAGCCTCAAAGGGTCAAAAAGTGAACTCTGAACTCCATCTTCTACACGGTACCGTCGTCTTACAGAATCTTCAGATCGAATAAGAATTTAGTCGACTGAACGGACGAATAAAATGGCCATCGCCTTCTTCAAGGTGGTCCGATTGCTTCAAGGACATGGCACGTTTTTAAAGGAGGGGATTCTAGCTTTCTACATTGAAGTTTCTTTCAAAATTTCGTCAAAAATGACCTAGGACCAGCCGTTTAGGAGATACGCAGCCTCAAAGGGTCAAAAAGTGAACTCTGAACTCCATCTTCTACACGGTACCGTCGTCTTACAGAATCTTCAGATCGAATAAGAATTTAGTCGACTGAACGGACGAATAAAATGGCCATCGCCTCCAGATGAGAATACTTCTTCAAGGTGGTCCGATTGCTTCAAGGACATGGCACGTTTTTAAAGGAGGGGATTCTAGCTTTCTACATTGAAGTTTCTTTCAAAATTTCGTCAAAAATGACCTAGGACCAGCCGTTTAGGAGATACGCAGCCTCAAAGGGTCAAAAAGTGAACTCTGAACTCCATCTTCTACACGGTACCGTCGTCTTACAGAATCTTCAGATCGAATAAGAATTTAGTCGACTGAACGGACGAATAAAATGGCCATCGCCTCCAGATGAGAATACTTCTTCAAGGTGGTCCGATTGCTTCAAGGACATGGCACGTTTTTAAAGGAGGGGATTCTAGCTTTCTACATTGAAGTTTCTTTCAAAATTTCGTCAAAAATGACCTAGGACCAGCCGTTTAGGAGATACGCAGCCTCAAAGGGTCAAAAAGTGAACTCTGAACTCCATCTTCTACACGGTACCGTCGTCTTACAGAATCTTCAGATCGAATAAGAATTTAGTCGACTGAACGGACGAATAAAATGGCCATCGCCTTCTTCAAGGTGGTCCGATTGCTTCAAGGACATGGCACGTTTTTAAAGGAGGGGATTCTAGCTTTCTACATTGAAGTTTCTTTCAAAATTTCGTCAAAAATGACCTAGGACCAGCCGTTTAGGAGATACGCAGCCTCAAAGGGTCAAAAAGTGAACTCTGAACTCCATCTTCTACACGGTACCGTCGTCTTACAGAATCTTCAGATCGAATAAGAATTTAGTCGACTGAACGGACGAATAAAATGGCCATCGCCTCCAGATGAGAATACTTCTTCAAGGTGGTCCGATTGCTTCAAGGACATGGCACGTTTTTAAAGGAGGGGATTCTAGCTTTCTACATTGAAGTTTCTTTCAAAATTTCGTCAAAAATGACCTAGGACCAGCCGTTTAGGAGATACGCAGCCTCAAAGGGTCAAAAAGTGAACTCTGAACTCCATCTTCTACACGGTACCGTCGTCTTACAGAATCTTCAGATCGAATAAGAATTTAGTCGACTGAACGGACGAATAAAATGGCCATCGCCTTCTTCAAGGTGGTCCGATTGCTTCAAGGACATGGCACGTTTTTAAAGGAGGGGATTCTAGCTTTCTACATTGAAGTTTCTTTCAAAATTTCGTCAAAAATGACCTAGGACCAGCCGTTTAGGAGATACGCAGCCTCAAAGGGTCAAAAAGTGAACTCTGAACTCCATCTTCTACACGGTACCGTCGTCTTACAGAATCTTCAGATCGAATAAGAATTTAGTCGACTGAACGGACGAATAAAATGGCCATCGCCTCCAGATGAGAATACTTCTTCAAGGTGGTCCGATTGCTTCAAGGACATGGCACGTTTTTAAAGGAGGGGATTCTAGCTTTCTACATTGAAGTTTCTTTCAAAATTTCGTCAAAAATGACCTAGGACCAGCCGTTTAGGAGATACGCAGCCTCAAAGGGTCAAAAAGTGAACTCTGAACTCCATCTTCTACACGGTACCGTCGTCTTACAGAATCTTCAGATCGAATAAGAATTTAGTCGACTGAACGGACGAATAAAATGGCCATCGCCTTCTTCAAGGTGGTCCGATTGCTTCAAGGACATGGCACGTTTTTAAAGGAGGGGATTCTAGCTTTCTACATTGAAGTTTCTTTCAAAATTTCGTCAAAAATGACCTAGGACCAGCCGTTTAGGAGATACGCAGCCTCAAAGGGTCAAAAAGTGAACTCTGAACTCCATCTTCTACACGGTACCGTCGTCTTACAGAATCTTCAGATCGAATAAGAATTTAGTCGACTGAACGGACGAATAAAATGGCCATCGCCTTCTTCAAGGTGGTCCGATTGCTTCAAGGACATGGCACGTTTTTAAAGGAGGGGATTCCAGCTTTCTACATTGAAGTTTCTTTCAAAATTTCGTCAAAAATGACCTAGGACCAGCCGTTTAGGAGATACGCAGCCTCAAAGGGTCAAAAAGTGAACTCTGAACTCCATCTTCTACACGGTACCGTCGTCTTACAGAATCTTCAGATCGAATAAGAATTTAGTCGACTGAACGGACGAATAAAATGGCCATCGCCTCCAGATGAGAATACTTCTTCAAGGTGGTCCGATTGCTTCAAGGACATGGCACGTTTTTAAAGGAGGGGATTCTAGCTTTCTACATTGAAGTTTCTTTCAAAATTTCGTCAAAAATGACCTAGGACCAGCCGTTTAGGAGATACGCAGCCTCAAAGGGTCAAAAAGTGAACTCTGAACTCCATCTTCTACACGGTACCGTCGTCTTACAGAATCTTCAGATCGAATAAGAATTTAGTCGACTGAACGGACGAATAAAATGGCCATCGCCTTCTTCAAGGTGGTCCGATTGCTTCAAGGACATGGCACGTTTTTAAAGGAGGGGATTCTAGCTTTCTACATTGAAGTTTCTTTCAAAATTTCGTCAAAAATGACCTAGGACCAGCCGTTTAGGAGATACGCAGCCTCAAAGGGTCAAAAAGTGAACTCTGAACTCCATCTTCTACACGGTACCGTCGTCTTACAGAATCTTCAGATCGAATAAGAATTTAGTCGACTGAACGGACGAATAAAATGGCCATCGCCTTCTTCAAGGTGGTCCGATTGCTTCAAGGACATGGCACGTTTTTAAGGAGGGGATTCTAGCTTTCTACATTGAAGTTTCTTTCAAAATTTCGTCAAAAATGACCTAGGACCAGCCGTTTAGGAGATACGCAGCCTCAAAGGGTCAAAAAGTGAACTCTGAACTCCATCTTCTACACGGTACCGTCGTCTTACAGAATCTTCAGATCGAATAAGAATTTAGTCGACTGAACGGACGAATAAAATGGCCATCGCCTTCTTCAAGGTGGTCCGATTGCTTCAAGGACATGGCACGTTTTTAAAGGAGGGGATTCTAGCTTTCTACATTGAAGTTTCTTTCAAAATTTCGTCAAAAATGACCTAGGACCAGCCGTTTAGGAGATACGCAGCCTCAAAGGGTCAAAAAGTGAACTCTGAACTCCATCTTCTACACGGTACCGTCGTCTTACAGAATCTTCAGATCGAATAAGAATTTAGTCGACTGAACGGACGAATAAAATGGCCATCGCCTCCAGATGAGAATACTTCTTCAAGGTGGTCCGATTGCTTCAAGGACATGGCACGTTTTTAAAGGAGGGGATTCTAGCTTTCTACATTGAAGTTTCTTTCAAAATTTCGTCAAAAATGACCTAGGACCAGCCGTTTAGGAGATACGCAGCCTCAAAGGGTCAAAAAGTGAACTCTGAACTCCATCTTCTACACGGTACCGTCGTCTTACAGAATCTTCAGATCGAATAAGAATTTAGTCGACTGAACGGACGAATAAAATGGCCATCGCCTTCTTCAAGGTGGTCCGATTGCTTCAAGGACATGGCACGTTTTTAAAGGAGGGGATTCTAGCTTTCTACATTGAAGTTTCTTTCAAAATTTCGTCAAAAATGACCTAGGACCAGCCGTTTAGGAGATACGCAGCCTCAAAGGGTCAAAAAGTGAACTCTGAACTCCATCTTCTACACGGTACCGTCGTCTTACAGAATCTTCAGATCGAATAAGAATTTAGTCGACTGAACGGACGAATAAAATGGCCATCGCCTCCAGATGAGAATACTTCTTCAAGGTGGTCCGATTGCTTCAAGGACATGGCACGTTTTTAAAGGAGGGGATTCTAGCTTTCTACATTGAAGTTTCTTTCAAAATTTCGTCAAAAATGACCTAGGACCAGCCGTTTAGGAGATACGCAGCCTCAAAGGGTCAAAAAGTGAACTCTGAACTCCATCTTCTACACGGTACCGTCGTCTTACAGAATCTTCAGATCGAATAAGAATTTAGTCGACTGAACGGACGAATAAAATGGCCATCGCCTTCTTCAAGGTGGTCCGATTGCTTCAAGGACATGGCACGTTTTTAAAGGAGGGGATTCTAGCTTTCTACATTGAAGTTTCTTTCAAAATTTCGTCAAAAATGACCTAGGACCAGCCGTTTAGGAGATACGCAGCCTCAAAGGGTCAAAAAGTGAACTCTGAACTCCATCTTCTACACGGTACCGTCGTCTTACAGAATCTTCAGATCGAATAAGAATTTAGTCGACTGAACGGACGAATAAAATGGCCATCGCCTTCTTCAAGGTGGTCCGATTGCTTCAAGGACATGGCACGTTTTTAAAGGAGGGGATTCTAGCTTTCTACATTGAAGTTTCTTTCAAAATTTCGTCAAAAATGACCTAGGACCAGCCGTTTAGGAGATACGCAGCCTCAAAGGGTCAAAAAGTGAACTCTGAACTCCATCTTCTACACGGTACCGTCGTCTTACAGAATCTTCAGATCGAATAAGAATTTAGTCGACTGAACGGACGAATAAAATGGCCATCGCCTCCAGATGAGAATACTTCTTCAAGGTGGTCCGATTGCTTCAAGGACATGGCACGTTTTTAAAGGAGGGGATTCTAGCTTTCTACATTGAAGTTTCTTTCAAAATTTCGTCAAAAATGACCTAGGACCAGCCGTTTAGGAGATACGCAGCCTCAAAGGGTCAAAAAGTGAACTCTGAACTCCATCTTCTACACGGTACCGTCGTCTTACAGAATCTTCAGATCGAATAAGAATTTAGTCGACTGAACGGACGAATAAAATGGCCATCGCCTCCAGATGAGAATACTTCTTCAAGGTGGTCCGATTGCTTCAAGGACATGGCACGTTTTTAAAGGAGGGGATTCTAGCTTTCTACATTGAAGTTTCTTTCAAAATTTCGTCAAAAATGACCTAGGACCAGCCGTTTAGGAGATACGCAGCCTCAAAGGGTCAAAAAGTGAACTCTGAACTCCATCTTCTACACGGTACCGTCGTCTTACAGAATCTTCAGATCGAATAAGAATTTAGTCGACTGAACGGACGAATAAAATGGCCATCGCCTTCTTCAAGGTGGTCCGATTGCTTCAAGGACATGGCACGTTTTTAAAGGAGGGGATTCTAGCTTTCTACATTGAAGTTTCTTTCAAAATTTCGTCAAAAATGACCTAGGACCAGCCGTTTAGGAGATACGCAGCCTCAAAGGGTCAAAAAGTGAACTCTGAACTCCATCTTCTACACGGTACCGTCGTCTTACAGAATCTTCAGATCGAATAAGAATTTAGTCGACTGAACGGACGAATAAAATGGCCATCGCCTTCTTCAAGGTGGTCCGATTGCTTCAAGCACATGGCACGTTTTTAAAGGAGGGGATTCTAGCTTTCTACGTTGAAGTTTCTTTCAAAATTTCGTCAAAAATGACCTAGGACCAGCCGTTTAGGAGATACGCAGCCTCAAAGGGTCAAAAAGTGAACTCTGAACTCCATCTTCTACACGGTACCGTCGTCTTACAGAATCTTCAGATCGAATAAGAATTTAGTACTGAACGGATTTGCGTCGGTTACGCCCACCGGGTTAGGTTTGGGGCCGGCCAAGCCTAACCGGGTTTGGGTCGGTTACGCCCACCGGGTTAGGTTTGGGGCCGGCCAAGCCTAACCGGGTTTGGGTCGGTTACGCCCACCGGGTTAGGTTTGGGGCCGGCCAAGCCTAACCGGGTTTGGGTCGGTTACGCCCACCGGGTTAGGTTTGGGGCCGGCCAAACCTAACCGGGTTTGGGTCGGTTACGCCCACCGGGTTAGGTTTGGGGCCGGCCAAGCCTAACCGGGTTTGGGTCGGTTACGCCCACCGGGTTAGGTTTGGGGCCGGCCAAGCCTAACCGGGTTTGGGTCGGTTACGCCCACCGGGTTAGGTTTGGGGCCGGCCAAGCCTAACCGGGTTTGGGTCGGTTACGCCCACCGGGTTAGGTTTGGGGCCGGCCAAGCCTAACCGGGTTTGGGTCGGTTACGCCCACCGGGTTAGGTTTGGGACCGGCCAAGCCTAACCGGGTTTGGGTCGGTTACGCCCACCGGGTTAGGTTTGGGGCCGGCCAAGCCTAACCGGGTTTGGGTCGGTTACGCCCACCGGGTTAGGTTTGGGGCCGGCCAAGCCTAACCGGGTTTGGGTCGGTTACGCCCACCGGGTTAGGTTTGGGGCCGGCCAAGCCTAACCGGGTTTGGGTCGGTTACGCCCACCGGGTTAGGTTTGGGGCCGGCCAAGCCTAACCGGGTTTGGGTCGGTTACGCCCACCGGGTTAGGTTTGGGGCCGGCCAAGCCTAACCGGGTTTGGGTCGGTTACGCCCACCGGGTTAGGTTTGGGGCCGGCCAAGCCTAACCGGGTTTGGGTCGGTTACGCCCACCGGGTTAGGTTTGGGGCCGGCCAAGCCTAACCGGGTTTGGGTCGGTTACGCCCACCGGGTTAGGTTTGGGGCCGGCCAAGCCTAACCGGGTTTGGGTCGGTTACGCCCACCGGGTTAGGTTTGGGGCCGGCCAAGCCTAACCGGGTTTGGGTCGGTTACGCCCACCGGGTTAGGTTTGGGGCCGGCCAAGCCTAACCGGGTTTGGGTCGGTTACGCCCACCGGGTTAGGTTTGGGGCCGGCCAAGCCTAACCGGGTTTGGGTCGGTTACGCCCACCGGGTTAGGTTTGGGGCCGGCCAAGCCTAACCGGGTTTGGGTCGGTTACGCCCACCGGGTTAGGTTTGGGGCCGGCCAAGCCTAACCGGGTTTGGGTCGGTTACGCCCACCGGGTTAGGTTTGGGGCCGGCCAAGCCTAACCGGGTTTGGGTCGGTTACGCCCACCGGGTTAGGTTTGGGGCCGGCCAAGCCTAACCGGGTTTGGGTCGGTTACGCCCACCGGGTTAGGTTTGGGGCCGGCCAAGCCTAACCGGGTTTGGGTCGGTTACGCCCACCGGGTTAGGTTTGGGGCCGGCCAAGCCTAACCGGGTTTGGGTCGGTTACGCCCACCGGGTTAGGTTTGGGGCCGGCCAAGCCTAACCGGGTTTGGGTCGGTTACGCCCACCGGGTTAGGTTTGGGGCCGGCCAAGCCTAACCGGGTTTGGGTCGGTTACGCCCACCGGGTTAGGTTTGGGGCCGGCCAAGCCTAACCGGGTTTGGGTCGGTTACGCCCACCGGGTTAGGTTTGGGGCCGGCCAAGCCTAACCGGGTTTGGGTCGGTTACGCCCACCGGGTTAGGTTTGGGGCCGGCCAAGCCTAACCGGGTTTGGGTCGGTTACGCCCACCGGGTTAGGTTTGGGGCCGGCCAAGCCTAACCGGGTTAGGTTTGGGGCCGGCCAAGCCTAACCGGGTTTGGGTCGGTTACGCCCACCGGGTTAGGTTTGGGGCCGGCCAAGCCTAACCGGGTTTGGGTCGGTTACGCCCACCGGGTTAGGTTTGGGGCCGGCCAAGCCTAACCGGGTTTGGGTCGGTTACGCCCACCGGGTTAGGTTTGGGGCCGGCCAAGCCTAACCGGGTTTGGGTCGGTTACGCCCACCGGGTTAGGTTTGGGGCCGGCCAAGCCTAACCGGGTTTGGGTCGGTTACGCCCACCGGGTTAGGTTTGGGGCCGGCCAAGCCTAACCGGGTTTGGGTCGGTTACGCCCACCGGGTTAGGTTTGGGGCCGGCCAAGCCTAACCGGGTTTGGGTCGGTTACGCCCACCGGGTTAGGTTTGGGGCCGGCCAAGCCTAACCGGGTTTGGGTCGGTTACGCCCACCGGGTTAGGTTTGGGGCCGGCCAAGCCTAACCGGGTTAGGTTTGGGGCCGGCCAAGCCTAACCGGGTTTGGTTCGGTTACGCCCACCGGGTTAGGTTTGGGGCCGGCCAAGCCTAACCGGGTTTGGGTCGGTTACGCCCACCGGGTTAGGTTTGGGGCCGGCCAAGCCTAACCGGGTTTGGGTCGGTTACGCCCACCGGGTTAGGTTTGGGGCCGGCCAAGCCTAACCGGGTTTGGGTCGGTTACGCCCACCGGGTTAGGTTTGGGGCCGGCCAAGCCTAACCGGGTTTGGGTCGGTTACGCCCACCGGGTTAGGTTTGGGGCCGGCCAAGCCTAACCGGGTTTGGGTCGGTTACGCCCACCGGGTTAGGTTTGGGGCCGGCCAAGCCTAACCGGGTTTGGGTCGGTTACGCCCACCGGGTTAGGTTTGGGGCCGGCCAAGCCTAACCGGGTTTGGGTCGGTTACGCCCACCGGGTTAGGTTTGGGGCCGGCCAAGCCTTTTTTTTTTTTTTTTTTTTTTTTTTATAGAGGGGGAAAATGCCTTACGCATACCCGGGCATGACTGCCGGGGTTATGTGGGACTCACCGCGGCGTGACGGTCTACCCACTAAAAACCCCCTCTGTTCTTCACTCCTTCTTTCCGCAATCCCCCTGGGCGGCCCGGAACGTCTGGTGTAGTACCTCGGACCGCCCTACCTGTGATAGGTGGGGATTCCTCCTTATCCGCATTTAGCCTTGTCAGGTCTATGCCTTCCACCTTATCCCGGGTACAACATTCCCGGGTCTCCTCACGTGGGAAGAAAAATGTCCCACCTACAGTAAAAATAAAACGCAAAGTAAACCACGAAACCCCCCACCCCCCACCCACCCCCACAAACCGTACGCGGATAAAATAAACGACGGTAGAAGCACGCGGATAAAATAAACGACGGTAGAAGCACGCGGATAAAATAAACATCGGTAAACGCACGCGGATAAAATAAACAACGGTAAAAGCACGCGGATAAAACAAAACAATGTCAATTACAAAATAAAATAAGTACCTACCGGGTAGGTTCATAAATAAATAAATAAATAACTAAATATTTATATAAAATTGAGTCATGTATGACACGCAGCTAGAGGGGGAATCCTACCGTTTCCTCTTACGGCCCCTCCTACGCCTCTCCTCGGCCTTTTTTCTGGCTATCTCCTGGGCGGCCCTAATTCTTTCTAATCTTATCGCCCGGTCCGCCGCCCTCTCCTTCTCCTGTCTATCAGACATCACTCGCCTTGCAAACTCCTTCAGGCAGGCCCATTTCGACTCCGATTCCATTGCCACTTTAACCATGGTTTCCACCTCTAACCATGGAACCCCCAGGCCCCTCTGCAGGTCCGCCCTTTCGCCCTCATAGGCGGGGCACTCCATCAACACATGCTCCGCGTCGTCCTGCGGGTCTCCACACTCCAGGCACTCACACCCCTGGGACTTACCGATTCTATGTTTAAACTTGTTAAAGACCCCGTGCCCCGTCATTAGCTGCATGAGATAATAATCCCCGATGACGGCCGGACCCCCACTATCAACGAAGGTCCCCACTTCCGGAACCAACCTCTTCACCCACCAGTGGCCCGGAGAGAAGTCCCACTCCGCCTGCCACTTATGCATAGCCTCACCCAGGGACACCGCCTTATGCTCTCGCACCCTTTGCTTTCTAATTTCAGGGTGCCCCTTATACCTTGGGTCCTCTCTATCTTTGGCCTTCTGCTCCGCTACCTCACGGCCCATACCGGCCTTAATATGCAGCGGCATACGTCCTGCCAGGACACATAGCGACATGAAGGCCACCGTCCGATAGGCCGCCGTGATCCTTGTGAGAGCCACCCTCTGCGTGCGTCTTAACATTGCCCTGTTGGCCTCCCACACCAGGGATCCCGCCCATACTGGAGCCGCGTACATCACCACCGACTCCCATACTGCGTAATATAATCTTCTAGCCTGGTGCGAGGGCCCCCTGGTGTTTGGCAATATAGTGGCCAGAGCCCCGGCCAGTCTATCGGCCCTATTGGACGCCTCCTCCAAGTGCGCACGGAACGTCCGTCTCACATCAAACGTCACCCCAAGGTATCTTACGGCCCTATTGGGGGTGATGTCTTCGCCCAGGATCCTATAGCTCCTGCTCTCAATGCGCTTCCCTGTCAGGAACACAACGTTCGTTTTTTCTGTGGCCAATTCCAGTCCCACATCCTCGAACCATCGGCCAACCGTATCCATTGCCATGGTCAGCGTCCTTTCTAACTGCGGGATACTACTGGCCGAGACGAGCACCGCAAGATCATCTGCATACGCCAGGGCCCTGACATCTCTGTCCCTGCCGTTCAGTGCCTTGAGCACCCCGTCGTATACGACATTCCACAAGAACGGCCCAAGGACTGAGCCCTGTGGGACCCCGGCGTACATCGCTCTCTCCACTTTCCCTTCCTGCGTGTGGACACATATCCCCCGGTCCGAAAGGTAATTACCCACGGTCTCATACACCGTGGCGGAGACCCCCCGCCTCAGCAGCTCCTCCATAATTATTTCCCACCTTAGGGCATTGAACGCATTCTTCACGTCAAACGATATAAACATACACGCCCTCCCCCTGGACCTACACGTGTCCGCGAACCTGGACACTTCTGAAGCGGCCTCCACCGTCCCGACCCCCCGTCGGAAACCAAATTGAAGAGGGTGGAAAGGATCCCTGCCCAGTTGCATCTCCAGGACCTCCTTCATGGCGTACTCCCAGATCTTCCCCAGGGCCGGAAGTATGCTAATAGGGCGGTGCGCCCTGGGATCCATCGGATCCTTACCTGCCTTCGGCAGCAAAACTACCCTGGCCCATTTCCACGTGGCCGGTATGGATCGCCTATTGAGCGTGTCTCTCACCATCTCCAGAATGTCCCCCTGCTCTGCCAACGCGATTACGGAGACCAACTCTGACGGGACCCTATCCAGGCCCGGGGCCTTCTTGGCCTTAATGCACTTAACCGCCCGGGCGATCATGGATCCGTCCACCAGCCTCTCGCCATCCTCTTCCACCTGCCCCCCCAAAGGGAGAGTTGGTCTCCTTACCCATCTGCGAAGGGTGCCCTGGGACCCTGGGGCCCGCCTGGCAGTCAGGGGAGATGGCGGGGACGTGTGGAACAGTACGTCCAGCGTCCTACCCACCTGTGTCGCTGACATCACCGTCTTCATGGTCTTCCCCTGGAGTCTAGACATAACCACCTTATAAGGCTTACCCCAGGGGTCCGCGTCGACCGTACCACACATGGCCCGCCACCAACCCTCCTTAGACCTCCAAATAAGGACCTGCACCAGTCTCCTCGCCTTGGAGTACTCCTTTCTCCTGGCTTCCACTTCCGGGATCTTTTTCTTCCGTCCCCTCTGGAACAATCTCCTTAGACGATGCATGTCCCTCCTGGCCTGGGCGATATCCTCATTCCACCAGAAGTTCGGGAGTTTCCCTCCTCCGGGACACCGCTTCCTCACCAGAGTCGCCTCCGAAACTTCCTCCAGCCTAGTCTGCATAATCTCCGCCTTGGGTCTTATGCCACTCCCCCGTTTCTCCTGTGGGAGACCTGGATTCGTCGCCGGATCCTGTGCACCCTCTTCCCTCCTCCTCCTGTATTCTGCCAGGGTCACATCCGGATCCATGTCCTTGGTGGAAAACGGGAACCATCCTGTCCCCCCCATTGACCTTCTCCCCTTTCCCCTCCTAATCTTATGGAGGACGTATCTGTGGTCCGACGCCGTGAAGTGGGGCAGGACCTCGCTCTTCTTAACTAGGGCCGCGAGGGCCCTGTCCATCGTCATTACATCTATGCACGACGTCCGACCGTTCCGATTGAAGGTGAATTTGTTCCTTAATCGAATCGGGACCAGCCCCAGCCTCCCAATCATACCCATGCATTCAAGGCCCTTCTTATCCCTGATCCTGCCTCCCCATGCCGGCGACTTGGCATTCAAATCCCCCGCCAGGATGACCCCCCTCGCCGGGGACATAAGGGGCTCCAGAATCCCCTCCAGGTCCTCTAAATATTGGGTAAACAGGGCGCCCTTCCTTCTAGGCGAGCAGTAGCAGCTGACCACTGTCATACCCTCCATCATTACCGCCACTATCCCCTGCGCTGTCACCGGCGTCGCCAAAGAGGCGAATCTCCCGTTAAATCCCGTTACCCAAACCGACGAGTCACCCGTCGCATCGTTGGCCCATTCCGGGAGCTGTCGGAACGGCTCGGATATGATGACCACATCCACGCGCAATTCGCATGCATTGTGGGTCATCATATCCTGGGCCAGCCTACACCTATTCAAATTAATCTGTAGGACCTTGAGCATTATCCCCCTTTTTTCTTCGGCAGGTCCTCCCCCGCCATCCCCCTTCTGTTGGCTGGGCACGCCAGTGACGCCGTAACGTGCGCAACCCCCTGCCCCGCTGCACCCTTCGATGCACATATCATGCATTTAGGGGGATTCCTGCAATCTCCGATGGCGTGGTCATCCTCCCCACACCGCCGGCAACGCTCCTTCCCCTCCGCTACCGAGGGGCAGTTACTCGCCACATGCCCAAGGAGATGGCACCTAAAACATCTCAGCAGTTTCGGAAGCACCCTAACTTTGGCCAACGTAAGCCCCAACCGCACTCTCATCCCCTCCATAACTCTTGGGAGGGCATTCGTAGGGGCATCCAATACTGCCACCTGGGTCCCCGATGCCAGTAGGCGCAACGCCTTAAGCCGAATTCGATCCTGGGGAATTTTGAATACCTCGGCCACCTCCTTAGTCAGTTCCGGACCTTCTACCATTGGGTCCATTTCCCTTATTTCGAACGTCGTTCTTTCCATAAGGGGAACACACTCCACCTCTTTCCCCACCAGGTTGTTGAGGGTAGTAGCCATGGTTCCTGCGCACGCCGTCTTCTCCAGTTCCAGCACCACGTGCCCCAACCTGGACTTCCTGATGGCCTTAATCCCCACCATCGCCTCTCTACCTTTCGTCACCACCGCCCTATACGTTTCCATAAAGGACCCCCCGTGGCCCACCTTCAACATTACCGCCTCGGGCCTCCTCCGTTCCCGACCTGGCCTTATCCTCCTCTTTGGCCCCCGTGCCCCGGCTTCCCCCTCAGACTGCCGTACTGGTTGTTGAGGCGCCCTCTGCGTCTGCCTCTGCTTAGTCTCCCCAGGATGGGTCGACTGTAGACCGTCCTGACCCCCAGAGACGTGATTCTCTCTACCCTTGCCCCGCTTCGAGGACTGCTGCGTCTGCCATTGTTGGACCCTCTGCTGCTGTCCCTGCCCGGGTGTATTCCGGGTCTCTTCCCTGAGCTCACGATCCCCACCAGTCGCTGGGTGCTCCCCAGTCCGTCCAGACACCTCCAGCTTCCCGGTTGACGAGGTGGGGGGAGGGGTCCTTCCCTCTACCACCTTCGAGAACAGCCCCTTCTTCAGGGCATTCCCCCCCACGGTGTCCCGCGCGGGGGTCTCCCCCGTTTCCAGGCGCGCATTGCTCCCCGACTCCTTCGGCCCCAGGGCACCCTCTCCCGACACTTCCTCTGCAAGGGCCCTTTTCTTGTTGTTCTGGGCCCTCTCCCTCTCCTCCACTGGGGAAGACCTCTGTCTCTTGGCCTTCTGCTGCTGCCTTTGCCCCATCGGGGAGTCCCCCGCGCTCCTACCAGCCACATCCGCCCTGTTCTTCCAGGGTGAGGCCCCACTACCTTTCCCCCTTTGTGGTGAATACTGGGTTCCATAATCCCTAGTATTAGTTCTACCCCCCACCCCACTCGTCGTCCTTGGCACCTGCTCCCCGAGCTGCCGGCCATCCTCAACTCTTGGCCCCGAGCTGCCGGCTCCTGCGAGAGCCTTTTCCTGGCCCTCATTCCCGATGGTAATCGCCTGGGCGGCTCCTGAGCCTGCCACCATCCCAGACACCCTGCCACACACTCTTGCCACCTTTCTGACGAAGGCCAGCATCACCTTCACTGAGACCACCTTCGATGATGCTTTCCTCGAGGTCAGTTCCTCCGTCACGCGGTTACACGCATCACTCAGGTCCTTCAGGAGCGAGACCATCTCCGCGGCGTCTTTATCATTCGCGGCAGCGCGGGTGCCATCCCCCGTGGACTCCGTCCATCTCGTCTCAGTCCTGATCCATGGGCCCGCGGCGATTTCTGGCCCCCAATCCGCCTGCACCTCCGGGAGATCCTGCTCTTGATCTCCTTGCCCCTTGCTCTCAACCCCCTCACCTCCGGGAGCCGGACCCGTCTCCGGGTCCGACTGCCCCCTCATCATGTTACTGGGGTATGTGGCCGGGGGGGACCTCGGAATGGTCTTACCCTTGAAGATCCCCGGTGGCGGGGTATCATGTTTCGGAGGGGGCGATCTTTGGAGGGTCCGTCCCTTCTTAATCTCCTCCTCCTTATTCGGTAGTTTCCCGGAGTTCGCACACCCACCTTCCTTGGCCCTTGGCGCCATTTTCTCCAATCTCGCCGTCGGGCCCTCCCCGCGAGTCATGAATTCTTTAAAGAAATCCTTCGCCGTGGGCCTCACAGCTTTCCCATCTCTCCCACTTACGGGCTGTACGCCTTCACTCCCCTCATCCCGCCATTCCAAATCCAAATCGATATCATAATCCTTATCATTGCCAGGTCTATCAGCTGTAGCTTCTTCCGGGGCTTTCGCCCCGGTGGCACCGGCCCGCTGCCTCAGCACGGTGTCATCGGTCCTATCACTATCCACTCCTTCTCCGCTGCCGACGGGGCAGAGTAAGGAGGATGGTCTAACACCACCAATCGCCTGTAATTCATCCGAGGCCAGGCTTAATTGGGACATCTTTCCATTCATTGTCTTAAAGGGCGACGGCCCCACCGCCCAGCGGATTTCTCCCCATACTCTCCGGCCCAGATTTACTGGCCGCGACCTTGCACCGGAATATATTCCGGAGGGACCCCCGAACAGTCGCAATTGGTCCTGTCCGGTCCCCAGCGGCAATCCCCTTACCCTACCCCCAAATATCGAGTATCGAGTCCCCTCCGGAGGGCCCCACCCGTCCCATCGCAACAGCGATGGGGGGGGAGGGAACCACCCGAGAGGCATTGTCCTTTCCTATAGGTGACTAATTCTCTCTCTTTTTGCAGATTTCCCGTACGCCGTCCCGACACAATACAAGAACGACACCTCACCATCAGGTAAGTATCGGTTGTTGCTGGTGGACTCTGATTCTTGGTGTCAGGCGACCCTATCTTGTTGCAGGTACCGCCGCTGGTTCCCGAATTGTAGCTATTACAATGGGGGGATCGCCATGCCCCCCCAAGGGAGCTGGTCCGCGGTGGGGCCTTCGGTCACCACACGGGGTTTTTAAGCCCCGGGGATCCCTTATAACTCCCACTAACCGTCATGCTCCACCGACGCCAGTCCCCGCGGTCCGGACACTGCTAGGTGCCCGGCCCCCGGGAGCCCGCGCCAGCTTCGCACTTCGGCCGTTCTCCTATCCGCCACCTGGAGACGCGCTCGGTTGGTGCTCAACCTAGATCGGCAAAGCCGATCCAGTCCCTCGCTCCCCTTTACGGGGATTGAGGAACAGCCGAGGGGGCCGGCCAAGCCTAACCGGGTTTGGGTCGGTTACGCCCACCGGGTTAGGTTTGGGGCCGGCCAAGCCTAACCGGGTTTGGGTCGGTTACGCCCACCGGGTTAGGTTTGGGGCCGGCCAAGCCTAACCGGGTTTGGGTCGGTTACGCCCACCGGGTTAGGTTTGGGGCCGGCCAAGCCTAACCGGGTTTGGGTCGGTTACGCCCACCGGGTTAGGTTTGGGGCCGGCCAAGCCTAACCGGGTTTGGGTCGGTTACGCCCACCGGGTTAGGTTTGGGGCCGGCCAAGCCTAACCGGGTTTGGGTCGGTTACGCCCACCGGGTTAGGTTTGGGGCCGGCCAAGCCTAACCGGGTTTGGGTCGGTTACGCCCACCGGGTTAGGTTTGGGGCCGGCCAAGCCTAACCGGGTTTGGGTCGGTTACGCCCACCGGGTTAGGTTTGGGGCCGGCCAAGCCTAACCGGGTTTGGGTCGGTTACGCCCACCGGGTTAGGTTTGGGGCCGGCCAAGCCTAACCGGGTTTGGGTCGGTTACGCCCACCGGGTTAGGTTTGGGGCCGGCCAAGCCTAACCGGGTTTGGGTCGGTTACGCCCACCGGGTTAGGTTTGGGGCCGGCCAAGCCTAACCGGGTTTGGGTCGGTTACGCCCACCGGGTTAGGTTTGGGGCCGGCCAAGCCTAACCGGGTTTGGGTCGGTTACGCCCACCGGGTTAGGTTTGGGGCCGGCCAAGCCTAACCGGGTTTGGGTCGGTTACGCCCACCGGGTTAGGTTTGGGGCCGGCCAAGCCTAACCGGGTTTGGGTCGGTTACGCCCACCGGGTTAGGTTTGGGGCCGGCCAAGCCTAACCGGGTTTGGGTCGGTTACGCCCACCGGGTTAGGTTTGGGGCCGGCCAAGCCTAACCGGGTTTGGGTCGGTTACGCCCACCGGGTTAGGTTTGGGGCCGGCCAAGCCTAACCGGGTTTGGGTCGGTTACGCCCACCGGGTTAGGTTTGGGGCCGGCCAAGCCTAACCGGGTTTGGGTCGGTTACGCCCACCGGGTTAGGTTTGGGGCCGGCCAAGCCTAACCGGGTTTGGGTCGGTTACGCCCACCGGGTTAGGTTTGGGGCCGGCCAAGCCTAACCGGGTTTGGGTCGGTTACGCCCACCGGGTTAGGTTTGGGGCCGGCCAAGCCTAACCGGGTTTGGGTCGGTTACGCCCACCGGGTTAGGTTTGGGGCCGGCCAAGCCTAACCGGGTTTGGGTCGGTTACGCCCACCGGGTTAGGTTTGGGGCCGGCCAAGCCTAACCGGGTTTGGGTCGGTTACGCCCACCGGGTTAGGTTTGGGGCCGGCCAAGCCTAACCGGGTTTGGGTCGGTTACGCCCACCGGGTTAGGTTTGGGGCCGGCCAAGCCTAACCGGGTTTGGGTCGGTTACGCCCACCGGGTTAGGTTTGGGGCCGGCCAAGCCTAACCGGGTTTGGGTCGGTTACGCCCACCGGGTTAGGTTTGGGGCCGGCCAAGCCTAACCGGGTTTGGGTCGGTTACGCCCACCGGGTTAGGTTTGGGGCCGGCCAAGCCTAACCGGGTTTGGGTCGGTTACGCCCACCGGGTTAGGTTTGGGGCCGGCCAAGCCTAACCGGGTTTGGGTCGGTTACGCCCACCGGGTTAGGTTTGGGGCCGGCCAAGCCTAACCGGGTTTGGGTCGGTTACGCCCACCGGGTTAGGTTTGGGGCCGGCCAAGCCTAACCGGGTTTGGGTCGGTTACGCCCACCGGGTTAGGTTTGGGGCCGGCCAAGCCTAACCGGGTTTGGGTCGGTTACGCCCACCGGGTTAGGTTTGGGGCCGGCCAAGCCTAACCGGGTTTGGGTCGGTTACGCCCACCGGGTTAGGTTTGGGGCCGGCCAAGCCTAACCGGGTTTGGGTCGGTTACGCCCACCGGGTTAGGTTTGGGGCCGGCCAAGCCTAACCGGGTTTGGGTCGGTTACGCCCACCGGGTTAGGTTTGGGGCCGGCCAAGCCTAACCGGGTTTGGGTCGGTTACGCCCACCGGGTTAGGTTTGGGGCCGGCCAAGCCTAACCGGGTTTGGGTCGGTTACGCCCACCGGGTTAGGTTTGGGGCCGGCCAAGCCTAACCGGGTTTGGGTCGGTTACGCCCACCGGGTTAGGTTTGGGGCCGGCCAAGCCTAACCGGGTTTGGGTCGGTTACGCCCACCGGGTTAGGTTTGGGGCCGGCCAAGCCTAACCGGGTTTGGGTCGGTTACGCCCACCGGGTTAGGTTTGGGGCCGGCCAAGCCTAACCGGGTTTGGGTCGGTTACGCCCACCGGGTTAGGTTTGGGGCCGGCCAAGCCTAACCGGGTTTGGGTCGGTTACGCCCACCGGGTTAGGTTTGGGGCCGGCCAAGCCTAACCGGGTTTGGGTCGGTTACGCCCACCGGGTTAGGTTTGGGGCCGGCCAAGCCTAACCGGGTTTGGGTCGGTTACGCCCACCGGGTTAGGTTTGGGGCCGGCCAAGCCTAACCGGGTTTGGGTCGGTTACGCCCACCGGGTTAGGTTTGGGGCCGGCCAAGCCTAACCGGGTTTGGGTCGGTTACGCCCACCGGGTTAGGTTTGGGGCCGGCCAAGCCTAACCGGGTTTGGGTCGGTTACGCCCACCGGGTTAGGTTTGGGGCCGGCCAAGCCTAACCGGGTTTGGGTCGGTTACGCCCACCGGGTTAGGTTTGGGGCCGGCCAAGCCTAACCGGGTTTGGGTCGGTTACGCCCACCGGGTTAGGTTTGGGGCCGGCCAAGCCTAACCGGGTTTGGGTCGGTTACGCCCACCGGGTTAGGTTTGGGGCCGGCCAAGCCTAACCGGGTTTGGGTCGGTTACGCCCACCGGGTTAGGTTTGGGGCCGGCCAAGCCTAACCGGGTTTGGGTCGGTTACGCCCACCGGGTTAGGTTTGGGGCCGGCCAAGCCTAACCGGGTTTGGGTCGGTTACGCCCACCGGGTTAGGTTTGGGGCCGGCCAAGCCTAACCGGGTTTGGGTCGGTTACGCCCACCGGGTTAGGTTTGGGGCCGGCCAAGCCTAACCGGGTTTGGGTCGGTTACGCCCACCGGGTTAGGTTTGGGGCCGGCCAAGCCTAACCGGGTTTGGGTCGGTTACGCCCACCGGGTTAGGTTTGGGGCCGGCCAAGCCTAACCGGGTTTGGGTCGGTTACGCCCACCGGGTTAGGTTTGGGGCCGGCCAAGCCTAACCGGGTTTGGGTCGGTTACGCCCACCGGGTTAGGTTTGGGGCCGGCCAAGCCTAACCGGGTTTGGGTCGGTTACGCCCACCGGGTTAGGTTTGGGGCCGGCCAAGCCTAACCGGGTTTGGGTCGGTTACGCCCACCGGGTTAGGTTTGGGGCCGGCCAAGCCTAACCGGGTTTGGGTCGGTTACGCCCACCGGGTTAGGTTTGGGGCCGGCCAAGCCTAACCGGGTTTGGGTCGGTTACGCCCACCGGGTTAGGTTTGGGGCCGGCCAAGCCTAACCGGGTTTGGGTCGGTTACGCCCACCGGGTTAGGTTTGGGGCCGGCCAAGCCTAACCGGGTTTGGGTCGGTTACGCCCACCGGGTTAGGTTTGGGGCCGGCCAAGCCTAACCGGGTTTGGGTCGGTTACGCCCACCGGGTTAGGTTTGGGGCCGGCCAAGCCTAACCGGGTTTGGGTCGGTTACGCCCACCGGGTTAGGTTTGGGGCCGGCCAAGCCTAACCGGGTTTGGGTCGGTTACGCCCACCGGGTTAGGTTTGGGGCCGGCCAAGCCTAACCGGGTTTGGGTCGGTTACGCCCACCGGGTTAGGTTTGGGGCCGGCCAAGCCTAACCGGGTTTGGGTCGGTTACGCCCACCGGGTTAGGTTTGGGGCCGGCCAAGCCTAACCGGGTTTGGGTCGGTTACGCCCACCGGGTTAGGTTTGGGGCCGGCCAAGCCTAACCGGGTTTGGGTCGGTTACGCCCACCGGGTTAGGTTTGGGGCCGGCCAAGCCTAACCGGGTTTGGGTCGGTTACGCCCACCGGGTTAGGTTTGGGGCCGGCCAAGCCTAACCGGGTTTGGGTCGGTTACGCCCACCGGGTTAGGTTTGGGGCCGGCCAAGCCTAACCGGGTTTGGGTCGGTTACGCCCACCGGGTTAGGTTTGGGGCCGGCCAAGCCTAACCGGGTTTGGGTCGGTTACGCCCACCGGGTTAGGTTTGGGGCCGGCCAAGCCTAACCGGGTTTGGGTCGGTTACGCCCACCGGGTTAGGTTTGGGGCCGGCCAAGCCTAACCGGGTTTGGGTCGGTTACGCCCACCGGGTTAGGTTTGGGGCCGGCCAAGCCTAACCGGGTTTGGGTCGGTTACGCCCACCGGGTTAGGTTTGGGGCCGGCCAAGCCTAACCGGGTTTGGGTCGGTTACGCCCACCGGGTTAGGTTTGGGGCCGGCCAAGCCTAACCGGGTTTGGGTCGGTTACGCCCACCGGGTTAGGTTTGGGGCCGGCCAAGCCTAACCGGGTTTGGGTCGGTTACGCCCACCGGGTTAGGTTTGGGGCCGGCCAAGCCTAACCGGGTTTGGGTCGGTTACGCCCACCGGGTTAGGTTTGGGGCCGGCCAAGCCTAACCGGGTTTGGGTCGGTTACGCCCACCGGGTTAGGTTTGGGGCCGGCCAAGCCTAACCGGGTTTGGGTCGGTTACGCCCACCGGGTTAGGTTTGGGGCCGGCCAAGCCTAACCGGGTTTGGGTCGGTTACGCCCACCGGGTTAGGTTTGGGGCCGGCCAAGCCTAACAGAATCTTCAGATCGAATAAGAATTTAGCCGACTGAACGGACGAATAAAATGGCCATCGCCTCCAGATGAGAATACTTCTTCAAGGTGGTCCGATTGCTTCAAGGACATGGCACGTTTTTAAAGGAGGGGATTCCAGCTTTCTACATTGAAGTTTCTTTCAAAATTTCGTCAAAAATGACCTAGGACCAGCCGTTTAGGAGATACGCAGCCTCAAAGGGTCAAAAAGTGAACTCTGAACTCCATCTTCTACACGGTACCGTCGTCTTACAGAATCTTCAGATCGAATAAGAATTTAGTCGACTGAACGGACGAATAAAATGGCCATCGCCTCCAGATGAGAATACTTCTTCAAGGTGGTCCGATTGCTTCAAGGACATGGCACGTTTTTAAAGGAGGGGATTCTAGCTTTCTACATTGAAGTTTCTTTCAAAATTTCGTCAAAAATGACCTAGGACCAGCCGTTTAGGAGATATGCAGCCTCAAAGGGTCAAAAAGTGAACTCTGAACTCCATCTTCTACCCGGTACCGTCGTCTTACAGAATCTTCAGATCGAATAAGAATTTAGTCGACTGAACGGACGAATAAAATGGCCATCGCCTCCAGATGAGAATACTTCTTCAAGGTGGTCCGATTGCTTCAAGGACATGGCACGTTTTTAAAGGAGGGGATTCTAGCTTTCTACATTGAAGTTTCTTTCAAAATTTCGTCAAAAATGACCTAGGACCAGCCGTTTAGGAGATACGCAGCCTCAAAGGGTCAAAAAGTGAACTCTGAACTCCATCTTCTACACGGTACCGTCGTCTTACAGAATCTTCAGATCGAATAAGAATTTAGTCGACTGAACGGACGAATAAAATGGCCATCGCCTCCAGATGAGAATACTTCTTCAAGGTGGTCCGATTGCTTCAAGGACATGGCACGTTTTTAAAGGAGGGGATTCTAGCTTTCTACATTGAAGTTTCTTTCAAAATTTCGTCAAAAATGACCTAGGACCAGCCGTTTAGGAGATACGCAGCCTCAAAGGGTCAAAAAGTGAACTCTGAACTCCATCTTCTACACGGTACCGTCGTCTTACAGAATCTTCAGATCGAATAAGAATTTAGTCGACTGAACGGACGAATAAAATGGCCATCGCCTCCAGATGAGAATACTTCTTCAAGGTGGTCCGATTGCTTCAAGGACATGGCACGTTTTTAAAGGAGGGGATTCTAGCTTTCTACATTGAAGTTTCTTTAAAAATTTCGTCAAAAATGACCTAGGACCAGCCGTTTAGGAGATACGCAGCCTCAAAGGGTCAAAAAGTGAACTCTGAACTCCATCTTCTACCCGGTACCGTCGTCTTACAGAATCTTCAGATCGAATAAGAATTTAGTCGACTGAACGGACGAATAAAATGGCCATCGCCTCCAGATGAGAATACTTCTTCAAGGTGGTCCGATTGCTTCAAGGACATGGCACGTTTTTAAAGGAGGGGATTCTAGCTTTCTACATTGAAGTTTCTTTCAAAATTTCGTCAAAAATGACCTAGGACCAGCCGTTTAGGAGATACGCAGCCTCAAAGGGTCAAAAAGTGAACTCTGAACTCCATCTTCTACACGGTACCGTCGTCTTACAGAATCTTCAGATCGAATAAGAATTTAGTCGACTGAACGGACGAATAAAATGGCCATCGCCTCCAGATGAGAATACTTCTTCAAGGTGGTCCGATTGCTTCAAGGACATGGCACGTTTTTAAAGGAGGGGATTCTAGCTTTCTACATTGAAGTTTCTTTCAAAATTTCGTCAAAAATGACCTAGGACCAGCCGTTTAGGAGATACGCAGCCTCAAAGGGTCAAAAAGTGAACTCTGAACTCCATCTTCTACACGGTACCGTCGTCTTACAGAATCTTCAGATCGAATAAGAATTTAGTCGACTGAACGGACGAATAAAATGGCCATCGCCTCCAGATGAGAATACTTCTTCAAGGTGGTCCGATTGCTTCAAGGACATGGCACGTTTTTAAGGAGGGGATTCTAGCTTTCTACATTGAAGTTTCTTTCAAAATTTCGTCAAAAATGACCTAGGACCAGCCGTTTAGGAGATACGCAGCCTCAAAGGGTCAAAAAGTGAACTCTGAACTCCATCTTCTACACGGTACCGTCGTCTTACAGAATCTTCAGATCGAATAAGAATTTAGTCGACTGAACGGACGAATAAAATGGCCATCCCCTCCAGATGAGAATACTTCTTCAAGGTGGTCCGATTGCTTCAAGGACATGGCACGTTTTTAAGGAGGGGATTCTAGCTTTCTACATTGAAGTTTCTTTCAAAATTTCGTCAAAAATGACCTAGGACCAGCCGTTTAGGAGATACGCAGCCTCAAAGGGTCAAAAAGTGAACTCTGAACTCCATCTTCTACACGGTACCGTCGTCTTACAGAATCTTCAGATCGAATAAGAATTTAGTCGACTGAACGGACGAATAAAATGGCCATCGCCTTCTTCAAGGTGGTCCGATTGCTTCAAGGACATGGCACGTTTTTAAAGGAGGGGATTCTAGCTTTCTACATTGAAGTTTCTTTCAAAATTTCGTCAAAAATGACCTAGGACCAGCCGTTTAGGAGATACGCAGCCTCAAAGGGTCAAAAAGTGAACTCTGAACTCCATCTTCTACACGGTACCGTCGTCTTACAGAATCTTCAGATCGAATAAGAATTTAGTCGACTGAACGGACGAATAAAATGGCCATCGCCTCCAGATGAGAATACTTCTTCAAGGTGGTCCGATTGCTTCAAGGACATGGCACGTTTTTAAAGGAGGGGATTCTAGCTTTCTACATTGAAGTTTCTTTCAAAATTTCGTCAAAAATGACCTAGGACCAGCCGTTTAGGAGATACGCAGCCTCAAAGGGTCAAAAAGTGAACTCTGAACTCCATCTTCTACACGGTACCGTCGTCTTACAGAATCTTCAGATCGAATAAGAATTTAGTCGACTGAACGGACGAATAAAATGGCCATCGCCTTCTTCAAGGTGGTCCGATTGCTTCAAGGACATGGCACGTTTTTAAAGGAGGGGATTCTAGCTTTCTACATTGAAGTTTCTTTCAAAATTTCGTCAAAAATGACCTAGGACCAGCCGTTTAGGAGATACGCAGCCTCAAAGGGTCAAAAAGTGAACTCTGAACTCCATCTTCTACACGGTACCGTCGTCTTACAGAATCTTCAGATCGAATAAGAATTTAGTCGACTGAACGGACGAATAAAATGGCCATCGCCTCCAGATGAGAATACTTCTTCAAGGTGGTCCGATTGCTTCAAGGACATGGCACGTTTTTAAAGGAGGGGATTCTAGCTTTCTACACTGAAGTTTCTTTCAAAATTTCGTCAAAAATGACCTAGGACCAGCCGTTTAGGAGATACGCAGCCTCAAAGGGTCAAAAAGTGAACTCTGAACTCCATCTTCTACACGGTACCGTCGTCTTACAGAATCTTCAGATCGAATAAGAATTTAGTACTGAACGGATTTGCGTCGGTTACGCCCACCGGGTTAGGTTTGGGGCCGGCCAAGCCTAACCGGGTTTGGGTCGGTTACGCCCACCGGGTTAGGTTTGGGGCCGGCCAAGCCTAACCGGGTTTGGGTCGGTTACGCCCACCGGGTTAGGTTTGGGGCCGGCCAAGCCTAACCGGGTTTGGGTCGGTTACGCCCACCGGGTTAGGTTTGGGGCCGGCCAAGCCTAACCGGGTTTGGGTCGGTTACGCCCACCGGGTTAGGTTTGGGGCCGGCCAAGCCTAACCGGGTTTGGGTCGGTTACGCCCACCGGGTTAGGTTTGGGGCCGGCCAAGCCTAACCGGGTTTGGGTCGGTTACGCCCACCGGGTTAGGTTTGGGGCCGGCCAAGCCTAACCGGGTTTGGGTCGGTTACGCCCACCGGGTTAGGTTTGGGGCCGGCCAAGCCTAACCGGGTTTGGGTCGGTTACGCCCACCGGGTTAGGTTTGGGGCCGGCCAAGCCTAACCGGGTTTGGGTCGGTTACGCCCACCGGGTTAGGTTTGGGGCCGGCCAAGCCTAACCGGGTTTGGGTCGGTTACGCCCACCGGGTTAGGTTTGGGGCCGGCCAAGCCTAACCGGGTTTGGGTCGGTTACGCCCACCGGGTTAGGTTTGGGGCCGGCCAAGCCTAACCGGGTTTGGGTCGGTTACGCCCACCGGGTTAGGTTTGGGGCCGGCCAAGCCTAACCGGGTTTGGGTCGGTTACGCCCACCGGGTTAGGTTTGGGGCCGGCCAAGCCTAACCGGGTTTGGGTCGGTTACGCCCACCGGGTTAGGTTTGGGGCCGGCCAAGCCTAACCGGGTTTGGGTCGGTTACGCCCACCGGGTTAGGTTTGGGGCCGGCCAAGCCTAACCGGGTTTGGGTCGGTTACGCCCACCGGGTTAGGTTTGGGGCCGGCCAAGCCTAACCGGGTTTGGGTCGGTTACGCCCACCGGGTTAGGTTTGGGGCCGGCCAAGCCTAACCGGGTTTGGGTCGGTTACGCCCACCGGGTTAGGTTTGGGGCCGGCCAAGCCTAACCGGGTTTGGGTCGGTTACGCCCACCGGGTTAGGTTTGGGGCCGGCCAAGCCTAACCGGGTTTGGGTCGGTTACGCCCACCGGGTTAGGTTTGGGGCCGGCCAAGCCTAACCGGGTTTGGGTCGGTTACGCCCACCGGGTTAGGTTTGGGGCCGGCCAAGCCTAACCGGGTTTGGGTCGGTTACGCCCACCGGGTTAGGTTTGGGGCCGGCCAAGCCTAACCGGGTTTGGGTCGGTTACGCCCACCGGGTTAGGTTTGGGGCCGGCCAAGCCTAACCGGGTTTGGGTCGGTTACGCCCACCGGGTTAGGTTTGGGGCCGGCCAAGCCTAACCGGGTTTGGGTCGGTTACGCCCACCGGGTTAGGTTTGGGGCCGGCCAAGCCTAACCGGGTTTGGGTCGGTTACGCCCACCGGGTTAGGTTTGGGGCCGGCCAAGCCTAACCGGGTTTGGGTCGGTTACGCCCACCGGGTTAGGTTTGGGGCCGGCCAAGCCTAACCGGGTTTGGGTCGGTTACGCCCACCGGGTTAGGTTTGGGGCCGGCCAAGCCTAACCGGGTTTGGGTCGGTTACGCCCACCGGGTTAGGTTTGGGGCCGGCCAAGCCTAACCGGGTTTGGGTCGGTTACGCCCACCGGGTTAGGTTTGGGGCCGGCCAAGCCTAACCGGGTTTGGGTCGGTTACGCCCACCGGGTTAGGTTTGGGGCCGGCCAAGCCTAACCGGGTTTGGGTCGGTTACGCCCACCGGGTTAGGTTTGGGGCCGGCCAAGCCTAACCGGGTTTGGGTCGGTTACGCCCACCGGGTTAGGTTTGGGGCCGGCCAAGCCTAACCGGGTTTGGGTCGGTTACGCCCACCGGGTTAGGTTTGGGGCCGGCCAAGCCTAACCGGGTTTGGGTCGGTTACGCCCACCGGGTTAGGTTTGGGGCCGGCCAAGCCTAACCGGGTTTGGGTCGGTTACGCCCACCGGGTTAGGTTTGGGGCCGGCCAAGCCTAACCGGGTTTGGGTCGGTTACGCCCACCGGGTTAGGTTTGGGGCCGGCCAAGCCTAACCGGGTTTGGGTCGGTTACGCCCACCGGGTTAGGTTTGGGGCCGGCCAAGCCTAACCGGGTTTGGGTCGGTTACGCCCACCGGGTTAGGTTTGGGGCCGGCCAAGCCTAACCGGGTTTGGGTCGGTTACGCCCACCGGGTTAGGTTTGGGGCCGGCCAAGCCTAACCGGGTTTGGGTCGGTTACGCCCACCGGGTTAGGTTTGGGGCCGGCCAAGCCTAACCGGGTTTGGGTCGGTTACGCCCACCGGGTTAGGTTTGGGGCCGGCCAAGCCTAACCGGGTTTGGGTCGGTTACGCCCACCGGGTTAGGTTTGGGGCCGGCCAAGCCTAACCGGGTTTGGGTCGGTTACGCCCACCGGGTTAGGTTTGGGGCCGGCCAAGCCTAACCGGGTTTGGGTCGGTTACGCCCACCGGGTTAGGTTTGGGGCCGGCCAAGCCTAACCGGGTTTGGGTCGGTTACGCCCACCGGGTTAGGTTTGGGGCCGGCCAAGCCTAACCGGGTTTGGGTCGGTTACGCCCACCGGGTTAGGTTTGGGGCCGGCCAAGCCTAACCGGGTTTGGGTCGGTTACGCCCACCGGGTTAGGTTTGGGGCCGGCCAAGCCTAACCGGGTTTGGGTCGGTTACGCCCACCGGGTTAGGTTTGGGGCCGGCCAAGCCTAACCGGGTTTGGGTCGGTTACGCCCACCGGGTTAGGTTTGGGGCCGGCCAAGCCTAACCGGGTTTGGGTCGGTTACGCCCACCGGGTTAGGTTTGGGGCCGGCCAAGCCTAACCGGGTTTGGGTCGGTTACGCCCACCGGGTTAGGTTTGGGGCCGGCCAAGCCTAACCGGGTTTGGGTCGGTTACGCCCACCGGGTTAGGTTTGGGGCCGGCCAAGCCTAACCGGGTTTGGGTCGGTTACGCCCACCGGGTTAGGTTTGGGGCCGGCCAAGCCTAACCGGGTTTGGGTCGGTTACGCCCACCGGGTTAGGTTTGGGGCCGGCCAAGCCTAACCGGGTTTGGGTCGGTTACGCCCACCGGGTTAGGTTTGGGGCCGGCCAAGCCTAACCGGGTTTGGGTCGGTTACGCCCACCGGGTTAGGTTTGGGGCCGGCCAAGCCTAACCGGGTTTGGGTCGGTTACGCCCACCGGGTTAGGTTTGGGGCCGGCCAAGCCTAACCGGGTTTGGGTCGGTTACGCCCACCGGGTTAGGTTTGGGGCCGGCCAAGCCTAACCGGGTTTGGGTCGGTTACGCCCACCGGGTTAGGTTTGGGGCCGGCCAAGCCTAACCGGGTTTGGGTCGGTTACGCCCACCGGGTTAGGTTTGGGGCCGGCCAAGCCTAACCGGGTTTGGGTCGGTTACGCCCACCGGGTTAGGTTTGGGGCCGGCCAAGCCTAACCGGGTTTGGGTCGGTTACGCCCACCGGGTTAGGTTTGGGGCCGGCCAAGCCTAACCGGGTTTGGGTCGGTTACGCCCACCGGGTTAGGTTTGGGGCCGGCCAAGCCTAACCGGGTTTGGGTCGGTTACGCCCACCGGGTTAGGTTTGGGGCCGGCCAAGCCTAACCGGGTTTGGGTCGGTTACGCCCACCGGGTTAGGTTTGGGGCCGGCCAAGCCTAACAGAATCTTCAGATCGAATAAGAATTTAGCCGACTGAACGGACGAATAAAATGGCCATCGCCTCCAGATGAGAATACTTCTTCAAGGTGGTCCGATTGCTTCAAGGACATGGCACGTTTTTAAAGGAGGGGATTCCAGCTTTCTACATTGAAGTTTCTTTCAAAATTTCGTCAAAAATGACCTAGGACCAGCCGTTTAGGAGATACGCAGCCTCAAAGGGTCAAAAAGTGAACTCTGAACTCCATCTTCTACCCGGTACCGTCGTCTTACAGAATCTTCAGATCGAATAAGAATTTAGTCGACTGAACGGACGAATAAAATGGCCATCGCCTCCAGATGAGAATACTTCTTCAAGGTGGTCCGATTGCTTCAAGGACATGGCACGTTTTTAAAGGAGGGGATTCTAGCTTTCTACATTGAAGTTTCTTTCAAAATTTCGTCAAAAATGACCTAGGACCAGCCGTTTAGGAGATACGCAGCCTCAAAGGGTCAAAAAGTGAACTCTGAACTCCATCTTCTACACGGTACCGTCGTCTTACAGAATCTTCAGATCGAATAAGAATTTAGTCGACTGAACGGACGAATAAAATGGCCATCGCCTCCAGATGAGAATACTTCTTCAAGGTGGTCCGATTGCTTCAAGGACATGGCACGTTTTTAAAGGAGGGGATTCTAGCTTTCTACATTGAAGTTTCTTTCAAAATTTCGTCAAAAATGACCTAGGACCAGCCGTTTAGGAGATACGCAGCCTCAAAGGGTCAAAAAGTGAACTCTGAACTCCATCTTCTACACGGTACCGTCGTCTTACAGAATCTTCAGATCGAATAAGAATTTAGTCGACTGAACGGACGAATAAAATGGCCATCGCCTCCAGATGAGAATACTTCTTCAAGGTGGTCCGATTGCTTCAAGGACATGGCACGTTTTTAAGGAGGGGATTCTAGCTTTCTACATTGAAGTTTCTTTCAAAATTTCGTCAAAAATGACCTAGGACCAGCCGTTTAGGAGATACGCAGCCTCAAAGGGTCAAAAAGTGAACTCTGAACTCCATCTTCTACACGGTACCGTCGTCTTACAGAATCTTCAGATCGAATAAGAATTTAGTCGACTGAACGGACGAATAAAATGGCCATCGCCTTCTTCAAGGTGGTCCGATTGCTTCAAGGACATGGCACGTTTTTAAAGGAGGGGATTCTAGCTTTCTACATTGAAGTTTCTTTAAAAATTTCGTCAAAAATGACCTAGGACCAGCCGTTTAGGAGATACGCAGCCTCAAAGGGTCAAAAAGTGAACTCTGAACTCCATCTTCTACCCGGTACCGTCGTCTTACAGAATCTTCAGATCGAATAAGAATTTAGTCGACTGAACGGACGAATAAAATGGCCATCGCCTCCAGATGAGAATACTTCTTCAAGGTGGTCCGATTGCTTCAAGGACATGGCACGTTTTTAAAGGAGGGGATTCTAGCTTTCTACATTGAAGTTTCTTTCAAAATTTCGTCAAAAATGACCTAGGACCAGCCGTTTAGGAGATACGCAGCCTCAAAGGGTCAAAAAGTGAACTCTGAACTCCATCTTCTACACGGTACCGTCGTCTTACAGAATCTTCAGATCGAATAAGAATTTAGTCGACTGAACGGACGAATAAAATGGCCATCGCCTCCAGATGAGAATACTTCTTCAAGGTGGTCCGATTGCTTCAAGGACATGGCACGTTTTTAAAGGAGGGGATTCTAGCTTTCTACATTGAAGTTTCTTTCAAAATTTCGTCAAAAATGACCTAGGACCAGCCGTTTAGGAGATACGCAGCCTCAAAGGGTCAAAAAGTGAACTCTGAACTCCATCTTCTACACGGTACCGTCGTCTTACAGAATCTTCAGATCGAATAAGAATTTAGTCGACTGAACGGACGAATAAAATGGCCATCGCCTCCAGATGAGAATACTTCTTCAAGGTGGTCCGATTGCTTCAAGGACATGGCACGTTTTTAAGGAGGGGATTCTAGCTTTCTACATTGAAGTTTCTTTCAAAATTTCGTCAAAAATGACCTAGGACCAGCCGTTTAGGAGATACGCAGCCTCAAAGGGTCAAAAAGTGAACTCTGAACTCCATCTTCTACACGGTACCGTCGTCTTACAGAATCTTCAGATCGAATAAGAATTTAGTCGACTGAACGGACGAATAAAATGGCCATCGCCTCCAGATGAGAATACTTCTTCAAGGTGGTCCGATTGCTTCAAGGACATGGCACGTTTTTAAGGAGGGGATTCTAGCTTTCTACATTGAAGTTTCTTTCAAAATTTCGTCAAAAATGACCTAGGACCAGCCGTTTAGGAGATACGCAGCCTCAAAGGGTCAAAAAGTGAACTCTGAACTCCATCTTCTACACGGTACCGTCGTCTTACAGAATCTTCAGATCGAATAAGAATTTAGTCGACTGAACGGACGAATAAAATGGCCATCGCCTTCTTCAAGGTGGTCCGATTGCTTCAAGGACATGGCACGTTTTTAAAGGAGGGGATTCTAGCTTTCTACATTGAAGTTTCTTTCAAAATTTCGTCAAAAATGACCTAGGACCAGCCGTTTAGGAGATACGCAGCCTCAAAGGGTCAAAAAGTGAACTCTGAACTCCATCTTCTACACGGTACCGTCGTCTTACAGAATCTTCAGATCGAATAAGAATTTAGTCGACTGAACGGACGAATAAAATGGCCATCGCCTCCAGATGAGAATACTTCTTCAAGGTGGTCCGATTGCTTCAAGGACATGGCACGTTTTTAAAGGAGGGGATTCTAGCTTTCTACATTGAAGTTTCTTTCAAAATTTCGTCAAAAATGACCTAGGACCAGCCGTTTAGGAGATACGCAGCCTCAAAGGGTCAAAAAGTGAACTCTGAACTCCATCTTCTACACGGTACCGTCGTCTTACAGAATCTTCAGATCGAATAAGAATTTAGTCGACTGAACGGACGAATAAAATGGCCATCGCCTTCTTCAAGGTGGTCCGATTGCTTCAAGGACATGGCACGTTTTTAAAGGAGGGGATTCTAGCTTTCTACACTGAAGTTTCTTTCAAAATTTCGTCAAAAATGACCTAGGACCAGCCGTTTAGGAGATACGCAGCCTCAAAGGGTCAAAAAGTGAACTCTGAACTCCATCTTCTACACGGTACCGTCGTCTTACAGAATCTTCAGATCGAATAAGAATTTAGTACTGAACGGATTTGCGTCGGTTACGCCCACCGGGTTAGGTTTGGGGCCGGCCAAGCCTAACCGGGTTTGGGTCGGTTACGCCCACCGGGTTAGGTTTGGGGCCGGCCAAGCCTAACCGGGTTTGGGTCGGTTACGCCCACCGGGTTAGGTTTGGGGCCGGCCAAGCCTAACCGGGTTTGGGTCGGTTACGCCCACCGGGTTAGGTTTGGGGCCGGCCAAGCCTAACCGGGTTTGGGTCGGTTACGCCCACCGGGTTAGGTTTGGGGCCGGCCAAGCCTAACCGGGTTTGGGTCGGTTACGCCCACCGGGTTAGGTTTGGGGCCGGCCAAGCCTAACCGGGTTTGGGTCGGTTACGCCCACCGGGTTAGGTTTGGGGCCGGCCAAGCCTAACCGGGTTTGGGTCGGTTACGCCCACCGGGTTAGGTTTGGGGCCGGCCAAGCCTAACCGGGTTTGGGTCGGTTACGCCCACCGGGTTAGGTTTGGGGCCGGCCAAGCCTAACCGGGTTTGGGTCGGTTACGCCCACCGGGTTAGGTTTGGGGCCGGCCAAGCCTAACCGGGTTTGGGTCGGTTACGCCCACCGGGTTAGGTTTGGGGCCGGCCAAGCCTAACCGGGTTTGGGTCGGTTACGCCCACCGGGTTAGGTTTGGGGCCGGCCAAGCCTAACCGGGTTTGGGTCGGTTACGCCCACCGGGTTAGGTTTGGGGCCGGCCAAGCCTAACCGGGTTTGGGTCGGTTACGCCCACCGGGTTAGGTTTGGGGCCGGCCAAGCCTAACCGGGTTTGGGTCGGTTACGCCCACCGGGTTAGGTTTGGGGCCGGCCAAGCCTAACCGGGTTTGGGTCGGTTACGCCCACCGGGTTAGGTTTGGGGCCGGCCAAGCCTAACCGGGTTTGGGTCGGTTACGCCCACCGGGTTAGGTTTGGGGCCGGCCAAGCCTAACCGGGTTTGGGTCGGTTACGCCCACCGGGTTAGGTTTGGGGCCGGCCAAGCCTAACCGGGTTTGGGTCGGTTACGCCCACCGGGTTAGGTTTGGGGCCGGCCAAGCCTAACCGGGTTTGGGTCGGTTACGCCCACCGGGTTAGGTTTGGGGCCGGCCAAGCCTAACCGGGTTTGGGTCGGTTACGCCCACCGGGTTAGGTTTGGGGCCGGCCAAGCCTAACCGGGTTTGGGTCGGTTACGCCCACCGGGTTAGGTTTGGGGCCGGCCAAGCCTAACCGGGTTTGGGTCGGTTACGCCCACCGGGTTAGGTTTGGGGCCGGCCAAGCCTAACCGGGTTTGGGTCGGTTACGCCCACCGGGTTAGGTTTGGGGCCGGCCAAGCCTAACCGGGTTTGGGTCGGTTACGCCCACCGGGTTAGGTTTGGGGCCGGCCAAGCCTAACCGGGTTTGGGTCGGTTACGCCCACCGGGTTAGGTTTGGGGCCGGCCAAGCCTAACCGGGTTTGGGTCGGTTACGCCCACCGGGTTAGGTTTGGGGCCGGCCAAGCCTAACCGGGTTTGGGTCGGTTACGCCCACCGGGTTAGGTTTGGGGCCGGCCAAGCCTAACCGGGTTTGGGTCGGTTACGCCCACCGGGTTAGGTTTGGGGCCGGCCAAGCCTAACCGGGTTTGGGTCGGTTACGCCCACCGGGTTAGGTTTGGGGCCGGCCAAGCCTAACCGGGTTTGGGTCGGTTACGCCCACCGGGTTAGGTTTGGGGCCGGCCAAGCCTAACCGGGTTTGGGTCGGTTACGCCCACCGGGTTAGGTTTGGGGCCGACCAAGCCTAACCGGGTTTGGGTCGGTTACGCCCACCGGGTTAGGTTTGGGGCGGGCCAAGCCTAACCGGGTTTGGGTCGGTTACGCCCACCGGGTTAGGTTTGGGGCCGGCCAAGCCTAACCGGGTTTGGGTCGGTTACGCCCACCGGGTTAGGTTTGGGGCCGGCCAAGCCTAACCGGGTTTGGGTCGGTTACGCAAACCGGGTTAGGTTTGGGGCCGGCCAAGCCTAACCGGGTTTGGGTCGGTTACGCCCACCGGGTTAGGTTTGGGGCCGGCCAAGCCTAACCGGGTTTAGAATCCCCTCCTTTAAAAACGTGCCATGTCCTTGAAGCAATCGGACCACCTTGAAGAAGTATTCTCATCTGGAGGCGATGGCCATTTTATTCGTCCGTTCAGTCGACTAAATTCTTATTCGATCTGAAGATTCTGTAAGACGACGGTACCGTGTAGAAGATGGAGTTCAGAGTTCACTTTTTGACCCTTTGAGGCTGCGTATCTCCTAAACGGCTGGGCCTAGGTCATTTTTGACGAAATTTTGAAAGAAACCTCAACGTAGAAAGTTAGAATCCCCTCCTTTAAAAACGTGCCATGTCCTTGAAGCAATCGGACCACCTTGAAGAAGTATTCTCATCTGGAGGCGATGGCCATTTTATTCGTCCGTTCAGTCGACTAAATTCTTATTCGAATAAGAAATTATTGGAATACTTAGTGCCACCTCTTTCGACATCATGTTCTCCTGCTGCGAAGCTCAATTTTACAGCGTACTGAGATTTTTGACCAAATTTTGGAGCGAAGCAGCAGGAGAACATGAAGCGAAAGGAGGTATCCTAAATTTCTGCTTCGAATACGTCACTTTAATGTAGCTACTGCGACTATTTGGATAGGAGTATGTATAAAAGGTATTTCTCAATAATAACAGTCTCTTTCAATTTTTTCCCACTTTATTTGAATAAAGACTTTTACAGTGTTACAATAAAGTATAAAATATATAATTTTACTTTGTCAGTTATATAAAATTACTATTTTCTTGTGTTCATTGTTGAAATTTCCATCATTTGGCCCATATAAAGTTCCTGTCACGGAGAAATATGCCCAAGTTTCACCTGTAACCAGAAGGAAAATATTTTAAGTAACCTGACTTGTATATTACAAGCTTGTATCGCGTGCATAAAATCGAGCATATACGGAGACAATACTGTAATCGTGTTAACAAATACATGAGATATTTAAAAAAAAAAGCTCTTTTCTAAATGGTCAAAACGTGATCAGGAGGTCTTATAACGTGATTTCCGTAACAAAAATTTTTCCAAATTTTTTTTTCATTACAAAAGTATTATGCATATGTCAGAAAGTGAAAAGTGGATCTCGAGGCACTCGTGAAGTCGCGTACGGCCGCGTGTCGCTTGGTTTCAAGAGCGAGAGAGAAAGACACACATTCGTTTTCTCTATCGTCTTCCCGACGTTGTCCGAAGTGCCGAGCTCACGGACACGCAGCTCCGGCGTAGTGTGCATGCGTGGTGGGGGAAATTCTCGAGCGCTCTCGTCCTCATTCTGGCATCACTGCTACAACTCTGTGCACGACTTTACGGCAG